>CAUYUJ010017137.1:647902-715402 GCA_963575745.1 Prorocentrum cordatum | reverse complement strand
AGTGTTTTTCGCGTAGTGTGTTTGCGTAATGTTTTTGCGTAGTGTTTTTGCGTAGTGTTTTCGCGTAGTGTGTTTTGGCGAAGTGATTCTGCGTAGTGTATTTGCGTAGCGCATCTGCGTAGTGTTTTTGCGTGGCGTATTCGCGTAGTGTATTTGCGACGTGTGTGTGTGTGTGTGCTGAGTGCGTTTGCGTAATGTGTTGGCGTAGCGTATTTGCGTCGTGTATGTGCTGAGTGCGTTTGCGTAGTGTATTGGCGTAGTGTTTTTGCGTAGTGTATTTGCGTAGTGTTTTTCGCGTAGTGCGTTTGCGTGGTGATTTTGCGTAGTGTTTTTGCGTAGTGTTTCTTGCGTAGCGTATTTGCGTAGTGTTTTCTGCGCAGTGTATTCGCGTAGTGCATTCGCGTAGCGCATCTGCGTGGTGTTTTTGCGTACATGTTTTTGCGTCGTGTACTTGCGTCGTGTATGTGCTGAGTGCGCTTGCGTAGTGTATTGGCGTAGTGTGTCGGCGTAGTGTATTTGCGTCGTGTATGTGCTGAGTGCGTTTGCGTAGTGTATTTGCGTAATGTATCGGCGTAGTGCTTTTGCGTAGTGATTTTGCGTAGTGTTTTTGCGTAGTGTTTTCGCGTGGATGTTTCTCGCGTAGTGTTTGTCGAATGATGTTTTCGCGTAGAGTTTTTGCGTAGTGTCTTGCGTAGTGTACTCGCGTGGGGTATCTGCGTAGTGTATTTGCGTACTGTATTTGCGTAATGTGTATCTGCGTAGTGTATTTGCATAGTGCGTTTGCGTGGTGTATTTGCGAACCGTTTACGTTTTCGCGTGGATTGTTCTTGCGTAGCGTTCGTTGCGTAGTGTTCGTCGCGTGGTGTTCTCTCGTAGTGTTGTTGCGTAGTGTTTCTTTGAATAGTGTTGTTGCGTATTTTTTTTCGTAGCGTCTCTGCGAAGCGTTTTTGCGTAAGAGTGTTTGCGTAGTGCGTTTGCGTAGCGTATAGGCGTAATGTATTTGCGCAGTGCGTTTGCGCGGTGTATCTGCGTAATGTTTTCGCGTGAATATTTTCTGGCGCAGTGTTGCTTGCGAAGACAAGGTTCGTTGAACCACCTACGCCCAGTGGGCTGGCGCGACAAGGTTCCTCAAACCACCTAGGCCTAAATGGCGCCAAAGCCATAGGGAAATCAATGTTTTGGCCGACGGGCCTCGGAGGCTTCGAGATCGCCCCAAGATGGCCCAAGAGAGCCCCGAGAGGGGCCCGGCCCAGAGGGCTCCCAAAGCGCCCAAGAGCGCCCCAAGACGCCCCTTTCGAGCCTCTCAGGGGGGGCGGGGGGGCTGAATCGGGGACCCCCCCTCTTTCGAGCCACGAGGCCCAACGCAGCCCCAAGAGACCTCTCACCCCCCCCCCAGAGAGCCCCAAGAGGGCCCCAAGATGGCCCCAAAAGAGCCCCGAGAGAGTCCCTAGAGGGCCCCGAGAGGACCCCAACTGGACCCCGAGAGGACCCCTAAAAAGCCCCAAGATGGCAACAAGAGACCTCCGAGAGCCTCTCGCAACAACGCCTCAACTCGCCTGGGCATCGTTGCTGGATGAACAAAAAATGCATGGCGGCTCACAAGGACAGACCCAGGGAGCGGGGCGGGCTCAGCTGGGGCACAGGGCGAGATAATTGGCAGCGACGGCATGTAGGCCGACGCAGCAAGTGCACGTGCAAGAGGCAAAATGCCCCACATTAACATGCGAGCGACCCAGGAGCGGGGGCGCAAGCACCAGACTGAGCTCGACGAGGAGCCGCACAGTGGCGCCAACTCGAACCGCACAGCCCGGCGTGAACTAGCGCGCAGCACGCTGCGCAGTGGCAGCGCGGGGGGCCCGAGAGGCCGCGCCGGCGCGCGCGACGAGGAGGCGAGAGGGCAAGGAAGGGCGGCGGGCGCGAGGGCGCGCACGGGCAGAAGAGGGGGGACCGAGGAACGCCTCACTCACTGGGCTCCTGGGCGTGGTCGGGCAAAAGCGACCAACTTATGCACGGAGACGCCGACCCAATCATGGAGTCCGAAACCTGCGACTGCCAGACCCCAACGGTCGGGGGGGATGCGGCAGCAGGCATGGCCGAGCACCATGGACCACCCTGCAGGAGGGCTGGGACACCAGTATTGGAGCTGGTGGGGATACTTTTTTGATCTGCGGCCCGCAAGGAAGAGTCCAGAGGGCGTGTCAATCGGGCTGACTGGGGCACAGAGCCAGATAATTTGCGAACCCAGCCGTCCTGTCGACACCCGACCGCACATGCGAGCATGCAGAGCAATGAGCGGGGACGCAACTCCGCGTCGGCCGGGAAGAGGCGCGGGAGGAAAACGGGCAGACCAGCACAAAGCCAAAGAAATGCGGAGCGGCCGCTGACGAGAGCCGGCCGTGCGTGCAAGCAGGCCGCGGAGGCCCGGGGAAACCGACAGCGAGCGGGGCGTCGCACAATGGCGCCTGCGCCCGACGGGCCGGTCGGCGCGGAGCAGGGCGACAGGAAGGGGGAAAGGGGGGGGGAGAAGAATGCCTCACTCACGGAGCACCACGTGGTCGAAGGCAGGTCGTCACTGAATCAGGCGACGGTAGACATGGCGTGAATCCCAAGTGGCAACTATCACCGACCATGGACGGGGGGGAACGTCGCGTGGGAACCACGTCGCAACCGCCAGCGTTCAGAGCCCCGCCAGGGGGGAACTGCGGGCAGGTGCACCACCTGAACATCGCAGAAGGGCAGGGCGTCGATGGCGTCCGCAAGCGAGAGCTTCTACCAGCGGAAGAGGCCGATGTCGCTGGCAAAGCCGGGGGCCGGGAAACGCCTGCCAAGAGGAGGCGCGGACCTGCCAAAGGATGCACCACTTGTACAGGAAGTCGCCCTCCAGGGCGCCGGCGCCGTGTAGCGGGGCGGGCGCGGGCACGTCGTGTAATGGCTGAGCCTGCCAAAGGATGAACCACTTGTGCAGGAGTGTGCCTTGCCTGAACCACCCGTAGGTGGTGGTCGAGGGGCCAGTCGGCGCTTGTCCAGCGGGGGGAACAGCCACTGGGCAAGAGGACCAGCCGTCAGAAGGCGTCGAGTGGAACGTATGGGGTGGGCCTTGGGCCGGCGACCCCCACCGGCCTGACGGGCTCTGGCGAGCAAAACGGGCCCACGTCTGAGAACGGGGCCGAGTGAGCCGAGGGCAGGAAACACAGTCAGTGCCGCCTGGGCAGACCCACGCGTCACTGTGGGATCTATACGCAGTGCTGTGAGAGGTGCACCTCGCCCCCAGGAGGTGACTCAAAGATATTAGGCCGGAGCCGCACTGCGGTGAAACGAGTCCTTGTCGAGTAGGGGCCAACTCGACGGCAGTGACCCGTGGGGGCCCCTGTCGGTGTGGAGCGCGCCTTGTGAACGTCGCACGTCGTCGGCCCGCCGCCGCAGTCGTCGAGGGCGTCGGGAGGGAGGGGGGGGGGGGCGCAGCCGATAGCCGCAGATCATTTGAATGCGTGGGGGAGGAGGGGCCAGGTGGCGACATCGTCTGTCGAGGACGCATCGCGCGAAGTCGGTGAATCGTCGGCGTGTGGCGCCGCCTGGTGGGGGGGGGGGGCGCCGCCAGGGCAAAGCCGTCGGACGTCGGGAGTGTGGGGCGCATGGGGGGGGGCCTTAGGCCTGCCGCCCAAAGTGAGCGCCCAAGCGGGCGAAACGGGCTCATGTCCGCGTGAACAAGGCCAAAGCGAGCCGTGGGCAGGATTATTGCAGCCAGACCACGCGGGCTAAGAGCCCACGAAGCCCCGTGGGGGTCTATACGCAGTGTGAGTGGTGCACCTCACTCCCAGGAGGTGACGCGTGTATTAAGGCCGGGGCCTGTCACTGCGGTGAGACGAGCCCCCTTCGTGAAGGGGCTGGCCGCGGTCGGCGTGGCCCGGGGGGGTCATCAGTCCGCGACGTCTTATCCTCGCCCATTGCGTGCCTGTGGGCAGCAAAGGGACGTTCGAGGACCATGGGGCTGCCGACCCATTGGGCACCGCATGGCACGTCGGGGGCCCATAGGGCCCACAGGGTCAGCGCGATGGAGCCCACTTTGTATAGGGTGGTGGAGGCTGTGCCCAGCTGACCGAGGTCGACGTCTTCCAAAAGGCAAGCGTTGCGCTCCGAGACGGGCTGAGTGGCAGCGCGGAGTTTTGACGTGATCGGGGGGTAGGCAGGCAGAGCCGCGACCTGGAGCGACGTTGAGGGGGAAAAGTGGCTCGAGCCGTAGACGTGCACCGAGAAGCGCCCAAGGGGCGCAGGGGGGGGGCAAGAGCCGGGAGTGGGCGAAGGGGCCCTAGCCGAATGGCCCTCGCTGTAGGGCCTGCCTACCTGGGCCAGGAGAAGTGGACATCGTGCCTTGGATAGACCAGGCGGGATCACTTGCGGTCGAAGTCCCGACCGCGCTGTCGTTTGTCGGCGTAGTGTGCGTCTCCTCTAGGGGCAGTCCGTTTCTCCCTGGCCCTCCAATCTGTGCCGGCCCATGTGCTTTGTCTGCGGTCCCACTCCTCCCAGGGCTGCCATGGATTCCATGGGGCGGCTGAACTGGATGCGCCAGTCTGCGGGACAACCCTGAAGTTGGTGTACGCCGGTGGGGCACCTGTGGCCTCTCTGGGCTTGCTCCATGGGTGCCGCCGTTCATCTCCACTGGGCTCGCCTGAGGGAGTTGCTTGCGTGGCGTCTCTGCCCCTGTCGGGCGCTGAGGGGGGGTCTGGCGCGACATTGCTGCTGACAGCCTATGTGTGCGGGCGACCGTCTCCACTGCGGCCCTTGGGGGTGCGTGTCCTGGTGTCGCGTTGTAACTGCAGGCGATGCTTGTCCATAAGAAGTGGCCATTCTACGTGGAGCCGGTGCTCGTCGTCCATCTTGTAAGCGTCGTAGCCTGCTTCGTCCCATGCCAAAAGGAAGTCTTCGCATAGCTGTGCTGTGTTCTTCTTGGGGTCGGATTTGATGTTGACCCACGGGCCCCCGTGCCTGCTGCCTGCCTTGCGGGCCCAGGCGGTCCAGATCCCGTTAAGTGCGCCTCCCGGCGTCTTCTGTAGTCTGATGATCTTCTCTGGGGCAGGTTCGTCCTTGTTAGTATCAGCCTCATTGATTGGCTTCAAGTACATGGGGAGCCCGCCCAAGGGGTCATCTGGGCGCGGAGGTGGGCGGGATGCTGCCTGGGGATCACGCCCTCGGCCCGAGCTGCGATTCTGCCAAGGCGAGCTAAGTGGCGGGCGGGCATCGCGATCAAGTGCGGCGTCCTCAGGAATAGAGGGTGGTCGGCGTTCTGACTTGCTTCCAGCTCCCCTTAGCTGTCTGCCGTCTCCGATGCCTTCCTGGAGTGAACGGGGGTAGGCACTAGCGAACGGCGCCCAGGCTGCTGAGTCGACCCTTTGCGGGGGCTGGGTCCACAGGATTGGCGGACTGTGTGAAGCCTCGCTGTCGCTCGGGTCTGGGATGTCGGCCTCGACTGCCTGTTGTGCGGGACTGGCGTGAGTCATGGGGTCAGTCCTGTCTGGTGGGGTTCACTGAGCCTGACCTTCTGTCTCCGTTCCCTTGTTGGACTCGTCCCAGTCGACTTCATATTCGCCGCTGCCGCTTCCGTACCTGTGTGGGGATGGCACTTCCCCTATTTCACCGTCAGACTGTGCCGGTGCAGCGGGTTGCTGGGGGGGGGTAGTCAAGGGAGTGACCAGATAAAACCGCCAGGGGCTTGCTGAGCCAGACAGCTGCGGGGGATCCTTCGTCCTCCTCGCTGCTGGTCCTCCCAACCTTGCGCTGGCCGGCGAGGAGCTCTATTGTTCCTACTGAGAGGTCGTCCTTCGTTCGTGATAGGAAGTGGGTTAGCGTCTCCAAAGGCTGGCGCTGGGGGCACTGTCCTTTCTGGTTGTCGAGTTTGTCGGCAAAGGACCGCCATGCCTCCTGGTACTTCAGGTTCCTCTCCACCAGGTGCGTGATGACATTGGCCGCTGCGGCCCTCTGCCCGTCCCAGGGGATGAGTGGGGGGTGACCATTCCTGGGAATCTCGTCCCCGTAGATGGAGTCCAGGAGGCGCACCAGGTGCTCGATCGGTCACATCACCCACTACTTCACTTCCCCAAGGCTGCGTGTGGGCCGCCCAGAGGGTGTAGACCGTGTGGTTCGACTCAATCAGGAACTTGACCAGCTCGCGAACGGGGCCACTCGACTGCTCCCCAGCAAGACGGCGGGTGGGGTACGTGGGTAGTGGTGGTGCCTTAGGTGGTGGGGGAGCCGGTAGAGTGTACCTGTGGGCACCTCCGCCGTCTGGATCTCCCTGTGGACGTGGGGCGCGCTCTGGTTGGCTGTCGGGCGCTGTCGTTGGTGAGTTGGAGCCAGTGGCTGGCGCTGGGCTGATTGGGGAGAGGTGCGTTGACATGTCGTAGATGCCCCGTTCCTCTGAAATTTCGCTAATGGCTGGCCTCTTGATGGGGGAGGCGGGGTATACCTCGCTCGAGCTTTGGTCAAGCACAAGGTCGAGGACACTGGGGGCAATGTCCCAGATGTGTACCAGGCGCCTCCTGCAAGCCCAGCTGGCGTTCCACTGCCTTCTGATCCACAACGATGGCATTGCGTCCCACGATGGGAGACCTGCCCGATCGCTGCAGTCCGCATCCGCCTCTGCGCGCCATATGAAACACCCCAAAGCAGGTGCGCCCGGCGACCACTCTAGCAGGGGGGAACTGGGGGGACAGAAGTCGCAAGTGGCCGGGTAGCATTTGGTAAGGTGCACTTCGGTGCCGAATCTGCCGTCGGTGAGCCTGTGTGGTGGGAGCGTGGTGCCTGCGCTGGCTGGGCGGAACTGGCGTGGCGTACGAAGGATGAGTCCCTTGAGGGAAGTCAAGGCTGCAGCGTCCGATGGCACTCCGAACCCCAGCGGCAGCCTGGATAGAGAGGGAAGTGTCTTGGCCCTTTTCTGCGCGCGATTCTCATCCAGCCAGCGTTTGTGCTCTTGTAGTAGCCACTGCATGGACTTCTTGCCGCTGCGCTCTGTGGGGTCGGGTTCGGGGAGGTGAATCCCCTTCCTTGCCAGCGAGTGCTCGCAGAGCCATCTGCAGTTCTTGCCCTCCGCGTACGCCTGCGCACGGTTCTGGGCGAGTAGCTCCTGAGTGTAGTCGTCTTCCCAGGTGCCTGCTGTACCGTGCAGCCCGACGCCAAAGCATCCGTCGCAGTTGTAGGTGGCGTCCTTCTGCCGCCTGCTGAAGCGCTCATCGCGCACGACAAAGGGGGAACAATGGTGTACCTGGGGCCGGGGAGGCAGGGATGTCTTCGTCGAGTCGGTGGTTGGAGATGGCCTTCCCGCCCCCAATGTACCGGAGGTCGTCCATGGTCTGCGGGCAGCCTAGTCCCACCTCTGATCCGAAGCGTCAAGAATGCCTCCTGCCCCTCCTCCTCCTCCGAGCTCGCCGCGCGCCTGCCCCTCCTCCTCCTCCCTCCCTCCTCCTTCTTCTCCCTGCCCCCCTCCTCCACCCCCCTACCCAGTCCTCCCCTTCCCCCCATCACTCCTCCTCCCCATTCCTCCCCTTCCCCTCTCCCTCCTCCGCCTTCCTCCCTCCTCCATCCTCCCTCCCCCTCCCCACTCCTTCGTCCCCCCCACCCCCCTTTTCCTCCTCCATCCCTCTTCCTTCCTCCTCCCTCCCTCCACCCTCGTCCCTCCCGAGGGGCGCACGGCTCGGCCGTCTGACGCCGAGACTTCTGTGTTCTCAGAGCTCCGATCGCGGCTACCCTGGGCCTGCACCCCGACGACGGCCACGGCGGCGGCGGCGGAGGAGGAGGAAACGGACGAGGAGGAGGAGAAACAGGACAAGGATGAGGAGGAGGAAATGGACGGGGGGGAAGCGGAAGAAAAGGACGAGGAGGAGGAACAGGAAAAGAACAAGGAGGAGGAGGAGGAGGGAAGGTCGGCGCTGGATACAATATGAAAGTGGAGAGCTAGTTACATCAATGTATCCGCCACCGTGCCTCCGGGCGCGGAGTGGGCGTGTCCTCAGGTCGCGTGCCTCATTCCCTGAGCCTCAGCCCTCAATCCTGAAGAGTCTTTGAAGGGATCAAGACCCCAAATTCTCAAATCTCTCGGGGCTTCCCGCCGTACCCATGGGCTCTGGTGCGTCTTCTCGCGTGACTGTTTCGGCCCAAGAGGGCCCCAAGACGGGCCAAGCCGGCTCCAAGCAGCTCCCAAGACGGCCTAAGAGGCCCCCGAGTTGACCTAAGATCGGCCCGAGACGCCCAAGATCCAAGACGGCCCAAGAAGCCTCCAAGATTGCCCAAGAGGCCTCAAACAGCACTCCCCAGAGGGACCCAAGAGGCCAACATCGTCCAATTCCGGTGGGAAAACGTACATGTTTATCATATGTACGACTTTTCGGCCTTCACGGCGTTGAAGACGGCCCATGAACTCCCCAAGGCTGCCCCAAGACGGCCCAAGAGGCTCCCAAGAGGCGCCCAACACGGCCCAAGAGGGCGCCCAGACGGCCCAATAAACTCCCCAAGCGGGCCAAGACGGGGTGGAGGACGCGGACGGGGACGACGTCGACGGCGGCCGCGGCAGCATCTTCTGGCGCACGGACCAGGAGGAAGCGGAAGGGGGAGGAACAGGAGAAGGAGAAGGGGGGTGGAGGACGACGACGAAGCGGAACAAGGCCTCCATTCGCGCGTCGCGCCCCACGATGCGCGGTTATCTTTGCGCACTCGGGGGACCGCCTTGGAGAAGGGCAGCTCTCCGGTCCAGGCCGCGACGCGCGAGGCGCGATTATCTTCGCGCCCCTGGGGGGGCCCTGGAAAAGGGTAAACAACATAAGCATCCGCTTTCGGGGGTCCGCGCAGATTTTTCGGGTTGGCGATGGGCCCGCCGCGGACGCCGCCGCGCGCCTGCGCGGGCCGCGGCAGGCAGGCGCGCGCGCCCGCGCCCGTCGGAAGGAAAGTGAAGAGGCGCCCGCCGCCTGGGGCGGCGGCAAAGCCGCCAGGGGGCAGCGTGCGGCGGTGCGTGCCGAAGTGACCCGAGGCCGCCGTGCGAAACCTGCCACTTGGGCCTTCTGTGGGGCTCCCAATGGGGCCGCGACGCGCGCGAAGGGTGTGCCGAAACGGCCCGAGGCCGCCATGCGAACCCTGCCACTGGTGCCTTCGGTGGACCTCCCCATGGGGCCGCGAAATGTGTGAAGGATGGTGCGGAATGGCATGAGGCCGCCATGCGAACCCTGCCATGGGTGCGTTCGGTGGAGCTTCCTGTGGGTGATGGGGGATTGGGGGAGGGCGAGAACCGGCGAAAGGAGGGGCGGCGCCTCGCGACGACGAGGAGCTGCTCCCGCTGCTGCTCGTACTCGACGATGCCGCTGGGCGCGCCCGCTTGGGGTTCGGCGCAGCCTGCCGCGCCTCCTGGGCCGGCCTGGCGCGCTTCTGGGGCCGGGCCCGGCCTGGCGCGGGCAGCCTGGGCCAGACAGCCAGGGCCAAGCGCGGCCTGGCGCGCCCGGCTGCTCTGCGGGCCTCGGCACGGGCAGCCTGGCCCCTGCGCCTCAACTCCGCAGCCCCCACGCGCGCAGGCGGCACGACGTGCCCAAGCCACGGCGGGGCGTCGCTCGTCAGCTCCTGCACGGCGTATTCGTGCGGGCAATGCCCCGTCCTCGCCGAATACCAGCACGTGGGCTTCGTGTGCCCTGTGTCCTTGCACCTGCACACCACGCAGTGATCGCCCCAATGTTTCCGCAACGGCGTGAGCATGACCATGTGCGGGGCCGACCCCACGGCGTCCGGCGGGGCACTCAAGATGCCTGCCTCCAGCCACAAGTCTTTCAGCCGCCTCATGTTCTTGCAAGCAAGCTGGTGCACGAGCCGCCGGGACATGCCGGAAGATACGGGCCAGGGCGTGCTCATGCGCATGACGAAGAAGTCCCACTTGACGCCTGGTACCCGCTGCACGCACGGGCGCGGCCCTCCGCGCGACTCGTGGTCCGCCGCCGCGATGGCGACAATGCTCGGGAGCTGCGTGGTTTGGGAATTCGTCCCTGGCACGTGGACCGCCAGGCCTTGGTGGATCATCCAATCGTCAGGCTCCCTGGGGCGCAGGGCGGCGTGCCCTGGACGAGCCAACAGCGACGGCCCCTTCTCCTCGTCCACCGGGTCCGCCGCCCAGACGCCTGCGCAGGCGGCGATCTCGTCCGCCACCTGCGGCAGAGGGGACATGCCCCCCCAGGCCCCGTCGGGCCGTCCCCAAGTGATGAATTCCCCACCTCGGAGCCCCGATCTGCCTACGTAACGTTTTCGAATAGCGTGGCCCTCCCCGCGGGGTTTCCGCGGCATGCGGAATTCATTTTGGGCGGGCGCCCCCGCCGCCTCCTCCATCTTCCCAGTCTGGCGAACGTCGCCAATTCCATACTCCAAATGATTGTGGCCCTATTCCGGCGGCTGCTGCGACGGCTCGTGCCCGCGCTCGTGCGCCGCGCCCATGCCGAAATGCCAGGTGGCCTGCCAGACGTACTCCGTGCCCGCTCGAGCCGCTACCTCCGGCGAGAGCCTCGGCTTCTTCAAGTGCAACTTGGAGAAGTAAGACCACCATGCGCGGGCGACGCGGCATGCTGCCGCGTGGGGTTTCGGGCGTGATGGCGTGGTGGCGCGCCGACTCGGGGCGCTCCTGCACGCACTGCGTAAAAATACTACACAGAATGCCCCCGTCGCCCGCATCTCGCGCGAATTCCGCTCGAAACAGCGGCTCCCCGTGGCCTTGGGCGAACGTGACGTGAGACGCGGGCAACGCGGGTTTGGGCGTCGTTGTTTGCTGCGTGGTTGCTTGCCGGCTCGGGGCGCTCCTGGAAACACTACGTAAAAACACTACGCAGAATGCCCTCGTCGCCCGCGTCTCGCGCCAGTTCCGCCCGAATCCGCAACTCCCCGCGGCCTCGGCCAACGGTGACGAGAGACGCGGGCGACGCGGCATGCTGCTGCGTGGGGTTTCGGGCGTGTTGTTCCCGCGTCGCAGCGTTGCCGTCTCGGGGCGCCCCTGAAAACGCTACGTAAAAACACTGCGCAGAATGCCCTCGTCGTCCGGACCTCGCAGGGCCGCGCCAGCCGCTGGAGCGCCCGCTCACGAGACCTCCCTGGTCACACACGTACTGTGTGGATGTGACGTACTCACGTACGTAATGCTTCTCCGTAGTCTGTGTGTGTGTGTGTGTGTGTGTGTGTGTGTGTGTGTGTGTGTGTGTGTTGCCCTAATGTTTTTACGTAGTATATTTATTTTTTCTTTCTGCGCAGTGTTATACGTTTTTTTTTTTTTTTTTTTTTTTTTTTTTTTTTTTTTTTTTTTTTTTTTTTTTTTTTTTTTTTTTTTTTTTTTTTTTTTTTTTTTTTTTTTTGTTTCTCTCTCTCTTCTTCTTCTTCTTCTTCCTGCGTGGTGTTTTTTACGTCGTTTTTGTTATTTTTCTTTATGCAGATAAATAATTAATCACCTTTAAAATTTCTATTTCGCCACTAAAGTTTTGATTTCACCATTGACCACAACCGTCGCCAGATCCCTGGGTGCCCCAAGTGCCCTCTCTCCGCGGCCCGAACCGTCGCTGCTCTGGCTCACGAGCGTCAGGACGTCTGCGGCCCCCTCCCGGCCCAGACCATGGCCGTCTGGCACTGGCGCAAGGCCGAGCAGTGGGCCCACTCCCAACTGGCCCGCGATCCCTTCAGACGCCCACGCTCGACCGTCCTTGCCCTGGAGAAGGCGGCCTGGATCATGCGGCAGCAGACCGCCCAGCAGCGCCCTCCCAGACCAGACCTACTCGGCAGAGCCATATACGTCGGTATCTGGGCCATGCAGCACTTGAGCGACTATCGCCAATGGATGCGCAGCGCCGGCATTAGACGACCGTGGGCGCCCGGCGAGGGTCAAAAATGGCACCTGCTCGCGCGTGCCTCGAACTTCACTGCTGCCTTCTACGTCCTAAAGATCCTGGCCAACGATCCCCTGGGCAGGGCGCAATGGAGGTCTGACCAGGATCGCCTCGCGCTCTAGTGCTCCTCATGCACCTCCCCCGGCAAATCCGTCTGGCACGCTGCCGGCAGATGCGCGCCAGGCCAGGCCCGGGAGGCCATGGTCGCCAAATGGGCAACGCTCGAGACTGACTGCATCCTCCAACGGCTGGCCGCCACCTGGCGACTCCTTAGAAATGACATCCCGCCCCTTCACCCCGCGCCCACGCCGGCACCGAGCCCCCGCGGCTGCTGCCCCCTCTGGGGGCAGGGAGAAGCCAGTGCCGAATGCCTCTGAGACTGGTGCGTAGCGGTGGCACTGACATGGCACCTGGTGCGGCCAGACAACGCGCCGCTCACGATTGTCAGGGCCATTCTCTATCCGGGAGACCGTTCGAAGGTACTTGCCGACACCCTGCACCAGGTTGCCTACCACTGTGCCGTCGCTCTCAACCATCCTCCGCTCGACCCAGACGCAGCTGCTAACCTGTCCGCGCCACCATCGTATCCGACCGTGCGCAAGTGACCAGCCCGCGGATGAACCTGGCACAGAAGGCATCCCAGACACCAGCCCTCACCCAAATGAAGCCTTGACGCACTGTGACGAGCCCTGCACGGACTGCTGCTTTTTCCTACCCTCCGGCCTGCCGGCTGGATCTTCCCAATTCTACCAGGTGAGCTGCGCCGGCTCCCTGTAACCACCCAAAGCGTCCCGGCCAACACTGCGCTCATGCACCTTCGGTGCGAAGCACAGTCTGGGGGATGTCTCCTTGCGGGGCGGAGGTGGACCCCCTGCGCCCGTGCCGCCAATGACCGGCCGAACGCTAGGTGTGAGTGCTAATTCTGCCAGACCTGCCGCCAGCAACGGCAGACGCTTCTTTCCTCCTCCGCCATCGAGGCCCGAACGGAGGTCAGTGTCCCCTGCTCTCCCTTCCAGGACCAGGATCGCGCGCAGTGGCCGCTCGAGGTCACCTTTGACGGAGGCGCCAGGGCTTTAGGGCACGCCAGGGTGGCCGGGGCTTGAGCAACGCTGTGGCAGCACATTACGTCCGGTGCACCGCTGGTTCGCATCGCCTCGTGTAATGTTGCGATGCCAGCCATCGACAATGCGCAGGTGGCTGAAGCAGCTGGATGCCGGGCTGGGCTGAACGCCTTAGCCCTGAAGAGTCCCCTCGTGCGTGCGCGTGGCCGGGGACAACTTGGCCGCCGTGCGGTGCGGGGCGGGCACCGGCAGATACAGGAGATTCCCAGTTGCAAAGCAGATGTACACAGGGGTTGCGCCCGCTTATCCAGAGGGATGGACGCTCGACTGGCAGGCAGTCCGTCGGCGCCTCGACACTGCCAGCGACCGCCTGGCCACCATCGGGGTCTTCTGGGCGGATGCCCTTCGAGCGGCTGGGCACGATTAGGTCCACGCGTGGACCATCTGGTACAACTCCCCTCAAGCGGCCCCCCCGGGCTATTCGCTTCCCCCGCCCCCTCCCCCTTCGACCCCGACTCCCTCTCTGCTGCTGCCGACGCACTGGAGTAGGCCAAGGCCCAGGGAGGATCGCGCCACCTAGATGTCGTCATTGTCTCCCGGATGTTTCCTCTTCCTTTTTAGCATTCTCGCCCTAGCCTGCGAATGCATCCCCATCCTCAACTCTTTTTGAAGAGGTTCCTCCTTGGACAGCTGCTTGGGGGCCTCACGAAACTTTTTAAAGGGCTTCTTGGGGCGTTCTGGAAGCCTTCTGGGTTCCTTCTGGGGCATTCCTCGGGCTTCCCTGCTTCCAAACACGGTCTCCCAGAACGAACGGGCTACGATTTGGGATGCTTCGGGTGGCGTCTTGGGGGCCATCTTGGGCCGCCATGGTGTTCTCTTCGGGCCATTTTGGGCCGACTTGGGGCTCTCTTGGACTGCCTGGAAGCTCTCTTGGGTAATTTTCGGGGGATTCTCTGGCGTCCTGGGCTGTCTCGGACGTCCGGAAGACCGAAGAACAGAGCATTCCCAAAATCATGCAACAAGCATTGGCAAAGCAATCTGCCTAGTGACATCCAAATTGGGGGATATTCGTAGTCGTAGGCATGTGATTATGGTCATACTGTTATTGTTGCTCATCTTGTGCTTGCATATCGTGTAGTAGTGGTCCCATCTTGAACCTCGGGGTAAGGGATCTTCTTGCCGCCATGGCGATAATATCCGCTAAGCGAATCTACTGTGTTAAGTGTATTCGGGCTGGCTGGCCGAGGGAGGGACGCCGGGCGCGCGCTCGCGAGAACCTTTCGGTTAACTAACTGCGACAGTAGCATAGTACGCGCCGCCAACGGCGACAGCGGCGCAGGAAAAAAGGCGAGGGGAGCGTAGCTTTTGACTGGAAATCACTGTTTCTTTGTGTGTGCGGACTCCTCTTGGGGGTCTTGTTTGGGTCGTCCTCGGGCGTTGTCTGGGGGCTCTTGGGGCTCTCGCGGGCTATTCGGCCGCCCTCCTGAGCATGTTCTCCCCATACTGTAAGCAGTTCTTTTTTATTCAATATAGCATCTCCTGTTACATTTTTTTTTTTCTCTCTCTCTCTCTCTCTATATATATATATATTTATATGTATGTACAGATGTATATAGTGACTCGTATATGTAAGCATAATACAGAACATGATTGTACGTACCATACAAGTTGTTTACGAGCATCTTGATTTTTCGATCCTGCAGAATTTGGACACAATGTCTTGGCCCGTTCTGTCGTGATGCTCCTGGGCGTGCTCCTCCAGCTGTACGCGCATAACACGCACACACGTGTACACCATACTCGTTCTCTCTCTCTCTCTCTCTCTCTTTCTCCCCATCCCTCTCTCTCTGTCTCTTAATCTTCATCTGTTCTATACATCTACCTTTCTCCCTTTCTCCCTCTGTCACTCTCTTCCTTGTTCTGGGAAGGAAGTGGGCTAAACGACGGGAAGGCGGGTGGTGTAAATGATTACCGCCTGCCTTGCCAGTCCTCCTCCTCCCTCTGATTTTTCTCCTTCAGATTGTGCACTCGTGGAGCCATGGCCGTCGTCGCCCGATAAGTCAATTCAGCGACTCCCATGTGCCCAAGGTGCGAGAACATCTGCACCCGCGCTGGCAGCTCACGCGGCCATCGTCCGTGCCAGCGTGGTGCGAGCTTCAGAAGACGTCGCCTCCTAGAGGATGTCCGACATTTCGTGGAGCATGTGCGTCCAGTGGCCGCGATGCCGACAACCTTCGCCGATCAGGGCGGCCAGAAACGGGGGCGTCTCTGCGCTCGACCCCGCGTCGCCGACGTCGTGATGCTCCTCATGACGCCCTCGTACGGCGAGCATCTGGTGTCAGCAGAGTAGAAATTGAACCAACACGCGTTTGCCTCCAAGGACTTCTTCATGCGCACAATCTGATCCGGAGGGATAGTCCGCAGCCTGGCCACAACGGCGGCCACGTCGCCCATCGGCATCTTTATGCTGAACTCGGACCAGTTCAAGAAGTGCTGGAAAGGAACAACCATGGCGTCAGACAGGATCACAGGAATGCAGCCCGACCAGAACGACTCGAAGAGCCTCCCGTTCGTGAAACCGACGCCCTTCGGTACAAAGCAGAAGCTGCACTCTCCCATGCGCTTGTAATCCACCGCCGTGCCATGAGGCACGAGTTGGAGTGTCCTCAAGTCCTTCGAGTCCTCCGCCCTCTGTCCTGATTTTTTTCTGAGGGGTCCACATCCCCGAGGTCCAGGCGCCTCTTCCCGAGAGGCCTCCCATGATATGCCCACAGGCGTCAAAGAGGCCTATGACATACAATCAAGGCGTGGTGGCGGGATGGGCCGAAGACCACTTGACCGGAAGTGGCTTGTCACAAGGGTGCACGGCGTGCCGAATGTCTGGCAAATTTCCCGTTCTTTCAAAAATCCCAATGGGGTCTTGGCCCAACTCGCTGGCCACCAAGTTTTTCCGAACAAACCAACTCTATTGGCCCGATCGCCTTCAAGACGGCCACGATGGCCTCCAAGATGAGAGCCCAAGATGGCCCCAAGATGTCTCCCAGACGGCCAAAGATGGCTTCAAGATGGCCTAAGATGCCCCCAAGATGGCCAAAGCACTTACCTATACGACCGCCCTTCGGGTGATAAGGAGGTTCGGGGGGGGAGGAACCAACGTCTCACTCGATCGGTCTCACTATCGATCTCACTATCGATCTCACAATCTGTCTCGCTCGATCGATCTCACTCGATCGATCTCACAATCGATCTCGCATTCGGTCTCACTATCGATCTCCCTATCGATATCACAATCGATCTCACAATCAACGTCATCATCATTAACATCATCGTGATCAACGTCGTCAACATCATCATCATCATCACCGGGACACCATCATCATCAGCACCTCATCGCCATCATCATCAACATCATCATCATCATCGCCACCATCATCACCATCATCGGGACACCACCATCGTCACCATCATCATCATCATCATCATCATCATCATCATCATCATCATCATCATCATCATCATCATCGGCACACCATCATCATTACCGGAACACCACCATCATCATCATCTCATCATCATCATCAGCATGAACAACATCATCATCATCATCATCATCATCATCATCATCGGCTCACCATCATCATCATCAGCAACATCATGCTTGGCAGAGGGCAATGATAAGAGGTTCGACGCTGAGGAGATTCTTGACGTGGATGTGGATGCAGAGTCGAACTTGATACACAACAGATTTTTCAAGCGTTTCGGAGAGGATGAACGCCGATTGGTACGTATCTTTCGTGCTGGAGCGGTGTCCTCGGAGACGCGCAGATGTTCAGGGAAGGAGTGCCGACAGTGCGGCGTTGCCTCCCCATATTTCCGTCACTACTGGGCAGAGTGCCCCACATATCACTTTGCAAGGGCTGGCATCGCCAGAAGATATGATTTACCTCTCAACTGGTGGTCTACGGCACCGAGAGTTCTGGCGAAGTCGGAGTGGGTGTGCTACTCTAACGGCCAGAGCCAGACTAAACGTGCGACCAAGCTTACCGCTGCAGTGCAGATGGTAATGGCAGTTCTGGGTACAGACATGGCTGAAAGGCTACATCCTCTTGACCACGACCGTCCGCAGGATGGTCCAGGTGCTCGAGTGTGATTTCTATCCTTGTGGGGTTACTCCAGAGTTCGGGTACTCCACTTTTACCGTCTTCTTCACCCCGCAGCATCATCATCATCATCAACATCATCATCATCGGGATACCATCATCATCGTCACCATCAACATCATCACCATCATCATCAACATCCGGACACCATCATCATCCCCATCAACATCAGCATCATCATCACCACCATCATCGTGCCACCATCATCAAAATCATCATGATCACCTCATCCACACCCTCATCATCATCAACATCACCATCATCATCGGGACACCATCATCGTCATCACCATCATCAACATCATCACCATCATCGGTACACCATCATCACCATCACCATCATCATCAACCGCATTATCATCATCCACCTCATCAACATCATCATCATCATCGGACACCATCATCATTATCATCATCATCTTTATCATCATCTCATCGTCACCAACATCATCAGGATCATCAACATCATCGTAATCATCAGGACACCATCATCATCAGCAACATCATCATCATCATCATCATCATCATCGGGACACCATCAGCATCACCACCATCACCATCATCATCATTCAGCATCAACATCGTCAACATCACCATCACCATCACCATCACCATCACCATCATCATCATCATCATCATCATCATCATCATCATCATCATCATCATCATCATCATCATCATCATCATCATCATCGGGACACCATCATCATCACCACCATCGCCATCATCATCATCATCATCAACAACATCATCGACATCATCATCATCATCATCCTCATCCTCATCCTCCTCCTCCTACTCCTCCTCCTCCTCCTCCTCATCATCATCGTCATCATCGGGACACCGACGGGACACGGGCGGGACACCGGCGGGACACCGCGCGCCACCGGCCTCCCAAGAAGAAACATTTGGTCCGGCCGCGCCTCAGCCGGAGGCGGGAAACCGGCGGGACACCGCGCGCCACCGGCCCCCGGAGAGGAAACATTTGGTCTGGCCGCGCCTCAGCCGGAGGCGGGACACCGGCGGGACACCGCGCGCCACGGGCCCCCGGAGAGGAAACATTTGGTCCGGCCGCGCCTCAGTCGGAGGAGACTTTCTTCTCGCCCGCCCGAACACAAAACCGAAACCGATTTCCTGGTAGGGAGGCTCTCCGTTCCACTTCGATCTCACCCCCTCACCTCCGATTGAAGGATTTTGGCACTTGGGTTCTTCGGCATCAGGACGGCCCCAAGAGGGCCCCACGACGGCCCAAGATGGCCTCCAAGAAGGCCCTGAACCGCCCCAAGCGAGCCCCAAATCGGTTCAGAGAGACCTCCAAGACGGCTTCCGACGGCGTCAGACGGGCCAGGAATGCCCCAAGTCGGCCAAGACTGCCCAAGAGGCCTCCAAGCTGTCCTACATAAGGGCCCGCACAAGCCGAAATCATTGATACTCCTTCGGTTTTTGAGGGACTTTGGTACTTGCTTCTTTTCGGTCGTCCGACGGCCCAACACGGCCCAAAACGACCCCAAGATCGCCGAAGATGCCTCCAAAATGGCCCAAGAGGCACCCAATACTGCCCCAAAATGGCCCAAGATGTTTCAATGACTCCCAAGATGGCCCCCAAGACGGCCCTGAAGCGCCTCAAGGGAATCCCACATCGGTTCGAAGAGGCCCCCGAGACGGTTTCCGACTGCCTTACA
Organism: Prorocentrum cordatum; assembly: GCA_963575745.1. Lineage (NCBI taxonomy): Eukaryota > Dinophyceae > Prorocentrales > Prorocentraceae > Prorocentrum > Prorocentrum cordatum. The sequence goes on along the minus strand of CAUYUJ010017137.1, from coordinate 696,618 downwards.
CGGGCCAGGAACGCCTTGAGTCGGCCAAGGCGGCCCAAGAGGCCTCCAAGATGACCCCATGACGGCCAAGCGGCCTCCAAGACGGCCCCAAGATGACCCCAAGACGGCCCAAGAGGCCACCAAGACGCCCAAAATGGCCTCCAAGACTGCCCTGAAGCGCCCCAAGAGGGCCCCAACTCGGTTTAGAGAGGCACCCAAGACAACTTCCGACAGTGTCACACGGGCCACGAACGCCGTGAGACGGACACCGATGCCCCCAAGGAGCCCCCAACGGTACCCAATAGGTCCAAGGAGGCCCCCAAGAGGCATCCAAAAGGTCCACAGGAAGCTCCCAGGAGGCCCCCAAAATGTCCCATGAGGCTCCTCCTCCTCCTCCTCCTCCTCCTCCTCCTCCTCCTCCTCCCTCTCTTTATCCTCCACCTCATCATCCCCCATGTGTTCCCCGAAGAGTTTCCAGAGCGGCTGGAGGGAATACAGAATCCGATAGCTTGGCCAAAGTGGTGCCCAACGGTTGGCCACAGAAACGCTTCCCCAAGATGCAGGGGGCCGGCGGTGATTCGCCGTAGGCGTCTTCGATACTCCACCACTGGCGTGATATGGCCGCCGATGCTTGCACCTGGCTGCGTGGCCAAGTTGCGGATCTGTCTGCGCGTCTCCGCCGCGCTGGAGGTCGCGAACGGTGGCCCAGCGACGGTGCGTTCGTAGAGCTCGTGCTCGAACGACCCGTGGTAACAGAACAAATATTGTCTTCGCTCAGTCGGGAGATTTCGTTCACTCAGACGGATCACAGCCCAGAGATCAGTATGCCCAGGAACTACGATGTCCTTCGTTGTGTCGAGGCATTCGATGCAATGTGTAAGGTTAGCCACGATTGGATTGGCTTCTACAGCCCATATTGCTGATCGAGCTATGTGTGCCTCCCAAGACGGGAAGTCCCAGAATTCATGCGGGAACAAAAAAATGTGCCGGCTCCGACGGTGAACATCGAAGAATTCCAGAGATCGCAACAGGGAGAACATGTGTAAATCGAGCTCCGAGCTTTCGCTTCCTGCAGGAATGTGTAGATTCTGGTAACATGTGAAAGCCGCTGGCTCCATGTGGGGCCTTCCAGCTGTGAAAAACGCGTGGGATTTGGGTAGGTGTCGTTTCAAACATGCCTATATGAAAATCCATGCATTATTCTTGCTTGCGCCACCTCAGTAACTCTCCACCTCATTACTGCCAAGCCGATCTGAACAAAAACCACTTCGAAGATCCTGTGACTCATAAATCTCACGACGAAATACATACAAAAAACCTTCGCTTCGCGGTTCCTCCGCAAACCAAATGCAGCAGATATTCGCTCCCAAGGCCACAACTCATGGAGGAAAACAACGTGCCGTCTTCCAACTGAACGATTAAGCATCGAATGCAACGTACGTACCTCGCTCCCAAGGTCACGACTGATCGCAAATACGATGGATGTCAAATTCCACGGCCACGACCATTCGAACTCATTTCGGGCACAACGGGAAGCGCTGCTACATACGTTCCTGCCGCGCGCTTGCGCTTGCTGCCGTTTGGGCCTGTCTTCGCGCCTCTTAGGGCCTGTTGTGGCGCCTCTCGTGCGCCTCTTGCAACTTCTTGGGGCTGGCTGGACCGTCTTGGATCCTCCTGAATCCCAAGAGGACCTATAGACGGCCCACAACAGCCCCAAGGAGGCACCAAGAGGACACGAAAGTGGCTCACAAGAGGCTGCTAAGACAACCCACGAGGACTTCGACAGGCCTGCAAGACGGCCTACGAGGCTGCCTGAGATGCACAATGGGTTCCCAAGAGGTCCCCAGACGAACCAAGGCTGTCTATAAGGGACCCCCAAGATGGCTTCGGAGGGTCCCAGAGGCCCCACAAGAAGAGTCCAGAAACTAACAGATAAGGGACAATTGTCTTCCCATGTTTCCCAACTTACTTCCGCAATTGTCTGGGGAGCAGAGGGTCCACAGCTTGGCCAAACTGCGGCCCAACGTTTGGACACATAGACATTTTCAGAAGGGCAGTTGGCGGCGATGACTCGCCGGAGGCGTCCACGATAAATTGGCACATAGAAGAAATCCGCCTGCGATGCGTCTAAGGTGCGGCACGCACTTTCTAGCAGGAATCGATGCACGAGTACTTCAACCCCCTCCATGCCTGCAGAACACTCGAGAATGGGTGCAGAATACTTACCGGTGTCGTAAACGAAAATGCGAGGTGAACCTGGGATTGCACAGGAAACTGCATCCACCAGATGCTCCAGTCCAAGAAGCTTCGGAGCGGCCGCGTGATTGTCGAGGTCGGTCTTCCATTGGGCAAGCCGCCACTGGTCACTTAGGTGCTCCGATATCAAGGCCCTGGCTTCCAGGTAGACTTGACGAGCAGCCCACTCACCCTGGTCTCGGTCGATAAAGGGCAAGGAATGGAGCATCAGGGCCACCGTCCCCGACAAGCAGTTCACGGCGCTTCGGCTGCGCGCTGCCCGTCCAGAGGCCAAAGGCTGGTAGAGGCTGTACAAGTCTTCGCGCGCCCGCCTTGGCAGCATGCTGACATTTCCAATCTCCTGGTCCAAGTACCGCACGTACTCCCAAACCTCAGCCGGCTGGTCGCAATCCGTGTACAGCCCGCCAGCAAGAGCGAGGAGTGCGAATCGCGGCGAGGCTCGAAGCATTGGAACTGCTGACGAAAACAAACGCGAACGAGCCTGCGCAACTCTGCATCGGAATCAAGCCAATCCTTTCCATGAACCGGCGAGGTCTCGAGCCAAAATGGCACCAGAGGCACGACCATGATGATGCCATCAATCACGAATTCGGCGAATGCGCTGACGACTTTATGACATGCAACCGCTACGTGCATGAGTAACTATGAGATCAGCTGCAAATTAGTCGGTGGCGATGTACAAAGATGCTTGTGGAAGACGACGCGCGCATCAATACCGATCCAAAATCAGGAGCATCGCTCGCGTACCCATTGCTCATTGGCATCCCTTTCCTCCTCCTCTTCCTCCTCCTTCTCATCATCATCATCATCATCATCATCATCAACATCATCATCTCGTTTCTCCCTCCTCTTCCTGGGCTGCGGGTAGCCATGGATGCACCCATCCCCACGGGGGAGCTCAGACGACTGACTCAACGCGCTTCAGACTGTAAGTCATATTTCACCGATCTTAGCCTCTGACCAGCGAACCTCTCTGTCGCACTGTGCGTTCAAAGTACGTGCGCTACATTCGCAGTGCATACCAGGCGAAGCACATGCATTATTGTTTTATTTGTTTCTCCCTTCAAACCCTGAGGGCACTCTTCGCCGCTGTCCACTTCGTCACCGTTGTTGGAAGGCGGCGCCAACATCAGCGCTCCCAACTTCGCCAACTGTGTCTTCAACACAGATCCATGTGGTATTTAGCCACGTCTGCGATCGGCTCTGTGCCTTGCTGAGCAACTGTTTTCACGCAAGTGGTGGGATACTGCCAACTGGCATATGGGTGCTTACTGGAACTCTTCTGCGTGTGACTGGTATCCAGCAGCCCTCATGGTGGGGCAAAAGCTGCCCGAGGATACACCAACGAAGACAACACTATTCCCAACATGCATAAGTGACTTGGGAATCTTCGGGCACACAGGCCCGTTCCGACGCGATCTGCGTGTTCGCCGATCGCGACTGCGGTGGAGCCTGCGATGCGAACGGCTTGCTGGTCCCCTTTTCATCATGGGCCATCTATGTGACCTATTACCCTAGAGCTGAAGAGGTAGTTCAGCTCGGCCCTCAAGCCTGAGCAACCAAACCAATGACAAGATCGATCCCAATCGGCAACTCGGGCCGCCCCATAAGGATGACGAGGATAAGGACACCCAGGAGGGGGGCAGCAAGAAGAAGGTGGTTTCAGAGGAAGAGAACCATTAGGAGGTATCATAAGAATTGTTGCAACGAGTTGGGAAAGGAGGGGTTAGAGAGGCTGTGAACGGGAAGGGGGATACTATCTGAGGAGCAACGGGAGTAGTGACGGGGAGGGATAGGAGGCGAAGGAGTTGAGGGGCTGAATGTGGAGAATGAGGAGTAGGAGGGGTGCGTATATAATTGACGGAGACAATGAAGAGAGAGAAAGAGAGAGAGAGAGAGAGAGAGAGAGAAAGAGAGAGAGAGAGAGAAATAGAGAGAGAGAGAGAGAGATAGAAAGAGAGAGAGAGAGAGAGAGGAAGGACGTGATAATATGCGAGAGCAGGATATGGACGTGATCGTGGGCAGGGGATGATGCCGAGGAACAAGAATGGGGGATACATACCAACACATGAGATGATTAGATGAATGGGGGAGGAGGGGTAGAAGCGGGAGATAAACGCGTGAGGAATAAGGGTAGAGATACAGATGATGGTGTTGATGGTGATGATGTTGATGATGATTAGGGTGATGCTGTTGATGGTGATGATGCTGCTGCTGATGATGCTGCTGATGATGATGACGAGGGCGAGAACGGGGGATACGGAGGAGGAGGGTGAGGAGACGGAGAAGCAAGCGCCCATGGACCTCCAGGACCTCAAGGGCGGTTGGGAGGATGTCGCGCGCAGACGTCGCCTAAGTCGGCACTGTCGCTCAGCCTGTGTGCCCAGACAGTGCCAACTAGAGGTTAGCTTTGCGAAACTCGTGCCTGAGAACCCTCTCGCAAAGCCAAGCTGACGCTGCTGTCAGAGCCAACCAGAGGGCCAAAAAGAAAGGTTGGGAAGCTTGGGTGGCAACCATATCGCACTGAACAAAACGCCTCTGCCCTTTTCAGCTTCTCGGAAATGCCGGCTGGTGGACTTCAAATGGCACTATCATTGGTCATGTACCGCTAGGTTCGGCAAAACAGATTGAGAATTGACGTGCTGAATGGGAGAAATGGTGGTGCGCCTTTGAGCGCCACCCCCCATCCAATGGCACAACCTCGCCCTCCGCGGGCCTCCTCCTCGTCCTACCGTTCCCGTACTCACCATGGTGCTCAAAAGCTACAAGCCCAACGCGGGCCAAGGCTCCGATTGTGTGACCCCCAAGATTTCTTTGGTATTGGGCCCTGAGGGGCTCGACAACCTCTGCGAGTTGTTGTATTTGATTGAGCTGAGGTTGGAATGGCCCAGGGGCTGAGTGCAAATATGCTTTCTAACCAACCGCCTTGGAGGTTTTCGGCCGCTTGCTCTCTTGCCTGCGCTCGCGAGAGTTCTTGTGTCGTCTCAGGAAATCCGAGATCCACGTGTGGCAAACCAATAATGTCAGACATTTTTCTTGGGGTACCCGTGGCGCGGCCGCGGATGCATGCGTCTGGGTGTTGACCGCGTTGGCTGACTGGGCTCATGGCCAGAATTTGACGTCGGGGGCTGTGTTGGTTGATCGGCAAACGGCTTTTGAGCTCATTCGCCGCCATCACCTGGTGGCCACCGCAAGGTGCACAAGTTCCCCCATGCGCTTAATGTACCTCCTCGTTGGTCTCTACCGACAGCCGCGGGTCCTTGACATGTGTAGCTTTGTTTCAGAACCAATCTTGCGAGAGCAGAGCGTGCGTCCAGGATGCGTGTTTGCGACCGCGAAGTTGCAGCCCGTCTTTTGCACAACCGATGGGTGCAGTGTGCAGTGTGCTCGCTCGGTTTCGCTCTCTACAGTGGTTGATGACATCGAGTTGCAACTATTTGGCGCCGAAGAGCGTGCTCTGGCCGAATTAACATCTGCAAGACTCGAACTCGGCCGTCACTTTGGAACACTTGACCTCGTAATTGCCAGCAATACGACACGATTCCCAGGTAACAGTGCGAGTCCCAGGACATCATTCGAGGCCAGCTTGCATTGCTTTGGAGGGCACAACTCTCGCACTGAACGAAACTTTGGGGTGGGCTACTGGTCGGGTCGGAGGCTGGGTAGAGGCCCCAAGCGCGAGCGTCTAGTTGCTGCAATTGCCCGTTCCAGGAGGCTTGCTATTCCAAGCAAAGCAAGCGGCGCCGTCTGGTTGCTAGAATGGCCAAAGCTACAGTCGACACCAGTGCAGGGCATGGTAGCAACGTCACTGGCACCAATGGTCAAGAACTGCTCAGACTTGAGCAACTGGCAGGTAATCAGGGCCCCATCAACTCCTCCTCGCTCGCTCTCCATCTCCCCTCACCCTTGGGCGTCGGGTGGACCCAATTTTCAAGGCTTCAACCGAACCGCTCTGTGCTATGTTGGCTGCTTGGAAACAACAGTGGGTCCATCGGCATGTGATTGAACAAATGATGAGCCAAACCCAAATGAAAGCCCAAACCAACAGAAACAATACGTGGCAATCCGTGACGGGTCCTTTTCCGCCTACCTGACGCGGTTGGACATAAAAATCGATGGTTTTGTAAATTTGACCTTTCCCTCGGGCCTCACCGTACAGCCTGCCAAGTTTTGCGTCCATGAGCTTCATGCGCTCGTCGGCATGGTCTGTGAGGCCTGGCGGTGGACGCAGACCAGCTCGACCTTGTTGCGCCCCGAATTTCGGCCAATCGATTCGCCCCAACCAATTGTTCAGTTGCTGGGCCGCACCTCGCCGCTCTCGAACGAGGAACAAGCCTATCTTCGACCTGCCGTCATTGGAGCGCAATGGACGCAACATAATGTTCGATGCCAAATATGTTCAGTCATCGCTATGCCGCATCTGTGAGCCTTTTCCTGGCACGCTCTATCACCGCCGTATCGAATGTGATGGACTGATCTCTGCCAAGCTGCAGCCTGCTGGCGCGCTTCGCCGCGCACTGTCGCAAGATCCGTTTGAACTGTTTTTTTTTCTGCTCGGCAATAGGGCTCTAATGCCATTTATCACGTTCCCACATGTGCCCGAAATTGCTCCAGAGCAGTGTTACCTGGGCGAACGCGAGGCACTCACGGGAGATTTGTTTGCCGATGGCTCTTGATATGATCAGGATGTGCCCAACGCATGCGTCTCAGGCTGGGCAGTCGTTGCTATGCGCCCCGATCCCCCCCCTCCGCGTGCTCTCGCCGACTTCGCTGTGTCGGCGGTCTCGATTCAGTGCATTGACCGTGCTGAGCTGGTCGCTGTCTTGCACACGCTCAGAGTCGCTTTGCCGCCAGTCACCATACACACTGTCAGTGACTTTGTAGATCGAGGCATCATGGAGCTAGGGCGTGAGCGCTGTTGTGCCCTGACCTCAGCCCATGCTGATGTTCGGGGGCTTCTCTGGGAGAAGCTAGACGATTGGGGTGTGGTGGGGCCCGTCTCGGTGAGGTTCGTGAAAATGAAGGCCCACCCCACCCCAGATCAGCGTTCTTTGCTCTCGCTTTGTCCCAATGCGGGGAATCGTTTCGCGGACCTGTGGGCGAAGGAGGTCATTTGTCACCGGCGCGCTGATGTCGGTGTGCGCGAACGGTTCCGAAAGTGTGGTATGCTCGTCCGTGCCATGGGAGAGCAGGCAGGGAGAACTGCTCCGCTCGCGGCGCTTGACACAGAGCGCCTCACGGCCACCCGAATGAAGGAGGCCCGCGCCCTGCGCGTGTAGGCCAGGGCCGTGGCCGTGGCCGCCGCCGCCCTCGACCCACCTGCCTGTCGCCCCCCTCCCCGCCGTGTCGTGGTTACGGGGGGGCACTCGCTTCGCCGGTGGGCCGGTGAGGAGCGCGGTGACTCTACGAATGGAGCTGTTTATGCGGCCTGCGGCGCCGTGTCGGCGCATCAGGTCTTCAGATTGGGGCGGAACTGTGGGCCTCCCTCGACCTGGGGCCGTGGGGTGCTGAGGGGCCTCGATCGTTTGAAACTGTTTTTTCGGGGTCGCTGGGTTCCAGTCGTGCTCCGCCCTCTCGAGTGCTCGGCGGTGATCTGATCCCGAGCGTAGTGCAGCTGTAGGGGGCAGGTTCACTGACCCCTCTGTTGTCGGCAATGTGTGTCGCAAGAGGGAGGTGGAATAGAAAAAGGAGGGGATGGATGTAGTAAGCGAAGAGAGAGGAGGAGGGAGGCGAGAGAGGAGGAAGATACATACAGGGAATGCTGATGATGACGAAGAGGATCGGGACGAAGGAAATAATGAAGGGGACGAGGGCACGAGGATACGTGCAAATCCGCCGACCCCCGCTTGCCGGTGGTAAGGCGTGTGGGATGATTGACTGTCACCCTCCCCCTGTCCTTCTCCCATGGGGGTTATACTCCTATTAGAGGGGAGGGGGTGGGTCCGCGAGCTCGTCAACGCAACTCTGTGGCCCTCGGGGCCTCAAGATCAACCCTCTGTGGCCGCCAAGATGGTCAACATGATGTCTAAGATGGCTCCAGAAGGGCTCCAACACGCCGGAGAGGCATCATAACGCCCCAAATAGCCTCAAGACGGCGCAACGCGTCGAAAAAAGGGCCCCAAGAAAACCGCCAAGGGGGCCTCAAGACGCAGCAGCTCTTGATTTTGCACTGGTCTTCGCGTTCTCGCTTTGGCGGGCGTCTGCGAACCCAACATCGTCGCGAGAGGCCCCCAAAATTGGCCTGAGACGGCCCAAGATGCCCCACGAAGGCCTGGAGAGACGGCCCGACGGGGCCACAACATGGTCCCCAAGAAAAAAAAAGGAAACCCTCAAGAAGGCCACACAAGAGAGGCTCAGTAAGGAGAACCCGCAGGGACAATTGGACCCCCCCCAGGATGGCCCCCCCAAACCCCAAAGAGCCCCTCGGAGAATGTCCCCAAGCTTCCGGGAACCTTGAACAAAACTCCGAGAAGCCGCCCCCTACGCCTCCAACGAACCCCCCAAGAAATCCCGCTGCACACTTTTCCGTCGGCGGCGAGGCAGAGTTGCCTGCGCCAGTGATGAAGGATAAACGGGGGTACCGAGAAGCGACTTGGCCAGCGTGCAAGAGCGGGGGAAGGACAGACAGGGCGGCCGCGGGGGGGGGAAGACGAGAGGAGGCCGCTCAGGGGCAGACGGGTCAGCACCTGAGCTGCTGGCGCGGCCAGCCCCGCCGGCGCGGACCATGGCACCTGCCAGGCCGTAGCGTCGGGGCACCCATGGGCGCAGGCGGGGCCCAGTGCAGGTACTGCACGTGTACGAAGCAAAAGCGGTCGGAGAAGTGCGCGAAGCGCAACGTCGACCGATGGGGGCCGCAGCCGCCCAGGTGGGTGGCGCTGACAAGGTGCGACACGTATACACGATGCAATCCAGGTTGGCCCTCAGCAAAATGCCGGGCCAAGGGGGGGAACAGGCGGCAAGACCAGTCCCAGGTTCCCGACCGCGAGGGGGGGCTGCCAACGGCGGCAGCGCCGCGTGCGCCATGGCGGCGCGCGAGGGAGGGGGGAAGCGACCGGCGAGGGACGGGGGGAAGGAACAGGGGGGAGGAACGCCCCGCCTGCGGGGAGACCCCCGGCAGGCGGGGCGACGGGGCCAACGGCCCAGCGCCAGCGCTGCAGCTGCTGGCGGGTGGCCCTGGCTGCGGCTGTGGAGGCCGAGCGCTATCGAGGTGGGCAGCGCATGGCTGGTCTAGGGGGACCTAACCGATGCAGTTACCCGAGTCAAAACTGTGGCCGAAGGGTGCTGGGTGCCACGCGCTGCCGGGGTGGACAGTGCATGGCCGGTTTAGGGGCACCGTGATGGGCGTGGCGGAGGAAGCAGCGGAAGAAGGTGGCGTCGTGCCGGCTGGGGTCGCGGGTGCCGCCGCCACGCAAAGCGCAGAATCTGCGCCAGGCCGCCCCAAGTTCACCATCTATTTGCTGCGTCCTCCTGGCCCGGGCAACCAGGGCCCCCTTTGAGTTGAGGAAGTCGAGCAGGACGCGTGATGGGACATCCTCAGGACGCGCCCGCCCCTTGCCCTGCTTCCTGTAGTCCGAAGTGAACGAATCCCACAGGACGCGGGTGTCTGGCAACGCGGCCCAAATGTTTTTGACGAGGAGCAGGAGCTCGCGCCGCGCAGGCAGAGGTGTCCCCCCTCGCAGGCTGGCGCTGGAGCTGCCCGTGGTAATGGAGCCACCAGCGTCCGTCGTCACTGGGGGGGAGCGAGGAGCCTCCGGGACGGGCGGTGGGTTCGCGTGCGGATGCGTGTCGGCGATGACCCAGTCGCCGGCTGGCGCCACTGACTCTGCGGGCTGCAAGGACAAACGCCGCGCGCCGCCCCGACTGGCGGGCAGGGGGCGGCAGGGGCGCAGGAGGCGACGGCGGGCCAAGCGTGGGGGGGGCGTCTGGGGAGTCGGGGATGAGGCCGCGAGAGACGTCGTCGCGAGGGGCGTCAGTCGGGGCGCCAGCGGGAGTGGAGTCGGGAGGAGTGCGGGGCTGGGCGACGACAGTGGCGTCAGATGGGGCGTTGGGTCCAGGTTTGCTGGCGTCGGCGTCGCTGTCGTCAGCTTGATCTGCCCAGCAGACCCCGTTTGGCTGGTCGCGATTGCAATGCCGGTGTACCTCTGACTGCTCACTGTCGCGCTGCTGGAGTCCAGGGCGGTGCGCATGGTCGAGCTGCTGAGGTTCGTCGTGCCGTTTGCGCCGTTGCTGCTGGAGTGCGTCCTGCTCTTCGCGGTCGTGTAGTAGGGGTCCGTCGTCCTGTTCCCGACGGTGGTATTGGCGTTTGTCTTGCTGCTCGCGATTCCGCGTCTGGGTTCCGTCTTCCGGCTGTGGCGACGAGATGTGTGCAGGGCGAGCAGCGGTTGGAGGATCCACGCCTTCCAGGTCGCCCCGAGAAGCCAGCCGTGGCGACGAGGGCTCTCCAGGCTCCAGGACGCGCGGCGAAGCCAGGATTTCCCCTCCCTCCGCTCCCCAGGATCCTCCACCTCCCGGAGAGTCCTCGCCACCCCCAGAAGCGCCCAAGTTCCCACCGCCGTCCGCCCCGCGCGGACGAGGTTCGGTGCTGGGCATGGCAGCGCCTTCTGCAGGGGCCTCGCCCATTCCCCGCGAGCCCCGGCGCCCCCCGGACGAAGGCCGCTGTGGTCCGGGGTTTTTGTGCTCCTCCATGGGACGCCGATCATGCCAGCTACGGGGGTGCACTACGCACTGGACTCACTCCCATGAGTGAGGAAACCAAGATCCTGGAGAGCCCAGCTCTCGAGGACGACCTCCTTCCTTCCCGTTCTGGGGTGGAGGCCCCGGTCGAAACGGCTGTGCGAACCAGGTGGAGGAGGGGCGCGGTTGTCGCCGCCGAAGTCGTCTTGGACCAGGGCCGCCGCGAGGTTGCCCTCTTCATGGGGCACTGTTTCTCCGTCCCTCGGCGGACGGGGGCCGTCCGATCCGCTGTCGCGGGAAGGCGAGCGGATGGGAGCGGAGGAGCCATTGGTGGACCAAACGATTGAGTGCGGCTCTGTCCGCCATTCTGGCCACCTCCTCCTGGGGCGGCGGTGCCGCGCCGACCTGCAGGCCCAGCTCCCCAGCCACCGGGCGTAGCTGCAGCTCGAGACTCTCCAGGCAGTGGCGGCCGTGCGAGTCGTCGGGGTGCCTTGCCAGGGGGGCGTCTTGGCAGGCGGCCGCATCAGGGGGGATTGCGTGGACCTGGCCGTCCGTGTCCAGTACTCGAACCCAGGAGCCAGGGTCGCGTCAGTGGCGACGGTGGCGGTCCAGCCGAGGGTGTTCCGGCGGCATTGTCCCACTGCCTGTTGCCGCCCGCCGCTTGGGCATCTTGCTGCTGCTGCGCGCTGCCTTCGCTTGTCCGCCTAGAGTCGCCGGGGGTGAGGCCCAGCCCCGCGGGCGCCTCGCGCGCTGGCTGAAGCGCATAGCTTGCACGAGCCCCGCCGCTGGGGACGCCGTTGCTCGTGGTGACCTCCTGTTCGGCGCCCCCGCTCCAATGCCAGGTCTGGGTCTCCTCCGCCGTGTTGCTCGCGAGGCTGCGGCTGGAGTTCATCGCGCTGTTCGCGATTGTGCTGCTGGGTTCTGCTTTCCAACCGCGGCGACCGGGGATATCCGGGGCGCCCGGCGGTGCCAGGATCCCCCTTTCCTCAGCCCCCGCGTTCTCCGACTCCCCGAGAGTCCAGCCGTGGCGACGAGGGCTCTCGAGGTCTGGGACCAAGGCCCCGTTCCCCCCCCTATCGCACTAGGTTTGCCACTAATCGTGGCACGAGCGGGGGAAATGATGACGCGGTCTCCCTGCGACTGGCGGCGAGGCCGGGGTGGGGAACGCAGCGGCGCAGGGGGGGCAGGCTGGGGGTCACGAAGGGGGTCCCGAAGGGCCACCGAGCTGGGGTCAGGGAGGTCGTCATGGCCTCCTCCCCTTCGCCCCCCCCCGCGTCGCAGGTTGGGGCGTGCCACTAATCGCAGCATGATATGGAGAGATGATGCCGTGCTCTCCCTGCGACCAGCAGCGAACCCGGGGTGGCGAACGCCGTGGCGCGGAAAGGGCAGGGTGCTCGCGCGCTGGCTGAACCGCATGGCTTGCGCAAGCCCCGTCCCTGGGGGCGCCGTTGTTCGCGGTGCCTTCTTGTTCGGCGCCCCCACTAGGTCCACTCTTAGGTGGGGCAGTCCCAGGTGAGGCGCCGCTGGGTTCCCTGGTCTTTTCATTGGTGTCAGGTTTGGGCCCGAAGTCCGCAGGGCCGGAGGTCCGGGAGTGTTCGCCGCCCCTGGTTTCTGGCTGGGATCCCCCCGCGGGGGCAGGGTGTCCGACCCCAGGTCCGCTGCCGCACTGGGTCTCGTGTGCTTCATGATCGTCGTCGGAGTAGCAGGCGCTGAGGCTGGAGACTTGCTTTTGCCCACTGTCTAGCTCCCTGCCCAGGCACCTCCACCTCCTCCATCTCCACCTCCTCCATCTCGTCGACCTCCCCCTCCCCCTCGACCTGCACCTCCCCAGACCTGGCCCCCCGCCCCGGGGGCCGTCTCGATAACAACGTCGGCAAATTCCCCCACTGCCTCCGTGACTTTAGGCGCCGCGTCAATACCGTCACTGGCAAAACCTCCCATTGCAGCCATGGCTCCGGGCACCGATTCAATGGGATCGGTGACGAAGCTTTCTGCTGCATCCATACTTCCAGGATGCCTCGATAGCATGGCCGACGGGGTCCTCCGTTGCGTCCACAGTCCTGGGCGCAATTTCAGTAGCGTCGTCGGCGGAACCTCCCGCTAGGCCCAGAGATCTGGGCGCCGCCTCGATAGCATCACCAGCGAAATCTCCCGCTGGGGCCGTAGTTCCGGGCGCCGTCCCCTCATCCTGCATCTCCTTCCCCTCCTGATCCTCCTCCTCGTTCAGCGTGTCCTTGCCCTCGCCCTCGACCTCCTCTCCCACATCGCCGTCGCCCTCGCCCCCCACGAACTCCATCTGGATTTCATCCACGTCCTCGTCGCACCCCATGTCCACCTCATCCACCTCCGCAGTGCGACCCGGCAGGTCCCAGAAGCCAGCTGGGTCCTGTACGCCCTGCTCGATCTTGAAGGTGCACGGCGGGGACCAGTCCAGCACCTCCACGAACGACTCCGGGCCGGCCAGGTGCAGGGCGCCAGCAGGGCCTCCAGCACCAGAGGCCGCGGCACTGGCCTTGGCCAGAAGGAGGGCAGCAGCCGCCGCGGCGGCCGTGGCCACAGCCTGGGAGCAGGCAGCAGCAGCCGGGCAGAGTCCGGCGGGGGCCGCCACCTCGGCCGCCGCCGCGGCGACCAGGGCGGCGCCCGCGGCGCCAGCGTCTGCAGCGCCCGAAGGGGCACCGCCGCGCCCTCCAGGAGCAGCAGCGCCCGCGGCGCCAGCAGCAGGGCCTCCAGTGCGGTCACCAGTGCGCCAGCGCCCACCCAGCCCATGCGGCCAACTACTGCAGCGCGGCCCTCGCCAGGGGGGTTCAAGAAGGCCACCCGGTCCGCGGGGGCCGGGGAGCTCTCCGGCGCCGCCGGAGCCCGAGGCCGAGCGCGCCGCCGAAGCCCGAGGGACCGCTGCCACATCTAGCTGATCACCATCCGTGCAGCTTGCCAGGCCCCTATATGCCGCCACGCTGGTTCCGGGCAGGCTGTGCTGTCCGGCGGAAGGGGACGAGGAAGGGAGAAGCAGGCAGACGACGACGAACGCCCAGGCGGGAGGCCAGGGCCGGCGGGGCGGGCGGGCAGGCAGAAGACGGGCCAGGCGGAGACAGCAGGCAGGGAGCAGGAGGAAAGGAAAGGGAGGGAAGCAACGAGCAGAAGCGAAGGGAGGGGCAGGAGGGGGAGGAGGACAAGGAGGAGAGAAAACAGCGGCCGCAAGCAGACAGGCCGGGCCAGGGGCCGGGAGAGAAGAGCCGCCCGCGACGAGGCTGCGGACCCTACGGCGGCGACCTGGGCGGGGTGGCCGCCCGAACCCAGCGCGATGCGGCTTGGTGGGGATTGCCCTCTGCGGGATCCATCCACCGCCCCGCCGGGGAAAGGCCGGGCGGCGCGTGGGAGGGGTCGCCGGCGCGACGTTGGCGAAAGGGCGAGGGGGGCGCCCGCGCTGCCCAGCAAGGGCGGGGGGGGGTGGGCGGGGGGCGCTAGGCAGCGCAGGGGGCACCTCACACGGCGTCTGCCGTGGAGGCCGCCGTGGCCGCGGCCAGGCGGGCCGCTGCCACCCCCGCCCCTCCAGACAGGGTCTGAAGGCGCCGCAACACCGCCCGCGCGTTCTCCCTGTGCAGGGAAACGGAAAGTCGCTGGGCATGTTGGTCCGCAACCAGTGCGGCGTCTTCCCCCGTAGCGTCAGCCACCCGCTTGGCCAGGACCCCGAAGGCCCTGCGTGCCTCGCGGCCCCACCCGCCGCCGTGGGCTTCCACCACCATGGGGAGGAAAGTGAAGCCCTGTGACGCGCAGAGCCGCGCGGTGTCCTGGTGCTGCCTTTTGAACTCCTCGTACCGCTCGTCGCTGCGGCCTCCAGTCGCGGCCAGGCCCCCAGCGCCCGAGGCGCCACCGTCTCCAGCAGCAGATGCGGCCCCGCCGGCCAGGGGCCGCAGGAGGACCCTGCGTCGCCGCTCGCGGCGAAGGCGGGCAAGGGTAGACGGCGGGTCCAAGCCGTCCGCGCCGCCGCGCCCGCCGCTGCCGCCGGAGGCGGCCGGGCAGGCCAGCAAGCAGGCAGGCGCCAGGCCGCCGGCGCCGCAGCCGCTCGGGGCTGGGCGGGCGGGCGGGCAGGCGGGCCCAAGGCGGCCCGCGCCGCTCTCGCCGACGCGGCCGGCGGCCGGGCGGGGCGCCGAGGCCAGTGGGCAAGGCGGGCCGCATGGCCCGGACCGGGCGGCCTAGCTCCCACCACAATCCCAGGTGGAGGTTCCCCAAGCAGGAATCGCACTATGGGTCCGGAGCCTGAGCCGAGACGCCTTGAGCCAAAAGGGGCTTGAGCCAGAGGCTACGGAAGTCCCGCTACACACGAGGACGACACATCAGCAACAACTACACGTAGGCAATACGACAGGACATGTCAAATAATACGCGCACGAGATCGGAAGCCGCTCATATCCTCTTCTGCGGCTCGGCGGCATGGCGTAAGTCTCTTGAACATTCCCTCGATTGCACTGCTGATCGACACGCTGCTTTTTATCATCCAATCGGCCACTTGCCTTTCCTGCTAGCGCGCAGCTAGCGGCACGCCCCAACTACAAGCTATCGATGCCTTTCCACGAAAGCACCTTGGGGAGGAAACAACTAAGATGGGCATTATCATTGCACCTCACATGCGTCAAATGTATGAACAACAAGCGGTGGAGGACTGCCAAGATGCAAAGCGTACAATGTTTCCACGTGCTGAAACATCACCGTCATGATGCGTAGCAAGCATAGTAATATCGACGCGCCAATCGCCGGAGCCCGAGTGGAAAGTTGACCCATCCTGGATGTGAGGCGCACGTTCTCTATGGGGAGCAGCAGGGTGGCCTGTTCTAAGTGGAATGGTATACCAACACGAACTATATCAGTTGGCCTGATGGGCAGTAGTGCGAACCTCCTATCTATTCGCGTACAGTCCGTCCGCATCTGCAAGTTCGCCACCGTGCCCCCTGGCATGTTGAGGCGCGGTGCAACGCCAAGTGCTGTCTGGTTGTGTTTCTAAAGGTTTGGAAATGGCCCCCCTCCCGATAGCGGAGTGGCGTGTGCACCCCTCCCGTTTTCTGGCCGCTGAACGGTTCGCTGGGAGTTACAGTTCCTCCTTGCACCACCCATCGCTGCACTTGACAGTGTGCACGTTTTGTACGGTGCCACCGACAATGCTCGATCGCAATTGGCACTTCCATCTGCCGTCCGCGCCTGAAGATCCCCTGCGCCGCCGACTTAAAAACAATGCCCCCCCCCGCCCCCTTCCCGAGGCCCCGATTTTTTGTGCAAGAACGAATGGCCCGCGCTCCCGAGGCCAACCTCCCTTGTAAAACAAGACGGATCTGTGCCCCCGAGCTTCCAAGGCTGCCGAGGCAGGCCACCAAGGCCGCCAATATGGCCCGATATGGCTCGAAGACGGCCCAATATGGCCCCACGGCGGACAAGGATGACTTTAAGATGGCCCAGGCGGGGCACAAGTGGACCCTCGTGGGGCTTGAAGAAGCCCAAACACCTATATTCTATGTAATTGTTCAAATACTTTGGCGCCTTTACCCTTGCGGGCTTCCTGCGCAAACAGCCCTAGAGGCCTCCAAAATGGCCTAAAAAAGTCTTGCAATGAACCAATAATCCTTCAAGAAGGCCTAAAGACAGCCCAGAAGAGCCGTTAGAAGGCCCATGACGGCCCCCCAAAAGGCCCCTGGAGGGACCCAAAGCGGCCTCAGAGGGTCACTCGACGGCACAAGACGGCCCCAATATGACCCCTAGACACCTCCTGCGGCCCAGATGGTCTCGAGACGGCCTAAGAGATGCCGAAGTCCCAAGAGTGCCCCAAAGGACCCTCAACACTGCACCACAAGAACCCATTGTAGCGCCAAGACGGCCCAAACGGGCTCCAGAATAACTCCTCAAAACATTAAGACGAAACGTGTCACACGTGACGGCCTGCGGTGCTCGAAACTTCGCTACCCAACGGGCTGAGCTGGCACGGTGGCAGGACTTGCCGCAAACACTTGGACACTTATACTTTCATACCCTATCCGCGCAACGCGCGGCCCTCTCGACGTCGACCGACTTGGGCTGACCTGGTGCTCTTGTTCTCTGCGCGCGTGCGACCGCTACTGCCCATTACTTGACCCAGCCTGCTCATTTTACCTGGCTTGTTTCAGTATCAGCCTTTTTGTTATCATCATGTGCGCTCGATGGAGAGAACGATACACACACACACACTCCTCTTGCTCCAAGCTGCCGAATGGACATTCTCCACCTCATCCTCCTCCCTACTTCTCCCCCGAGCCCCTTCAGAACTGTACTACGCCTCCGGACACCACCGTTAAAGGTCGAGACACATCAGATGCCATCTACAAACGTGTGACACTTTCCACACTCCCGACAAACGGGCCGTGCCTCGCGTCTAGTGTGACCGTGGCCCGTGCCTGCCTGTCGTGGCCTCCGACCCTGACGGCCCCCTGCCTGTCTCTGGCCTGGGTATCACGGGGAGCATGAGGAGCACGAGGGCAAGGAGGAGGGCAAGAAAGAGGGGCGATGGCAAGGGCGAGGAATCGGATGAGGAGGATGAGGTGGAAGAACAAGCTTGAGGACTAGGAGGACCCGTAGGCGGACTAGGAGGACAACGCGGAGGACGAGGACGAGAATGAGAGGTGGACGACGACGAAGAAAGAAAGGAGGAGGGTGAGGAGCAGATCGAGAAGGGCACCTGGAAGCCGATGCCGAGCGGATCTCAACGACGCCAGGCAAGCCGGCGCATGCGCCCGCCCTGCCAGCGAGGATGCAACATATGGGGCGATTTTTTCCTAACCATCCTGTGGTGTTGGGTCTTCGTTTCGAAGAAACAGCGCCCCGTGTCCCTCCTTCCTTTCTTCTTCCTTTCCTGCTCCTCCCCCTCCTCCTGCCTCTGCCCTCCGCATGTATCTGTTTCGGCACACCCCCCATGCGTTTCGTGGCCGCATGGGGACCTCCACCGAAGGCCCCAGTGGCAAAGTTCGCATGGCGGCCCCGCCCCATTTCGGCGCACCCCTCACACGTTTCGTGGCCCCATGGGGAGCTCCACCGAAGGCCCCAGTGGCAAAGTTCGCATGGCGGCCCCGCTACATTTCGGCGCACCTCTCACACGTTTCGTGGCCCCATGGGGAGCTCCACCGAAGGCCCCAGTGGCAAAGTTCGCATGGCGGCCCCGCTCCATTTCGGCGCACCCCTCACACGTTTCGTGGCCACATGGGGAGCTCCACCGAAGGCCCCAGTGGCAAAATTCGCATGGCGGCCCCACCCCATTTCGGCGCACCACTCACATGTTTCGTGGCCCCGTGGGGAGCTCCACCGAAGGCCCCAGTGGCAAAGTTCGTATGGCGGCCCCGCCCCATTTCGGCGCAACCCTCACACGTTTCGTGGCCCCATAGGGAGCTCCGCCGACGGCCCCAGTGGCAAAGTTCTCATGGCGGCCCCGCCCCATTTCGGCGCACGATTTGGGGGAATATTTGACGAAAGAAAGAGAGAGAAAGAGAGAGAGAGAGAGAGAGCGAGAGAGAGGGAGCCACCAGTTGAACAGAAACCACCCTCTACCATTTTAGCTGTAGGACCCTGTTGAAGCGAATGCGGGCGGCGAAGAAGGCGATATCCAAATGTTGAAATCAACCCGCCTTACAACTGTTGGAAACTTGGAAGGCGACTGTAGTGTTGGAATGTTTGAAAGCGACTGCGACTGGTGCCACACACGGTACTCAAGCATTTCGAAAACCACTCGCCTTCCATTCTTATCTGTGCTGGAAGCTATGAAGACACATGCGCGCGGCGTCAGATGCGAGACCCATGTTTTGAAAGCCACCTACCTTCTATCCTGAGAATTGTTTGAATATTTGAGCCGAATGCACACTGCGCTCAACCGAGACCGACACTTCGAAAACGATCCGCCAAGCATCAACCTTTTAAACTCTAACTGAAGAGACTAAGTGATTTTTGGGGCAGGCGGTGTGCGAAGCGGGCGCAGTTGCTTAGGTTAATCACTGGCCCCGCCGGCCCATGGAGAATGTGCCTACAAGTTTGCTGAACGTGAAGATCAACGACATGCCCATGGCAATGTAAGAACAACGGACTACCCACATTGATCTTCGCCGCGCACAAAGACGGCGTCAAGGCTGTCGCCCCAAACTCGAGCATACCAGACTTTTTTTACGCGCGATACGACACAGTGCGCCACTTGTTCGAAACTGATTACTCCAAACAGATTGGTCGACGCGCTCAAGGTTGACAGCACGAGTGACGCAACTAGAACCACGCGCGCGCTTCGCGCGCACTTAGGCTCTAGCTGACTGCGCAGTCGTTGTCACTAGACCTTGCGCAAACCCACGAACCCCAAGATACCAAAGGAGAGGTTCCCCAGGCAAGGGTCGCCCATGGCGCCTGGAGGTGCTGGGCCTTCTGGGGGACAGCTTCGGCGGAGGAGGAGGGGGTGGAGGAGCAGGAGGAGGAGCATCGTTTCGCTTGAACGATCTACCCTTCATCAAAACTGCTGCTCAATCAAATACGGCTCGAAGACCTTGTTTCTACGACGCCCCTCTAAAGCTGGGTGCTCAGCAACTGATCTGCCAACTGTCGTGCGAATCGCCGTGGCAAAGCTGGCAGCCAGGGTGGTAGGCGCCCACCCACGTCTTCAGGTCGACGGGGCGTGTCCCGCCGAATCGACCCACGTAAGCGCACAAGTCTCTGTCAAGGATAGTCTGTCCGGCAGGGCACCTGCACGTCGACGGAGCAGGAGCAGGAGCAGGAGGAGGAAGAGGAGGAGGGACGAGCAGATTCCCCGCCGAGAGAAACAAAGGAGGGGCCAAACTAGAGACCTCCCTCGGTTATCGACCACGCCCGCGCGCAGACGTTACACATATTTGATGGCTCCTGGGGTCTATCACAAACCAGGGTCGAGGCGGTCGCGTTTGGCGCGCCCGACGCTGCGGCGAAGCTTTGCCATCGCGTGCCGGCTGTCCTGCATGTGACATGTACTTCCCCGCCTGTTTGTGAGGCGTCACGCTTAAATTGGCTGCGGCGGAGAGAAGTCCCTGGTTCCCCAGAGATCTGGAGGAATTTGGCGGAGAGAGAACATGTTCCCACCGCAGACACCCCACCAACACACCGCCAGCCCCGCTGAATCTCCCTCGAACCCGCTGTACTCTGACTGCGGCTTGTCACCTAGTTGACTGTCCGCGGCGCCGTCTGTCAGCTCGAGGCGAAGCAGGAGGCAATGCGGTAAAACTCCTGTGGCCCCATCCCTGCCTGTCGAAGTGATCATGATTACGGATCTCCAATCGCAGCCAAACCCAAGCAATCCTGAGATAAACAGATAGATGGTTGATGGGGCAAGCGGTGCCACCAACCCTCCGACGTTTTTGGCGCTTCCAACGCTTCTGACGTTCCAGGCTCCAGAAGCTTCGCGACGCTTCTGGCATTTGGTCGTTCCGCGACGCTTCTGACGCTAGCTTCAGGAGCTTCAGGAGCTTCAGAATCTTCATGGGCTTCAGAAGCCTCAACAAGTTCGGGAGCTTCAGGGGCTTCAGTGGCTTCAGAAGCTTCGAAAGCTTCAAGGCTTCGCGTGGTGTCGGGGCCTGGGAGGCCCCGACACCACGCGGGATCCCCCAACACCACGCGCAAGTCCGACACCACGCGGGGGCCCTTCGTGGAGACCCCGACACCACGCGGGAGAACCCCCCAGGGAAACCTAGACAACATGCGGGAGGCCCCGACACTACGCAAGTGGCCCCGACACCACGAGCTTCAAGAGCTCCAGAAACTTCAGGAGCTTCAGGAGCTTCGGAAGCTTCAGGAGCTTCAGGGGCTTCGGAAGCTTCAGAAGTTTCGAAAAGGTGAAGAACTTTGAGGGTTTCAAAGGTTCGGGTGGTGTCGGCAACCACGCGGGGGCCTCGACGCCACGCGGGAGGCCTGGAGAGACCCCGACAGCACGCGGGAGACCCCGACACCACGTGGGACCCCCCGCGGAAACCCCGACACCACGCGGGAGTCCGCGACACCACGCGGGCGGCCCCGACACCACGCGAAAGCTTCAAAAACTTCAGGCAACAACTTCGGAAACTTGAGCAGCTTCAGGAAGGCTTCAGAGGCTTCAGGAGCTTCAGGAACTTCGGAAGCTTCAAGAGCTTCAGGAGCTTCGCAAGCTTCAGAAGATCCAGGAGCTTCCAGAGCTTCGAAAGCTTCCGATTCTTCATGAGATTCGAAAGCGTCAAGAGCTTCAGGGGCTTCAGGGGTTCGCGTGATGTCGGCGACCACGCAAGGGCCGCGACATCACGTGGGAGCTCCCGAGAGACCCCGACACCACGCGGGACACCTCGACACCACGCGGGATACCCCGACACCACGCGGGAAGCCCTGACATCACGCGGGAACCTCCAGGGAGACCCCGACACCACGCGGGAGGCCCCGACATCGCGTGGGACCCCCCTGGAAACCTCGACACCGTGCGGGAACCCCAACGAAACCTCGACAGCACGCGGGAGACCCCGACACCATGCGGGAGGCCCTGTCGGGAGCTTCAGGAGCTTCGGAATTTCGGAGAGTTGGTGGCACCCAGGGCATAGTATGTGATATAGGCCGTAAAATAAATACTGATCCAGCTGTTGTAGATTGTGGGGATGTTTCAACCGATTCGCTTGTTTGCCCCCCCCCACTCTTACAAATGCCATCGGAGTAGGTTGTGAGGATGTCTCGAAAGAGGCGCTGGCTTCAGCACCCCAAGGGTGAGGGCGCCAGGGGTGTGAACAGTCCAATACTCGAGCCCAGACTGTAACGTGGTCGCAAGCGGCTTTGCTTGTTTTAGCCAGGGCTGAATGGTGAGAGTACGATGGTCCTGCCACGCGCTTGTGATCTGGATAAACTAACGTGGTGAGGAGCCGATGGGCCTGCCACACGCTCGTGACACCAGAAGTGTGAACTGCTGAGGACCCGATGGCCCTGGCACACATGTGTGATCTGGGGGTGACCTCGGAAAACTGAACGGTGAGAACCCGATGGCACTGCAGCACGTTCGTGACCTAGAAAATCAGACAGGCGAGAATAGCGCATGTTATTGAATGAATATGACCTGGGGGGGATTGCGTTTCACAAACGCTTGCCTTGGGAACTTCCCACGACACGTCAGAACCGGGGGGCACCCCCCAGACATCCCCCCCTCCCTCCCTCTCCCCTCCTCCTCCCTGATTCAAGGGGAGAATGGTCCTCCCCCTTGATTCAAGGGGGGGGGGGGTCGAACGCCCCCACTCACCGCCCACCCTCAACCCAGCCCACAACCACGAGTTTCGGGCGCTCTCGGGGCCTGACGCGTGAACTTTTCCATCAGCTAAACAATGCCGTTCCGGTCGAGGCATCATCAAACTATCGGGCTCCGTCGGTGGTATCACAGTGGGGCCCTGCAGTCCTGTTGTGCCAACGTTGACCTCGACACCGCCCGTCACGGAACTTTCAAAAAGGTCCAATTGGGGCTGCAAAAAGATTCAGGAGGCCCCCCGGCATACCAAAGAGATGCCCCTTACAGGCCCCAGAGCGGCCTCAGGCCACCCAGAACTACCTTCAAGAGGCTCCCGAAAGGTCCCCAAGAGATCCCAGCGAACATCCAAACTATCTCAGACCATCCCATGCAGGTGGCAGGATGGGCCGAAAACCACTACAGCTGCCGCCTCCTGTTGGCTTTCCACAGGGGTGCCCAGCGTGCTAAATCCTTTCGTTTTTGGATTTTGCTCTTTTTCCCAAAAAACTCCCCCTGGGGCTTCGGCCTGTCCCGCCGGCCACCCGAAAGGCCGCTCAAGGCAGCGTAAACCACCTCAGCGACCAGAACAAATTCCCCAAGACGGCTCAAGATGGCCTCCAAGATGGTCACGTTGGCCCAAGAGGGCCTCCAAGATGGCTTCCAAGTCGCCAGAGATGGGCCAAGATGGCTTCCAAGACGGCCCGAGAGTCCAAGATGCCTTCACGTTCGTTTAAGAAGCCTCCACCTTCAAGACGGCCCAAGATGGTTCCAAGATGGCCTCAGACTGACCAAAAGGTCCCCAAGAGGCCTCCAAGACGCCTTACAGGAAGGCCCGAAAAGGGCAAACATCATTAATTTCCCATGGGTTTTCGAAATATTGTTGCATTTTCTTCTTAGCAGCTCTGCGACAGCCCAAGAGGCCCCCACCATCGTCCCAAAAACGCCCAAGAGGCCTCCAAGATGGCCCCATAACAACCCAAGAGGCCCCCCAAAGGGCCCCAATAAGAGCCCAAAGTGGCCCAAGATGGCCCAGAAGACGCCGAAAATGGCCTCCAAGACGGCCAAGATGGCCTCCAAAATGCTTCCAAGACGGCCAAAAAAACCTCCAAGACAGCGAAGAGGGCCCCAACATGCACCCAAGACGGCCCCACATGGCCTCAACATGGCCTTAGAGGGCCCAAGAGGCCCGCAAGAGGCCTCCAGGACGGCCCGAAAAGGGTCAACATGGCCTTCAGACGGCCAAAGTGACCTTCGAGATGCCTCGAAAACGGCCAAGGTTACCTTCAAGATGCCTCCAAGGCGGCCGAGGCGGCCTCCAAAACAGCGAAGATGGCATCCAAATGCACCCAGGACTGCCCAACATGGTGTCAAAATGGCATAAGACTGCCCAGACGGCCCGCAAGATGCTTCCAAGACGGCCCAAACGTCCTCCAGGAAGGCCCGAAAAGGGCCCAAATCATTCACTTTCTTTGATTTGTCCAACCATCCTGTGGTGTTGAGTCCTCGTTTTGAAGAGACGGTCCCCGCGTTCCTCCTCTCCGCCTCCTCCCCCTCCTCCCCTCCCTCCTCCTTCTTCCATGCGTTTCACCCTCCCAGCACACCGTTTCGTGGCCCCATAGGGAGTTCCACCGAAGCCCCCAGTGGGACCGCCCGCGTGCGTCCGCCACCACCAAGCACAGCCCATGCTCCCTGTGTTTCACCCACTCAGTACACCGTTTCGTGGCCCCATAGGGAGCTCCACGGAAGGTCCCATTGGCACCGCCCGCATGCGTCCGCCACCACCCAACACGGCCGTTGCTATTGGGAAAAGCTAGGAAGCCACGCGCCCGGAAACGCTGGAGGCTCGAGCAACCTCCTGCGGGGATTCTGGACCGCCCTGGAGGAGCTGCTGGCGGGCACCACCAGCCTCCAGCTTCTTATCTAAAACCCTCTTTAAGAGCTGGCCAGGAAAAACCCGGATAGCAGAGTTAGACACCCAGTACCGCGTTTCGTGGCCCCATAAGGGGGCTCCACCGAAGGTCCCAGTGGCATCGCCCGCATCCGTCCGCCACCACCCAGCACAGCCCTTGCTCCCTGCGTTTCGCCCACCCATTGCAGCGCTTCGTGGCTCCATAGGGAGCTCCACCGAAGGTCCCAGTGGCACCGCCCGCATGCGTCCGCCACCACCCAGCACAGCCCTTGCTCCTTGCGTTTCACCCACCCAGTAGAGCGTTTCGTGACCCCATAAGGGGCCCCACCGAAGGTCTCAATTGCACCGCTCGCATGCGTCCGCCACCACCCAGCACAGCCCTTGCTCCCTGCGTTTCACCCACCCAATACAGCGTTCCGTGGTCCCATAGGGAGCTCCACCGAAGGTCCCAGTTCATATTTTCAAAACGGTGGCTGCCGCCCAAAAGCATGGTGGAGTGGAAGGCATGCGAGGAAGTCTCGAACGGCAGTCTTCAAGAGCATGTGAGGAAGTCTCGTACGGAAGCCGCAGAAAAGAGATGTGCCGCATGCGGCAAAGGACAGGTCGGATGCCAAGTGCCTGGTAGCCCTGCAGCCCTATTGCCCTATAGCCTTATAGCCTTACAGCCCTATAGCCCTATAGCCCTATTGCCCTATAGCCCTATAGCCCTATAGCCCTATAACCCTATAGCCCAATAACCCTATATCCTTATAGCCCTATAGCCTCATAGCCTTGTAGCCCTATAACCCTCTAGCCCTATAGCCCAATCGCCCTATAGCCTTATAGCCTTATAACCATATAGCCCAATAGGTCTATTTGCCGATACCCATATAGCCCTATAGCCTTATAGCCCTATAGACCTATAACACTATGGTCCTACAACCCTATAGTCTACAGCCCAAAAATATTAGGATTGGGTTTTTCTCCGGTATCATGAGATAGCCAAATGTTAAGTTCAAGCGGTGGTTCAGGCTGCTATTTATGTGAGTGCCCAAGCGTTTTGTTTCAAACGCACCAGTGCAATGACGTGTATGTCGGTGGCGTGGCGAAAGAATGCGCCGCTCGTGATATTGCAATCATTCACGCGCGCAGTTGCAATGCATCAGGTGGAACAGCGATGTGGCAATCCGTGCACTGGCGGGCAAAGGTTGGCGCAAATTTCCCGGCGTGCGCCTGAAACTGCACAGGCGAGCTGATGTATGTTGCAGTCGTCACTTAACGGGGTGGATGAACCAACGATGCATGCGTGATGCTGCGGTGTGTCGTGGTGCACACGTGATTATGTCTGTAAGGATGCAGGCGCAAATTTGTAAGTTTTCAGACTTACGGAAGCGTTTGACCAAGTGCCATCGTGCATGGGCTGCGCTGGATGGATGAAACGACCTGGGAGGAAGGCGAAATTATGTTACTGTAGCGGCTTCGGCGGTTGTTGATGGGACTGCTCAGGCAGCGTATGACTCAAGGCTGTAACTTGATGGTGGTTCAATTACGCATGCAAGCCCGAAGGGAGTCGAATGAATTGCGTCGAATGCTTTTTGGGGCCTCCGTGGAACTTGTTCGAGCCCACCCTGGACCTCGGCGAGACAACGACGCCAGCATATACTTCTACTAGAACCATCGCGCGCTTCGCGCGCGCTCAAGTTCTAGCTTATTAGGCTTGATAAGTTAACTCATGTAATCTCAGTTTGGTCGCTTCTTGCGTCCAGGGACTCCCTTGGAGGCCCTGCTCAAGCCTCGGAATCGTATAGAAGGGGAAGAGCGGAAACGCAGAAATCATTAATTTCCTTTAGGTATTCAACGATTTGGGGCCCTCAAAGGCTTCCTGGGTTCTTTTTTGGAAGGTGAGGGGGTCTGAATTGTGGTCTGTTGTGCAAGAGTAGACCAGGGGCCAAACTTGAAACAAAAAGAGGGAATTGTGGGATTTCCAGGTTTTCCCAGTTTCTCGGCGCTGTTCGGCGCTGTTTTTTGTTTGTGCCTCGCGGGTTTTGTTAGCTGGGCCGCTCAAGGGTGTGGGATCTTCCGGACCCCCTGGAGCTTCTGGAGGCCTCCTGGAGGCCTGGAGAGCCGCCGGAAGGGTGTCTCGGGCTGCGCGGGAGCGTGTTGGGCCGTTCTTTACGTTCTGCGGGCTCCTTGAGGTCGTCATGGGCTGTCCTTCGGCGTCTTGGGGTCTTCCCCCGGGAAGCCGGGAGGCGCGATACCGGCCAGATGTCAGGGGATGTGTGGGACCCCCGACTAGGAGTCCCACTTTGAAAAAAAAAGGAAATCTGGGAATTCATTTTTTTGTGTTTGTTGTTGTTGTTTTTAAAATCCGCGATCTTCGTGGCTCTCTGGGGTCATGTGGGAGGGCCTTTGGGAGTTCCACTGGGGCATCTTGTGGCCCCTGGGGGCCGCCTTGATACATCTTGGAGCGTCTTGGCGGCCAGCGGGCGTCCTCCTGAACCAGCTCGGAACCCTCAAGCCGAAAGAATCACCCAAAGACCCCAAAGCGGATCCCGGAGCCAAGAGGGGGCAACTTGGGTTGCGACGGGGGGAGTCTGGGAAAAGTGGGCCACCCCAGGGCCACCCCAGGTCCTCTCCCCCATGGGCGGTCCCGTCGTCTTCTTCCGTCGTCCGACGTCCGTCGTCCGTCCACCCGCCATGTTGTTTCTCTATGATAGCTCTGTCGCGGGCATCTTCTCTCGCTTGCTCTGAGTAGAGAGTGCCTGCGATGCAGCGGCCAGCGCTGTACATGAGCTGCTACCTTGGGCTGCAGCTCGCTGGATACTGCTGCGTGAAAGGCGCTGCTACCCTGGGCTGCAGCGCCATGCAATTAAATACCCCAGCATTACTTCTCCTCCACGGCACTTGAACGAGAGATGGACGTGCTTGGTTCGCGCATGAATTTCTGTCCTGAGTCATGAATGGATGAGCATTTAACCCAAATCCAAAATTCCCGGATTCCTTGGGGCCTTCGGAGACCCCGCGAAACCGTTAAGAAGCCGGGAGGCGCGGTACCGGCCAGATGTCCGGGCATGTGTAGGACCCCCGAGTAGGAGTTCCACTTTGATGACAAAACAATTCTTGGAATGCCCTTTTTTTCCCCTCCAAATCCTCGATGTTTGAGGGTTGGAAGCGGGAAAACGTGAGAAGGCGAAAAACATTGAAAAAAGCATTGGAAATCAACGATTTTACCCTTTTTGGGCTCTCTCGGGACGGCTCTCGCAGCTCTCTTGGGCTGTTCTTGGAGCCTCGTCGGGGTCTCCTTGGGGCCTCTCAGGGATCGGGGGTGTGTTGGGGGCCTCTGGGGGGTCCTGGAAGCCTCTCGGAGGTCTCTGGAAGCCTCCTGCTCCCGCTCTTGGGCCCATCTTGGGCCTGTTCTGGGGTGGTCTGGGGCTGTGCTGGGCGCCTCTTCGGCAGTCTTCGGGCCTTCTTGGCCCGTCTTGGGGCCGTCCTGAGGGTCTCTTGGGTGGTCTTGGGGCGGTCTTGGGAGGCTCTTCGGCGCTCTTGGACCGTTGGAAGCTCGAAAACACGAGAAGCCAAAAACATTTTAAACAACCAATGAAAATCTACGACTTTGGCCTCTTCGGGCCGTCCCGTGACACCTATCAGACCTCCTATCAGACCTCTCGTGGGGTCTCTTGGAGGCCACTTGGGAGCCTCGAGAGCCGTCGGAAGGCTGACTTGGGCTGCTTGGGAGCGTCTTGGGCCATCCTTTCGCATTCTGGGGGCTCCTGGGGGGCGTCTTGGGCCCTCCTGGAGCGCTGTGGAGGCTCCCCGGAAAGGCTGGGAGAGCGGTCCCCGAGATGTGGCGGGGAGGTGTGGGACCCGGGGCCGGGGGGGGGGGTATTTATTAATGTGTGTATGTATGTATGTATGTATGTATGTATGTATGTATGTATGTATGTATGTATGCATGTATATATGTATGTATGTATGTATGTATGTATGTATGTATGTATGTATGTATGTATGTATATATATATATATGTATGTATGCATGCATGCATGCATGCATCCATGTATGTATGTATGTATGTATGTATGTATGTATGTATGTATGTATATGTACGTATGTATATGTACGTATGTATGTATGTAGGTAGGTCGATAGATAGGTAGGTAGGTGTATGTGTATGTGTATATATATACACATACATGCATATATAAGAACCAGGCGCGCGCTTCGCGCGCGCTTAGGTTCTAGCGTGTCACAGACACAGGAATCGCTGTGCGAAAAAATGTTTGGAGTTTGTCTCAGGCAAGTGAGGACTCCAGTGGCAACATCCGCTTGAGGCACCGCCAGGGACGGACCCTGTGTAGAGTGTGGAAAGGCGGACCAGCTCTCTTGTCAACCGTCTTGGGCGCGCCCAGGGGCTCTCTTGGGCCGTTTTGGGGGGCCCATTGGGGGGCTGTTTCGGAGCCTCTTTTGGTACTTTTTCGGGTCTCTTTGGGGCCTCTTGGGGCTTCTTGGGCGCTTCTTGGAGCCTCTTGGGGTCTCCTGGGGGCCTCTTGGGCCAAAACGCTCGAATCTTCGGTTCCTCGTCTCCGTCTTGGGCGCCGACTCGGGGCATTCTTGGGCGGTTTGGGCGCCTCGGGGGCCGTCTCGTGGGCCGTCTTGGAGCCCTCTTGGGGGCATCCTCGACCGGCTTGGGTGCCTCTTGGGCCGTCTTGGACGCAATGGAAGCCCGCAAAGCGAACACGCCAAAAATATCAGTTTCCCTATGGGGAATCGGCAATTTTTGCTCGTTGGGGCTCTATTGGGGTGCCCCTTTGGGCGTGTTCGGGGTCTCTTTTTGTGTTTTTTCGGGTCTCTTGGGGACCTTTTGGGGCTTCTTGGGCGCTTCTTGGTGCCTCTTGGGGTCTCCTGGGGGCCTCTTGGGCCAAATGGCTCGCGTTTTCGGTTCCTCGTCCCCGTCTTAGGCGCCGACTCGGGGCATTCTTGGGCGGTTTGGGCGCCTCGGGGGCCGACTTGGGACCCTCGTGGTTGGGGGTTTCCTCGACTGGCTTGGGTGCCTCTTGGGCCGTCTTGGACGCAGTGGAAGCCCGAAAGGCGAACATGCTAAAAGTATCAGTTTCCCTATTGGGAATCGACGATTTTTGCTCATTGGGGCTCTCTTGGGGTGCCTCTTGGGGCGTGTTCGGGGCCCCTTTTTGTGTTTTCGCGGGTCTCTTGGGGACCTCTTGGGGCTTCTTGGTCGCTTCTTGGAGCCTCTTGGGGTCTCCTGAGGGCCTCTTGGGCCAAATGGCTTGCATTTTCGGTGCACCTCTGGGACCCCTCTGGGGCTCGTCCTGGGGCTCTCTTGGGCTGTCTTGGGGGCCTCTCGGGCCGTCTTGGGACCCTCTTGGGGTCGTCTTGGGGTCCTCTTGGGAGCCTGTGGGGCAGTCTTGGGGGCCTCCTGGGCCGTCTTGGACGCAGTGGAAGCTCGAAAGGCGAACATGCCAAACATATCAGTTATCCAATCGGGAATCGACGATTTTTGCTTATTTGGGGCTCTATTGGAGTGCCCCTTGGGGCGTGTTCGGGGACTCTTTTTGTGTTTTTTGCGGGTCTCCTGGGGACCTCTTGGGGCTTCTTGGGCGCTTCTTGGAGCTTCTTGGAGTCTCCTGGGGGTCTCTTGGGTCAAAAGGCGCGAATTTCGGGTTCTTCGTCCCCGTCTTGGGCGCCGCCTTGGGGCGCTCTTGGGCGGTTTGGGCGCCTCGTGGGCCGTCTTGGCCCCCTCGTGGGCCGTCTTGGGGCCCTGCTGGGGGCATCCTCGACAGGCTTGGGTGCCTCTTGGGCCATCTTGGACGCAGTGGAAGCCCCAAAGGCGAACACGCCAAAAACATTAGTTTTTCTAAAAGAAATCGACGGGTTCTGCTTATTGGGACTCTCTCGGGGTGCCTCTTGGGGCGTCTTCGGGGGCGTCGGGGGCCTTCTTGGCGTCATGGGAGTCGTCTTGAAAGGCATCCGGAGCCATCGGAGCGCGTTTTCGAGCGTTCCGGAGCCATCTTCGGGTGATCTTGGACGCCCCCCGGCACTCCGGCAGGACTCCTGGCGCGCCGGGCCCCACATTTGTGGTGCCGAAAGCTCGGAATTTGAATATGGTTGTGCACCTCTGGGACCTCTCTGGGGCTCGTCCTGGGGCTCTCTTGTGATGTCTTGGGGGCCTCTCGGGCCGTCTTGGGACCCTCTTGGGGTCGTCTTGGAGCCCTCTTGGGAGCCTGTGGGGCTGTCTTGGGGGCCTCTTGAGCCGTCTTGGACGCAGTGGAAACCCAAAAGGCGAACACGCCAAAAATATCAGTTTTCCAATCGGGAATCGACGATTTTTGCTTATTGGAGCTCTATTGGAGTTCCCCTTGGGGCGTGTTCGGGGACTCTTTTTGTGTTTTTTGCGGGTCTCTTGGGGGCCTCTTGGGGCTTCTTGGTCGCTTCTTGGAGCCTCTTGGGGTCTCCTGGGGGCCTCTTGGGCTAAATGGCTCGCATCTTCGGTTGGGGCGTTGTTGAGCGGACTAGGCGTCTCGTGGGTCGTCTTGGCCCCCTCGTGGGCCGTCTTGGAGCCCTCTTGGGGGCATCCTCGACCGGCTTGGGTGCCTCTTGGGCCGTCTTGGACGCAGTGGAAGCCCGCAAGGCGAACACGCCAAAAATACAAGTTTCCCTATCGGAAATCGACAAGTTTTGCTTATTTGGGGCTCTATTGGGGTGCCTCTTGGGAGCCTCCTGGGCGTCTCTTGGGGGCCTCTTGTGGCCTCTGGGGGGCCTCTTGGGGCTTCCTGGGGACCTCTTGGGGCCTCCTGGGAGCCTCTGGGGCCGAAAGCTCGGAATGTGAATATGGTTGTGCACCTCTGGGACCCCTCTGGGGCTCGTCCTGGGGCTCTCTTGGGCTGTCTTGGGGGTCTCTGGGGCCGACTTGGGACCCTCTTGGGGTCTTGGAGCCCTCTTGGGAGCCTGTGGGGCAGTCTTGGGGGCCTCTTGGGCCGTCTTGGACGCAGTGGAAGCACAAAAGGCGAACATGCCAAACATATCAGTTATCCAATCGGGAATCGACGATTTTTGCTTATTGGGGCTCTCTCGGGGTGCCTCTTGGGGCGTCTTCGGGGACGTCGGGGGCCTTCTTGGCGTCATGGGAATCGTCTTGAAAGGCGTCTGGAGCCATCGCTGCGGCCTCCTGGGGCCTCCCTGCAGCCTCTTGGGGCCCTGTTGGCCCCGGGTCGCCGAAACCTTGTAAAAACACAGGAAAAATGACGCCCGGGCTCCACATTAAAGGTCGAGGCACCGGCCCCCGGCCCCCAGACCCGGTCTCCCGTGATATGTTTACATATGTCTGTGTATAGTTTGAGCGGTCCTTGAATTCGGCGATAGAAACACAATCGAACACAACTCCCCAGACGCTCCCATCCTGACCGCGTCCTGCAGCCGCGCGGGCATCCAGAACACCACTGCTTCAACCTTGAGGGCCCCCTGGGCACCCCCCCTCACCGCGTCTCGCAGCCGCTGGGGCGCCTCGGGACACCACGGCTTCAACCTTGGACGCCCCTGGACACCCCCCCTTGACCGCGTCTTGCGGCTAAGGGGGCGCCTCGGGACACCCTGGGATGCGGTGTCGCGGGCGACAGGACGGGCCACGAATAGCCCGCCCCATCGCCAGGCGACGGGCCACGAAAATGGCCCGCCGCCAAAAGCCACGCTTCTCGTTCCTCGCCCCCACTCCCGGCTAGCGCGACGCTGAGCGCATGCCAGCGCGCAGCAAGCCCACCAAAACACTCGCGGCAAAGCCTTGACGCGCAAGGCTCGAGCCGAGATGGCAACGAACGGACGACAGAGACGTGGCGACGAGGAGCGGCGGCACTATCCGACGAGAACCCCTGGCGGGAAAGGCGTGCCCAACCGAGGCGCTGTTTTAGGGACAAGCAGCGACCCCACTCGCCCCCTATCCCCCCCCCGCGGCCTGAGTGCACCACCCAAACATGCGGATGGCGTCATAGGGGCAGGGGCCTTACAGCAGCACGGCCCAACCAGGCATGGACGCGTCTCTGCGGCACACCTCCTGTGCACAGCCACGCGCGCAGGACAAGTGCGTCACTCCCATGCGTCGTCGTCGCGCGGAGCCGACCCAGCGCACGCGGCGACCAATCAACCAACCAACCAACGGAGAACAACATGGCAGCGGAGCCCTCCAGCGCGCTCCCGAACGCAACCAATCAACTAACCAGCCATCTTGACAGAAAGAAAGAGACCACCGTCTGCTTTCGCAACGCACGGCCGTACGAAGCACATGCCTTTTAACGCACGGCCGTGAGAACCCGCCTGCTGCACTGCAGCGCGCTGCCGTGGTTGAATTGGTCTTTCTGGAGCGTTGACCATTAGTGGTTTGAATTGGTCGCGGCCATCTTGATCTTCACTTGGGGTCCTCGTGTGGCTCGATTGGGGATGGCCTGGGGCCAAGTAAAAAGGACGGGTGAAGCCGCCACCGTACTGGGGTTGTGGGTCAGAAGCATATTGGATGCTTGTTGGGATCTCTTCGAAAATTTGCAGAGAGCCTCTTGGAGGCAATTTTGATGCTTAGTGGGGCTCCTCAAGGGCCGTTTGCTGCCTCTTGGGGCTTCTTTTGGGCCTCTGGGGGGCTTCTTGGGGCGTCTCGAGGGCTTCTTGGGGATCTTCAGGCGGTTCCGCGGGCATCCTGGGGTCCTGCTGGGGCTCTCTTGGGGCCTCTGAAAGCGTTCTGGGGAAACTCTGGGGGTCTCCTGGGAGCCTCTAGGGAGCACCTTGGGCCGTCCTACAAACGTCTCGGGAGCCTCTCGGGCTTGGGCCCGCGCGGGGCGATCCTGGATTAATCTTGAGGCTTGGAAATCCCATCGGAAGCGGAAACGCGAGAAAGCGAAACACATAAGACACTCTTCTTACGAGTTGGGGCCCTCAGGGGCGTCCTCGCAAGCTACAAGAAAACTACGTTGGGATCTTCTTGGAACAGTCAAAGAGCTTCTGCGAAGCTCTGGAAGCCTCCTGGGGTAGCCCAGGGGCCCCGTGGGAGGAGTGAGTTGCTCCCTGAACCAGTTAGGAAGGAAGTCTCTAGAGGCCGACATGGTCCCCTCAAGGCCTCACAAGAGCTCCTGGACGCCCAAATACAAAATGGGCTAATTACCGGAAAGGGACGCGGAAATCCGGGAAGGTGTGCTAGCCCAGGGCCCTGGGCCCCCGGTACACTGGCATACTACCCACAACTGCACGCGGCGCTAAGGCGAGACCCGCACTTTGAGACTCACCCCTTCCAACGCCATTGGTGCTGGAACCTTTCAAACGAAAGAACCAGGCGCTTAAACGAGAGCCATCCGTGTAGCTTTTGGAGAATACAAATTTCAAGACTGTAAACGGTTAAGAAATCTCTGGCGAAACACCTGGTCCGCTCTACCGCTCTACCGGCGAGTCTGGTGGTGCGACGGGACGGGGAGGATTATTTCTAAGGAAGACGGATTGAGGAGGAAGAGACGGATAAAAAGTAGGAGGAGAGGTGGGAGGGGGGAAGCAAGGAGAAAGTACACACTTCGACCCTGCGGTCGTAGATCAGGCTAGCGTAAAAAGTAGGAGGAGGACGATATTAAGGGACGAGGAGGATGAAGAGTAGGGAGGGGGAGGGAGGAATAATATGTGCCCTGTCCCTCGCGTGCTCGTGTCGACCTCTTCCGTCGCCCCCCCCCCCCCCCGCAACGAACCTGGCACCTGGACACTGCGTCCAGGGGCGCTCAAAGACACGCCGCCCTGGTTAGACCAGACGACGTCGGTCAGTGTCAGCATCAGAAGTATGAGGGAGGAGGGGGAAGAGTCGAGGAAGAGGACGAGAACGGAGAAGACGCAGGAGGACGAGGACCCAGACATCCACTGGTATTATTCTTTTCCGCATCAACTGATGTGTTTTTTTCCAGTCCGCGGCCTCAGTGCTCACGACCCCTTCTCCAGGTTCAATTTCGCCCAGATCCATTGCTGATGGCCCCGGGGCCCGAGAACGGGCCCCTAAAGGCCAAAGTCTAGGAAAAGTCCTCTGTTGAAAAACACCATCGTCGGAGGTCTGGGGAGCCACATTGTCACGATGACAGCGGCGGCGACAGTGAGGGCCTGGAGCAGGTGGCCCAAAGGCCGCCGTTACCGCTGGCGCTCAGCCCCTGCGCCCGGGCTGCAGGAGGTGCGCCAGCTTCCTGGCCACTGGAGGGGTGGCCGCCTGCAGCTCCCGCGGCGGCTCCGCGAAGGCCGCCGCCGCCTCGTCGGCCGCCTGCTCCAGAAATGCAAGGGAAAAGGGCATACAATAGACACATGCGATCAGAACTCTTGACATTCGAAGTCTTGGGCACATCCTTCGTCGAGACTTGAAATTCCTGAAGGGCCTCAAGACCTCGATAGGTCCCTGAAGCCATCGGGGGACAATCTATTTCCGTGTGGCACCAGCTGGCAGGGCGATTCACCATGTGATGTGTCTTCTACATATTGCTTCGGAAGTCCGCGCCGAGCCCCAGCTCGTGCAGGCTCTCTCTCGCGTTCGACCCCTCGAGCCCCGCGGTGCGATGGCGAGGAGGGAGGAGGGAGGAAGAGGAGAAGGAGACGGAGCAGAATAAGCCCAAGATGCGTCAGCGACGTTGCAATGTACCCTGTCGCCCCAACTGTCCTCCTCATACGTCGCTCAAAGCTGTCAGTTTGACTGCGTGAAGCGCCCCTCTTGACAGACCAGCGCAATTGGGACGGGCATTTTGTCGAGGGCCACGCTTTGGAAAGAAACTGCATTGCACCCTTCTGGCACACAACGAGGAGCGCGATAAGATGACAAGACATTCTAGGGAATTTAACGAAGTGTCCAACGATATTCCCTTTTGGAGCAAAAACACTGGCCCCCATCCGTGTAACTATTGCGCACGCTTGCACGTGTGGCCCTGGCCTTCGAGAGGGTCTCGGATACTTCCATTTCGAATGAGACCAGCCCTGGGCCCGTGCAGTGCTGCATGTGTTGAAGCTTCGCGCTCAGTATCGACCGATGACCACGTTTTGAAATCTCCGTCCCTCAGCCTTGTGCACAGTATACTCAGGAAACGAATGTGCGCTGCGCCGAGGCGAGATCCCAACTTTGAATTTCAATCCTTGAAGCGGTTGCAAGCTTTTGCGGCGAATGTGCGCGGCACTGAAGCGAGAACCATCTTTTGAAACCCACCTGTGCTCCATTCCTGTACGTATTTCGAACTTTTGAAACGAATGTGTTGCACATTTTTAAAACGAATGTCCGTGGCGCTTGAGCGAAAATCGCATTTTGAAAAGCATCGGTGCTGCATCCTTGAGGAGGATACGTTTTTTTAGAACGAATGTGCCCGGCGCTGCGGCGAGAGCCACAATTAAGACCACCCGCCCTCCATCCTTAGATATTTTTCAGAATTCAGTTTTTGACATCGTACGCCGCTCTGACGTCTCAGGCGAAACGCCCAGCCCGCCCTACAGACACGTCTGGGGGTGCGACAGGGGGGAGTTGTTCATCAAGAGCATGGACTCAGGAAGAGGAGGAGGCGGAAGAGGAGGAGGAAGGGGAGGAAGAGAACAAGTTTAAACCTAGGATGCGTCAGCGATGGTGCAACGCAGCCTCCCGTCGTAAGTCCTCCACTAATCAATCCCTACATGTTTTCCCCTCCACTGTAAAAAAACGCCCCCCTAGTTGACGAGCGCCCGGTGGGCTTGCCAGTCAAGGATTTGCCCCCCAATCCTTTAATAATAAAGAGACACGAATGTTAGCCAGCGTGGACCTTAATCAAGGAATTCTAGCATACCAGGTGATGCAGTGTAAGTAATTGCAAGCTGTGTTGTTTAAGCTGTGTTGTGCAACCTGTATGGCGTAAGCTATGTGGTGCCATCTACGTGGTGTAATCAATCACTTGCTCAACTTGAAGCTGTCCTCTCCACTGCTCGCGCAAACATCCCACCCTCCCACCCGCAACTTGGTTTGCAAAACCTCTTAAGACCGACTACGACCACACCGACGAAAACGACGACGACGACACCGACGACGTCTCCGACGACTTCGACGACGACAACGACGCCGACGCCGACGCCGACGCCGACGACGACGCCAACGAAGGCGACGACGAGGGAGGAGGAGGGACGACGACGGCGACAACGACGACAACGACGACAACGACGAGGGAGGAGGGAGGACGGCGACGACGCGAACGACGACGAAGGAGGAAGGACGGCGACGCCGACGACGACAACGACGAGGGAGGAGGGAAGACGACGACGACAACGACGACGACGACGGTGACGAAATAGAACCGACGACGAGACGCCGACGACGGACGACGACGACGTGGGAGGAGGAGGACGGACGACCATGGCGACAACGACGACGGAAACGACCACGACGCCAAAGAGGACGACGACGACGAACACGAGAAAAGACAGAGGACGACGTAGGCGACGACGACGACGACGACGACGCGGGAGGAAGGGGGACGGCGACGACGACGACGACGACGACGACGCAAGAGCGCCCGCGCACGCTTTTGTTGAAAATCCGTGTTGCGAAACCTTAGGTTTTTGTAGGTTTTTTGGACGCACGATTTTGAAATCCTTCCGAAACCGATGGGTTTTGAAGGTTTTCGGCATACGCCCGCGACGACGCGCGCGTCTGCACTTCGTCCCATTTTTTGCAGAGGATTCTCGCGACGGCACACGCGCAAGGGCGTTCGACAGATTTCGACATGCGCGCGCGCGAAGCCCGTTTGGTAGCATTTTGTGAAAATCTTGAAAAACCTATGGTTTTCTTAAGATTTCGCAAGAGCTCGCGCGGAAACTTTTTTAGCAAATCAGTGTTGCGAAACCCTGTGTTTTTATGTTTTTTGGAAACTCGATTGCCCAATCTTTCCGGCACCGAAAGTTTTTGAAAGATTTCGGCATGCGCGCGCGACGACGCGCGCGTGTGCACTTCGTCCTATTTTTTGCAAAGGATTCGTGAAAAAGTTCAATGTTAGAACGACACATGTCACCGCACAGTGTTTTTTACAAGGGAACCTCAGGGGGGGGAGCCCGGCCTAGCTGGGATAGTATGATCTCATATTTAAGATGGACGAGTGGTGAGAATCATATATGATTTACATACCCGAAAGGGGAACGGATAAGTCCGGGGGGGGGGGGTAGAGTCTATTCTCCTTTTAGAAAGGAGAATCAATCTATGTCGTCCGATTTATGGGGTATGAGTTAGGTGGTGCAGTTAACTTGCTGCAATATATATATATATATATGTATACATATATATATATATATACATATATATGCATATATATATATATACAAGTTTCGCTGCAGCCTCCGCGCTCACCAGACAGAAGACGATCATTCCACTTTCCACTTCGCCGAGCCGTCGCGGGTGTGATTTGCCGTTTCAAATTGCACCCGCTCCCTCTCCAGAAGACGACCTCTCCACTTTCTGCCAGGGGCGTCCAAGCGCAAGACGCGCCGACCATATCTCACAACTCTGAGTGCAGCCCACAGGCCTGGGACCGACCAGCACACATGCAGAGCTGGTGAGACGCGAGCCCCAGGCGGTCCAGCGGCGACAGGCAATCAACCTCGAGCGTCGGGACCTGAGATTGCACACTTCCCCCAGGGTCCAAGAAAGTATGGCAAAAAGTCACAGGACATATTCAGGCATTTGGGCATGGCATCTAAGGGTGACTTGAGCACAGACGGTTGCGAGGAACGCTACCTGCTGCACAGCATTCTTCTCGCGCACGGTGGGCTCTGATGCAACAACATTCATCGTCGTTATAGATTGTTCACAATTCCCACTGCAGCCTCCGCGCACACCAGACAGAAGACGATCACTCCACTTTCCACTTAGCCGAGCCGTCGCGGGTGTGATTTGCCGTTTCAAATTGCACCCGCTCCCTCTCCAGAAGACGATCTCTCCACTTTCTGCCAGGGGCGTCCAAGCGCAAGACGTGCCGACCAGATCTCACAACTCTGAATGCAGTCCAAAGGCCTGGGACCGAGCAGCACGCATGCAGAGCTGGTCAGGCGCGAGCTCCAGGCGGTCCAGCGGCGAGAGGCAATCAACCTCGAGCGTCGGGACCTGAGACTGCGCGCTTCCCATGCTGCGTGAGCAGAGTCCCGAACTGCTTAGCCCTGGCACGAGCAATCACGAAGTAGCCGACTCTTCAGGACCTGCTCGGCGCGGCGAACGGCGGCGGCGAGCGGGTCCAGGTGCTTTGTCTGGCGCAGGAGCTTGCCGGGCTTCCGATGCCTGGCAACGCTGCGTGGGTGCTCCCATCTACCGCGACTCTGGATTGCTGCAATGTCTCTGAAGCTCCTGTAGCAGTTCTCGCTGGGGCCACCGTGCCTCGCTGAATGCGGAGCGAGCCGGAGCCTCTGCAGCCGAAGGCGGTTGGCTGCGAGCGACGCCTGCTCCTCGAACGTGGCGAGGTTGATGGGAAAGAGCTTCTGGCCTGGCTGGCGAGACGTGCGCTCCAGGCGGTCCAGCGGCGACGGGCAATCAACCTCGAGCGTCGGGACCTGAGATTGCACACTTCCCCAGGGTTCAAGAAAGTATGGCAAAAAGTCACAGGACATATTCAGGCATTTGGGCATGGCATCTAAGGGTGACTTGAGCACAGACGGTTGCGAGGAACGCTACCTGCTGCACAGCATTCTTCTCGCGCACGGTGGGCTCTGATGCAACAACATTCATCGTCATTATAGATTGTTCACAATTCCCACTGCAGCCTCCGCGCACACCAGACAGAAGACGATCACTCCACTTTCCACTTAGCCGAGCCGTCGCGGGTGTGATTTGCCGTTTCAAATTGCACCCGCTCCCTCTCCAGAAGACGATCTCTCCACTTTCTGCCAGGGGCGTCCAAGCGCAAGACGCGCCGACCAGATCTCACAACTCTGAATGCAGTCCAAAGGCCTGGGACCGAGCAGCACGCATGCAGAGCTGGTCAGGCGCGAGCTCCAGGCGGTCCAGCGGCGAGAGGCAATCAACCTCGAGCGTCGGGACCTGAGACTGCACGCTTCCCATGCTGCGTGAGCAGAGTCCCGAACTGCTTAGCCCTGGCACGAGCAATAACGAAGTAGCCGACTCTTCAGGACTTGCTCGGCGCGGCGAACGGCGGCGGCGAGTGGGTCCAGGTGCTTTGTCTGGCGCAGAAGCTTGCCGGGCTTCCGATGCCTGGCAACGCTGCGTGGGTGCTCCCATCTACCGCGACTCTGGATTGCTGCAATGTCTCTGAAGCTTCCGTAGCAGTTCTCGCTGGGGCCACCGTGCCTCGCTGAATGCGGAGCGAGCCGGAGCCTCTGCAGCCGAAGGCGGTTGGCTGCGAGCGACGCCTGCTCCTCGAACGTGGCGAGGTTGATGGGGAAGAGCTTCTGGCCTGGCTGGCGAGAACGCTTGAGGGCCTTCACAGAAAGATGCAAGACACCGCGCCCTGTCAGGTCACTAGCCGTCTCGCCCACGCAGATCGCCCCGTCGAAACGACCAGACTTCGCCGGCCGCGCGCGCTGGAGCCCAGCACGAGCGCGAGCCTGGTCAATGGCCGAGCCCTCGTCCACGTCGTCGGCCGGTCTGGCGATGACGCCCGACGGCTGCGAGGCGTGGCCCAGGGCGATGGACGACCCCGCGAGCTCGAGCACCTCCGATGGCCCGGCGTAGAGGTCAAACTGCAACACTAGGGCGGCGCCGGCGTGCTGCTCCTCCAGCGTGCTGTCGAGGAGGTCGGCGCTGATCGATGGCGCGCGTCCCACGGCATGGGGTCGCGCTCGCGGCCTGGCGCCTGCCGCCCAAAGCCGCGCAGCGCCCGGCGTGCACAAGTCCGATTTGGTGACCGAGAGGTCGTGCGCGAGAGCGTGGCGGAAGAGAGCCTGGCGGGCGTGGGAAAGGTTGTGGCCTTCCTGGTAGAGGTGGTCGAAAAACTGCTCGAAGGTGACGTCGAGGCTGTGCTTGTCGAAAAGGTCGCACCTGCCCTCGGCCCACCTCTCGAAGATGCGGGAGCGCTGGCGGTAGAGCTCGGCCTGCCGCGCACTTACCGAGGCCGCCTGCAGCGGCCGGTCGGAGGTTAGGAACTCGCGCTGCATGCGGGCGGCTGCGCGACCGCGCCGGGCGGCGGCGGTCCGCGAGCCCGCCGCCTGGTGCGCCTCGCCCGCGGCCGGCGGCTCGCCGCGGAACCCAGACCCGCTGGCTACCCCAGTGGCGGGAGCCGAGCGGCCACTCGCGGTGCCGGTCGCCGCGCGGGCAGCACGTCGGCTCGGCGGGAAGGCGAGGCGGGCCCCGAGCCAAGGCTGGGCTGCCTGCCAGCGCCTGCGAGCTCGTCGAGTAGACGATTTTCCAATTCTCGGTACTCAGCCCTCGCTTCATTGCCGAGCCCAGCCGCGCACCTGGGCGCCGACCGCAGCGCCAGCTCCGCCCGCTGCCGACATGGGCGAGGGGCGTAGGCGACGGCGAGGAAGGTGACCTAGCTGCGCGCATTCTTGCCGTCTCGAGCAACAGCTACTTTACCCTGCAGAATATCATGATAGTGACCGCCTCTACACCTCTGCCCCGAGAGGTCCAGACCAGGGAGGGTGCCCACGATGGCGGTGAGCTTCTTGAAGTGAGCTCCAAAGGCGCAGGCATCCAGGGTGACTCTGCAGACGTGGTGGCCCGAGAGGTACCGGGCGAGTGGCTCCCAAGACCACGGCCGTGACGACGCGGGATTCTCGAGGGTCCAGAAGATGTGTAGGCGATCCAGGAACTTGATCAGCGTAAGTGTTTACTTAGCCGCCGAGAGCTCAGTAGCCTGGCGGAGCCCACGAGACTTCGTAGTGACCGACCAGAAGGTACATGGGGTCCCAAAGTGCACGTGCCACAGACGCCCCCTGGGGGCCCATCTCCGTGCCAGACGTTGCAGCCGGCATGCAACTAGGTCAAAGAGTTTATGGCAATTGTAGTCGGTGGCCGGGGTCACGCGAGCCCCCGCGTCCAGGGGGTCCCCCGATAGACGAGCGGTGCCCACGTATAGAGCTCCAAGAAGCCTGAAGGGCCCTGAGGCACGTTGAAGTCGCCGATGGCTCGGGCCCCAGCTCGGGCCCCCGTCCGTCTTCCCGTGGACCTCGATGCCGGCGAAGCGGATGGCGCAGCCGATGGAGATTTGTTGGGGCACCCCTCCCGAACTATGTCTCGGACCTCCGTCTTGCCGCCCCGCTGGCGACCGCGCTGGGCCACGCACTGGGCAGACTTGACAGGCGAGAGGTCGAAGCGTTTCGAAACCGAAATCGAACCGATCTCTGGATGTGTGGTAGAAGACGTGGCATTTGAAGAAGAAGAAGAAGAGAAAACAAATAATAATGATAATACTACTAATGCTAAGAAAAAGGTGGGGTCGAGACTGCGGCCTCCAGGTTGGAGGCGACGCGCGCAAGCTCTCACAGACCTGGCCCGCGCTGCACCTCGCCAGCCCGCAGCTCGCCCCTATCAGCAGCGCGACTGTCCCAGTCCGTGCTGTTGCGCTTCGACTCGATGTACCTCTGGCGCCAGCGCACCTCGCAGCCCAGGCTGTAGGCCGCCGAGCGCGCCGCCAGCCCCCGAAGGACAGGGTCGCGCGCCCTGCCCTTCTCGCAGGCGATCACGCTGGCCACGCTGTCCCCGACGGTCAGCAGCACGGTCCTGTGAAGCCCGACGGAGCGGCAGGCCCTCTGCAGGCCCATGCGCTCCAGCCGAGCCTCCTTCTCGTGGCTCGCCGCTCGGTAGCGCCAGGCGCCTCAGGGGACGTCGGCTGGCGTTTTCCCGCTCGGGCCCAAGCGGCCCGAACGGCGGGTCGACCTCCACCTCGGGCCTAGACTCCGTCCAGCGCCGACGGCCCCGCTCCCGCGACGCGGCGGGGCGAGGCACCGGCGTCTGGCGCTTGGCCCAGGCGGGCATGTCCGAACCCCAGTGCCCGTCAGACGGAGCCGCCCAGCCCAGGTCGTCGGCGCGCCCAGTGCCGTCGCCGAGGGCATCGGGCTCCACGACGAAGCGCCCGCACTCCTTGACCTGGGTGGCGGCGACGACCTCCGCGCGGCTGACCTCGGTGTCGGACAGCGCGTAGCCCTTCGAGCTGGAGTCGCCGAGGAGGACGATCGGGGCATACTTCGGCTTGATCGAGACCTCGCCGGCCACGAAGATGAGGCCGCGCAAGATCGTGAGCTCGTTCTGGAGGTCATAGTCGAAGATCCCATAGTCTTGGTCCGCGTGCTTCTCCAGGAAGCGGTAGACGCGGCCCATGGCGCCCATGCCCTCCGGCCACAGCCCGAAGTACTTGACCTAATGCCCGACGATGCGCTCCATCGCGCGGCCGGCGCACCCGCGCCGTGCCGAGAGAGCGCGACGCGCCTGGCACAGCCGCCGCGCCCTCTTGTGGGTCTGACGCGCCGCGCCCTCGCGTCCCAGCCGAAGCTCGAGCCCGACCAACTTAACGACGGGACTGGCCTCGACGACCTCGCGGCGC
The DNA here is from genome assembly GCA_963575745.1 of Prorocentrum cordatum. Lineage (NCBI taxonomy): Eukaryota > Dinophyceae > Prorocentrales > Prorocentraceae > Prorocentrum > Prorocentrum cordatum. Next base: position 654,082 of record CAUYUJ010017137.1, on the reverse strand, counting down.
GCCAAGCCGGCCTTCGAGATCGCCCGCAGCGCCGCGGCAAACCCGATCTCGGTGTCGCGGCGCATGTTGCCGATGATGGTCGCGTTGTCGACGCAGACGGCTGCGATGGGCGACCCGTCCGTGACCTGGGGCGGGGCCGCCCGATCAGCAATGAGGGCGCCGCGCCCTCCCACTTCCGCCAGCGCGGCCGAGACGTGCTGCCCCATCGCCGACTGGCAGAAGCACAGCGCGAACGTCCAGCCCATGGCGAGCCCCTTGAAGCAGGAGAACAGCGGGTCGTTCGGCAGGACGGCCTCGAGGACACCAGTGTCCGGGTTGAAGACGGAGTCGACGCCCCGCGTGGCGGCGTCCTCGGGGAAATCCACGCCGAACCGCCCGCAGACCTCCTCCACGGTAAACTGGTAGAAAGAGTCGGTGAGGTCCACCGTCGCGGCGTGGGGCAGGTCGGCCTCGCGCGCCATCGTGTCAGAGCCCGGCGCGCGGCCGCGCGCCTCCTCGGACAGGTCGGGCGACGCGAGGGCCGCCGGCGTGCTGAGGTGGGCCTTCGGCGCCTTCCGGTGGCGCTGATTCGGCGCGCGTGCGTCGCAGATGAGCCTCTGCATGCTGTCCTTCTTCCCAGCGGTGAAGAAACCTACTTTGCCACGGATGCGGCGTCGCAGCGTCCCCATGCCCACGTCAATGAGCCGCCTCAGGAAGCGGGGCCGAGTGCCCCGACGGCAGCGCGGCGTCTCGTCCCAGAACGGCCGCGCGGCCTGGAGCTCCCCGCTGTCGATCTCAGCCTGGACCTCGGCGAACGAGCGCTCGATGGTGGAGTTCGCGCCCCGGTAGAACTGGGCGGCCTCCCCGTGAGCCTGTCCAAGAGCGGCCTCGGCTTGATGTCCCGGCGGGGGATCTGGACCTTGTCGAGGTCAAACGGGGCGCGGGGATGTTGCTCGATCTCATGCAAGTCCTTTGTCTCGAGAAGCGCAAGCAGAGGCTTCGTCATCAGACGTCTTCTCGGCCGGGCTCGGAGAGGGCGCCGCTCTCTGGCCCGCTCTATGTGCGACGGACAGCTGGGAGGCCGTCAGCGGCTTGTTATGTCTGGCTTGGGGAGGGTGACCTTCCCGACCGAGTTCAGGGCGAGCGCGTTCAGCGACGTGGGCGACTCCCTGGCCCGATAACTCTCGGCACTCACGGAGACGCTGGCGCTGGGCCAGCGATCGGTTCGTTGGGCGTGCCATCTCGGCGTGGGGCGGCAGCCGCAGGGGGAATGGGCCGCCGTGGCCTGGGCCATCGAGGCGGCCGCCGATCTTCTCTCCACCGCAGCCCCCGCGAAGACCAAAACTGTCATGCAGGTCGCATTCTCCAGAGCGGCTGCCGACGGGGGCGTGACTGCGACCGGCGTCTCGCCCAGCCAGCCGCCCCGACGTTGGGGCCGTCATTTGTCGTCCGCCCCGTCCTTCGGCGCGGCGGACCTTTTGGCGGCGGCGGTCCTCTCCTCCCGCAGTAGTTGTCCCTGCTTCATGATCTAGGCCAGGTCGCGCTGGCGAGCGGTGAGCCACTCGTTGAACTTTTCAGTGGCGGCTCCTCCTGCTGGTGTGAAGGCCGATGTCAGCATGATCTCGAGGCCCTCGAAATCGGGCTGCTGGGGGCTTCGATCCACGGCCTGCTCTGTCTGTAGCAGCCTCCTGACGCGGAACTCCGACCCCGCGAGCTGCGTCAGGTCGAGCTGGTCAATGGTGACCTCGACCCGGAGCTGGTCGCAGATGAGACCACGATCAGAGCCTTGCAGAAGGACAGCACCACCGAGAGGCCCTGCAGAGACGAGTCGGGGATCGGCGCTCCAGACCACTGTCGCATGACCTCCTCCTCGTGCAAGAACCGCTTGCCACGCGGATCCCTGGCGAGGCCAGGGACACGCGTGTCCCAGCCTGGCCCGTTCCCCTTGTCTTGTCCCTCCAGGGCGCCAGGTCGCCGTCCCCGACGCGCTCGATGCTGACCCAGCGCTCGTCGAGGTAGGCGAGCCCCGCGCCACCTCTGATGACGACAGTCTCCTCGTCGTCGAGCGCCTCGTCGGGGACCGCCTCGCCGAACTGCGCGTGCGCCGTGTCGCTCACTCGCCAGACGCCTGCAGGCCGAGGCGGGCCAGCCACCACAAAGCCAACCGTCTCGGCGTACATTCTCGCTTGCCTGCTGAGGGCCTCCTCCTCGCCGTCCTCGAACTCATCGAAGATGTAGGCGTCGCCTCGGGCGCGTGCCGGGAGCTCCTCGCCCAACCGCAGCGGAATGATCCGGTGCCGCGCAAGGTCGAGGATCTGCAGGTGATGGTCCGGCGTGCTGGCCACCCACTGCGTGCCGCCGCCGTGGTGGATCAGCAGCCGCATGTGCCATGTGAAATTGTCGTCGTCAGGATAGTCGACCAGGAGGATGCGGTACCTGGTCGCCAGCGCGCGAGTCGCCATGGCGGCGAACTCACGCTGTGCTCAATTGGCGTCGGAGCCTGGGCGTGTTCGCGCCCAGACCTGGCAGCGCCGCGGCCGGCCCTGCGTCAGCACCGCGCCCGCTCGCGCGTCCGCCCGGCTCCTCGGCGACGTCGAGCAGCGCCTGGGGCGCAGCCCGAGTCCGTCGCCGCCCCCACGCCGGCGGCGCACCCAGGGCAACGCCGGCAGCGAAGGCCCCGACCGCCACGACCACGAGCCACCACCAAGGCAGCCCGGCACACGGCGTGCAAGCCGTGCGCGCCTCGCACGCCCGCTCGGGGCAGGCCGGCGCCAGTGCCGGCTTGCTCGCCGGGCACTTCGGCGCTGCTTTGGGTGCCGGGCACTGCGGTGCCGCTGGGCACGGCGGCGGCGGCCGGCCCGCCAGCTGCCCAGGCCCACGCCGCTCCAGCTGCTGCCCGAGCAGGGCCAGCACCTTCTCCGAGGGTTCGGGCAGGCCCTCGAAGGAAATGTGGCAGTCGCAGTGGCAGGCCCCCCCTGTCTCGGGCTCCCGCCAGGCCGCAGCCCGCCGAAGAAACTGCCCACCGCGCTGCCGGCGAAAGTGGCCCACCCGGGCCATATCCGCCGCGGCCGGTGCTGTTGACTTGAGCACAGAAGGTTGCGAGGAACGCTACCTGCCGCAAATAATTCTTGTAGCACACGGTGGTGTGTGATGCAGCAACATTTGTTGTCATCATCTATGGTTCATATTTGTATGTATATATGTATGTTTGTTTGTTTGTATGTATGTATGTATGTATGTACGTATGTACGGATATATACATTTATATATATATATACTCTATCTATATATGTATTTTTATGTACAATTATTTGATGCGATCTAGGTAGTGTGAGTTACGTGTTGCAATCCAAGTAATGCAATCTATGCGATGCAATCTATGTGGTGTGAGTTTTTTGGAGCAAGCTATGTGGATCCAGCGCGCTCGTCTAGGTGGTGTGAGCAATGTGGTCTAAGCTGTGTGGTGCAATCAATGTATGGTCCGCTCTATGGCGTGTGCGCCATGTAGTGTAATCGATGTGGTTTACTCCATGTGGTGCGATCTATGTGGTGAGAGCTATGTAGTGCAATTAATTTCTGTTCGCAATGAGTTGTCCATTTCACTGCTCGCGCAAACATCCCACCCACCCACCCGCAACTTGATTTGAACAATCTCTTAAGACTTTGACGGTGGGTACCACATGGCACTTGGCAACGACAGCGGCGCCGACGACGACAACGACAACGACGACGCCGCCGACAACGACTACGACGACACCGACGACGTCTCCAACGACTTCGACGACGCCGACAACGACGACGACGACGACACCGACGACGACGCCGACGCCGACGACGAGGACGATGACAACGACGACGACGATGACGACGCCGACGACGACGACAACGACGACAACGACGACCACGACGACGTCAACGACGCCGACGACGACGACGACGACGGCGGCGACGACGACGACGCCGACGTCGACGACGACGAACACGACGACGCCGACGACGACGACGAAGACGACGTCGCCAACGAAGACGACGACGAGGGAGGAGGGAGGAGGACGACGGAGACAACGACGAAAACGACGACAACGACGAGGGAGGAGGGAGGACGGCGACGACGCGAACGACGAAGAAGGAGAAAGGACGGCGACGCCGACGACGACAACGAGGGAGGAGGGAAGACGACGACGACAACGACGACGACGACGACGACGGCGACGAAATAGGAGGGACGACGACGAGATGCCGACGACGGACGACGACGGCGACGAGGGAGGAGGAGGAAAAAGGACGACCACGGCGACAACGACGACGGAAACGACCACGACGCCAAAGAGGACGACGACGACGAACACGAGGAAAGACAAAGGACGACGTAGGCGACGACGACGACGACGACGCGGGAGGAGGGAGGACGGCGACGATGACGACGACGACGCAAGAGCGCGCGCGCACGCTTTTGTTGAAAATCCGTCTTGCGAAACCTTTTGTTTTTGTAGGTTTTTAGGACACACGATTTTGAAATCCTTCCCAAACCGATGGGGTTTGAAGGATTTCGGCATACACGCGCGACGACGCGCGCGTCTGCACTTCGTCCCGTTTTTTGCAAAGGATTCTCGAGACGGCACACGCGCAAGGGCGTTCGACAGATTTCGACATGCGCGCGCGCGAAGCCCGTTTGGTAGCATTTTGTGGAAATCTTGAAAAACCTATGGTTTTCTTAAGATTTCGCCAGAGCTCGCGCGTAAGCTTTTTTAGCACATCAATGCTGCGAAACCCTATGTTTTTGTATGTTTTTTGGAAACTCGATTGCGAAATCCTTCCGACATCGAAGGTTTTTGAAGGATTTCGGCATGCGCGCGCGCCGACGCGCGTGTGCACTTCGTCCCATTTTTGCAAAGGATTCGTGAACAAGTGTTATGCTGGAACAGAAAATGTCCCCGCGTATTGTTTTTTACAAGGGAACCCCAAGGGAACCGATACCGGCCCCCCTGGGATAGTGTAAATTCATATTTCGGATGGACATGTGGTCATAATCATGTATGATTTACGTGCCCGAAAGGGGGGCGGATAACGCCGGGGGGAGGGGTAGAGTCTATTCTCTTTTTAGAAAGGAGAATCTAAACGGTGCAAGCTACGCAGCATAATTTATGAGGTGTGAGCTACATGGTGTAAGCTATGTGGTACAACTGACGAGGTGTGAGCTATGATATGTGAGCTATGCAGTGTCAGTCATGGGGCGCAATCTATGTGGTGCGATCTGTGTAGTGCAAAGTGCGATCTATGTCGTACCGCTAAGCTGTTTCGAGACCACACTGGCGAATGCAAAGCAATGCGACGACGAGGCGGCGGCGACGGGCGGCGACGATGCGGCGACGGGCGGCGACGAGCGGCGACGGGCGGCGACGAGCGGCGACCAAGCGGCGACGGGGCGGCGACAAGCCAACCGGGGCGGCAGACAAGCCAAGTTCTTTGCATCACAAGTACGAACCCCTCAATGCAACTCCTCTTTGGGGAGCATCAAGGACGTAACATTCGAGGAAGTGTCCAACGATAGCCCAATTCCGACAAGGATATGCCAGCCACCTGTGTAGAAATAGCGCAACGTCTAATGATGATACTGTGATTTCAGGAGGCTCAAAAGAGATCCTCCTTTTGAAACGGAGCCGCCATCCATCCGTGTAACTGGTGCGCAAGTTGAATCTTCTGATCATAGAATGAAGACATCTCGAGCGAGAGCCGCACTTAGGAAAGAAACTGGAGTCCATCCTGGTAGCTGCGGTAATCTTGTACAACCAACGTTCGCAGTGCTCAAGCGGAAACCGCATTTCGAAAAAGGGACCGCCCTCCATCCTTCAAGCTGTGGCAAGCTTCTAAGACGAATGTGTGCGGAATTCCGGAGAGGGCCAACTTTTGAAAATAAGCCACCCTCGATATTTCATTCTGTTGTCGCTGAGGCGAGCGCGGCGCTGAGGCGAGCGCCACACTTTGAAAACCACTTGTGCTCCATCTCTTCAACCGTCGCAACCTCTTTGAACGGATGTGGGCCGTGCCAATGCGAGAGCAACGTTTTGAAAACCACCTGTGCTCCATCCATGAAACCGTTGCAAACTTTCGAAACGAATGTGCTCGGCGCTACGGGGAGAGCCCCATGTTGAAAGCCACATGCCCTCCATGCCTGTAAATGCTACAACGTTTTCGAAGGAA
>CAUYUJ010017137.1:632902-642902 GCA_963575745.1 Prorocentrum cordatum | reverse complement strand
CCCTCCCCTTTCCATCCGTCCTCTTCCCCTAAGTTTAAGGGTGCGCCAAGTACGCGTGGCATGTAAGGAAGATATGCGCCAAAGGGGGTACGATCGAAGACGAAGAAGGCGGGCATCGAGGGTTTGGAATATACGTGTTGAGTGGAACGCGAGCAGGTAAGAGCTAGCAGTCTGAACATTATAATTGTTGTTGTTGTTGCTGCTGTTGTTGTTATTGTTGTTGGTGCTGCTGTTGGGTGTATATATTTCTTAGCTGCAGCGTGTATTTCGTGTTACCCCTGAGGCAAGGAAGGGAGAACGGATGGAACGAAGGGACAAGGGGACGGGAGGAGGATGGAGCACGAGAGAGACTAGGAGGGTGCTAGGAGCGGAAAGCACGTGGCATAACCAGACGGGCACGTCGGGCGGGTAGACCGTACCAGGCAGGTCGGGAAGGAGGACCCAGGCGGCCAAGTTGAGCAGGCGGGTTGCTGAAGCGTGCGTCCTGCATGAACCGCGAGGAAATCTCTAGCGACAGCGCGATTTCCAAATAAATCGTGAAGACATCCACAGCGAGAGCGTGACTCCTGAATGTCGAAGGCGCGGCGTCTGAATAAATTGCGATGAAGTCCCACGTGAGAGCGCGATTCCTGAATACATTGTGAGGAAGTCTCGCGCGAGAGCGCGATTTGGGAATACATTGTGAAGAAGTGTCAGGCGGGAGCCGTTTGTTGTTGTAGTTCGGGGCCCACATCGCAGTTTGAGGAGGAATACTTTCCTTTGTAATTCTCCTGGCGAAGGGCCCAGCCATACGCAATGTAAAAACCGCAGGGCAGGTGGGACGAAGCAAAAGGAATTCCCAATGGGGCCACGAACCGTGTGAGGGGTGCGCCAAAATGGGGCGGGGCCTCCATGCGAACCCTGCCACAGGGGCCTTCGGTGGAGCCGCCTATGGGGCCACGAACCGTGTGAGGGGTGCGCCAAAATGGGACGGGGACGCCATGCGAAAACCCTGCTAATGGGGCCTTCGGTGGAGCTTCCGGCCGCCCCGCGACCCACCCCGCGACCCACCTGCGACGCACCCCTCGCCTGCTCCTTCACTCCTACCCGCAACAGCGGGGTGCTTCAGACACTTTCGGGGTCGGCGCTGGACCCGCCGCCCCACACCCCTGGCGGCGCCTCTGGCGCACCCCGCGCGCCGGAGAAGGGGGTGCGGGAAAAGGGGGTCCAGGGCCGACCCCACCAATCCACATGGACGCATTGACCTCCGAAAACCTGTGCTTCGGCGCTCTTTGGGGCCCTCGAGCCTCGTCGGATGTTAGCAGCCTGGATAGCGGCACCGGAAAGTCCGCTGCTACTTGCACCTGTTCTTGCGCAGACGCTGCGGCGCCCCCCGTCGCCAGCCCTCGCTCGGACGCGGGCGCCGTGGTGCCCACTGACGTAGACGCTGTGGAGTACACGCTGACGTATGCCATGGCCTCCTCTGACGTGGGCGCTGTGGTGTCCGTGCCCGCTGGCGCCTGCTTGGATGCAAGCGCCGCGGCGTCTTCTCCTGCCGGCATCTGCTTCGGCGTAGACGCCGTGGCGTCCTCCACTGATGGCGCCTGGGCGCCGCGGCAAGGCCAGAAATCGGTCCGGGATGCCGAAACCGAATCGCGCACGCGGCGTCCTTCGAGGAATCGCGCGGATCGGAGTCGCAGCCCTGGAAATGTTCGATCTGATCCCGTCGAATCGAGCTGGGCCCGGCATGAGCCGATCGGGACCCAGACCGAACCGCGGCCACGCCCTCGCTGCCCGCCAGCGCCGAGCTTCCCGAGGCGCGCGCCGAGGCGCCCAGCGCGGCGGCTGGCCCTGGTGGGCACCTCCGTTTGCCAGCGGTCTTCCGCAGCTCCTGCAAGATGGCGCCCTCGCGGACGTACCTCGTCCCAGCCGGGGACTCCACCTTGACGGTGCGGGGAGGCACGGTGAAGCAGTCTGCCTCCACCTGCCGCGGGAACACGGCCCGGATCAGGCAGGGCAGCCACTCGCGCCTGGTGTTGCTCCAGACCTCGGCGCTCTCGCCCGCGGCGAAGCCGAACACCTCCTCGGCCGTGCCGTCCTCGTCGCGGGCGGCAGGAGGAGGAGGAGGAGGAGGAGGAGGAGGAGGAGGAGGAGGAGGAGGTGGAGGAGGAGGAGGAGGTGGAGGAGGAGGAGGAGGAGGAGGAGGAGGACTGCGCTCGCCGAGGGGGGCTGGACCAAAGCGCGGATCCGAAGCGCGGCATCAGCGACGGAGGAGGAAGAGGGAGAGAGTGGCAGAGGCGAGCGGCTCGGCGAGCAGCCGCACCCTTTGGCCTCCCAGGCCCCCGAGGGCGGCGGAAGACAAAACCTGGGCCATGTGAGCTCGGTCGTCAAACGTTCCGGGGCTGCCGAGGCCTCGCCGGGCGCCAAAGAAGTACATCACAAGGTGTCGAATGACCATATCCGTCACCGTGCCTCTGGGCACAGAGTGAGCGTGTCCTCAGGTCCTTTGCCCAATCCCCTGGGCCTCAGTCCTCAGTCCTGGGGGGTCTTTTCGGGGACGGGAGCCAAACTTGCCAAATCTCTCGGGGCTTGGCGCGGTTCCCCTGGGCTCCGGCGAGTGTTCTCGCATGACTTTTCGGGACCCTCGAGGGCCCCAAGAGGCGTCCTGGACGGCCCAAGATCGCTCCAAGGCGCCCAAGATGGCCCCAAGACGGCCCAAGAGGCCACCAAGACGGCTCGAGAGCCTTCCACGAGGCCTCACCAGAGGGCCCCGAGAGGCAACATTCATGGTTTTTCCTCAAGTATTTGTTGAAGGTCTTTAGCCTTCTCACCTTTTCGAGCTCCCGACGCTCCAAGACAGCCCAAGAGGCCCCCAAGATCGCCTCAAGATGGCCAAGAGGCCCCCAAGAGGGTCCCAAGACGGCCCGAAGACAGCCCAAGGCGACGGCCCAAGAAGACTCCAAGATGGCCCCACAAGGGGCCCAAAAGAGGGAGCACGACATGAAAAACCGAGCCTTCCGCCCCAAGAGGCCCCCATGAGGCCCCGAGAGGAGTCCAGGAGGCCACAAAAGGGCCCCCAAGAGGCCCCCGAACGGCCCCTAAGAGGCGACCGAACTGCCTGCATGAGGCCCCCGAGAAACCTCCCAGGAGATCCCAACGAACATCCAACGGGCTTCATCCACACAACCCAGGCACGGTGGCGGGATGGGCCGAAAGCCTTTCGACCTGGGGCTGGCACGGAAACGGAAAGAGCGCTTCAGCAACGTGCCCGAGATGGCTTATGGCACCTTTCGCTCTTTGGAGCCTTGGTGTTAAGAACTAGTTACGTCACCGCTCTCTGTTGGGAGCCCTGGTGTCCAGAGACTTTTAAATTGCCGCCCGTTCTTGGGCCTTGGTGTCAAGAGCTTGTGGCGTCACCGCTAGTTCTTGGGAGCCTTGCTGGTAAGCGCGTGTTATGTCGCCGCTCTCTGTTGGGAGCCTTGCTGGGAAGAGCTCGTTGCGGCACCGCTCTCTGTTCAGAGTCCGCATGCCCAGAGATGCTTACGTTGCCGCTGGCTCTTGGGAGCCTTTGTGGTAAGAGCTTGTTGCGTCACCGCTCGCTCTTGGGAGCCTTGCTGGTAAGCGCGTGCTGCGTCACCGCTCTCAGTTGGAAGGCGTGCTCCAGCTCCTCCTCCTCCTCCTCCTCCTCCTCCGCTTCCTCTTCTTCTTCTTCTTCTCCTCCTCCTCCTCCTTCTCATCCTCTGCCTCCTCCTCCTCCTCCCTCTTTCTCCTCCTCCTCGTCCTCCTCCTCCTTTCCCTCCTCCTCCTACTCCTCTTCCTCCTCCTCCTCCTCTTCCTCCTCCTCCTCCTCCTCCTCCTCGTCCCTCCTCCTCCTCCTCCTCCTCCTCCCTCCTCCTCTCTCCTCTCTTCCCCCTCCTCCTCCCTCGTCCTCGTCCTTTTCCTCCACCTTCTTTTTCTCCTCCTCTTTCTCCTCTCCTCCTCCTGCTCCTACTCCTCCTCCTCCTCCTCCTCTCCTCCTCCTCCTCTCCTCTCCTCCTTCTCCTCCTCCTCCTCCTCCTCCTCCTCCTCTCCTTGCTCTCCCTCTCCTCCTCCCTTGCCTCGCCCTCCTCCCTCGTCTCCTCCTCCTCCTCCTCCTCCTCCTCCACCTCCTCTGCCTCCTCCTCCTCCTCCTCCTCCTTCTCCTCCTCCTCCTCCTCTTCCTCCTCCTCCCTCTCCTCCTGGGGCCCGCTCGGGAGCCTCTTGGGGCCCACTTGGGGCTCTCTTGGGGCCGTTTGGGGGCCGTTTGGGGGCCGTCTTGGGGCCCTCTTGGGCCGTCTAAGGGCCCTCTTGGACCGTTTTCGGCGCCTTTGCAGGGCCTCTTGGGCCGTCTTGGGACGATCTTTGAGGCCTCTTGGGCCGTTGGACCGTTTTGGTGCCCTCTTGGGCCGTTTGGAGCCCGTGGGCCGCCTCACCCGAACAAATACGAAGAAACAGGCCATGGGAGCCGCTGCACTCGAACGAATACAAAGGAAACGGGCCATTACGTCCGGTCGGCCAGGCCTCGCCCCTCCTCTGCACTCCTCCCTAGAGGGCTTCGCCCCAACTCAACGTACATCACTCGTACCTCGCTCTTTCCGTCACCTGCTTGGCACGGGGATGGAAAGCGCATGTACTTTCAGAGCGCGAGATGTCGCTGGCTTGCCCGTTCTTTCTCTCTGTCTCCCCGTCTGCAGGCTCTCTTGGGGCATCTTGGTGGCATATGCCTCTTCAGGGGGAACTAGGGCGTGTTGGTATCTTGGGAAGGCACTAGAGCGCGATAAAACACGAATTCGGATTCTGAAATTATTGTTGTTGATGATGTTGGTGATGATGATGCTGATGCTGATGCTGATGCTGATGATGATGATGATGATGATGATGCTGATTATGATTATGAGTATTATGATGATTATGATTATGATTATGATTATGATTATGATTATGATGATGATGATGATGATGATGATGATGATGATGATGATGATGATGATGATGATGATGATGATGACGACGACATACTGTCTTTTGGGAGCATCTTGGGCCTCTCCCAGGCCCTCCTTGGGCCGTCCTGTGGCTCTCTTAGGCCGTCTTGGGGCCCTTTTGGGCCGTCCTCAAGCTCTCTTGGGGCTCTCATGGGGCCGTCTGGGGGCCCTCTTGGGCCGCCTCGGGACCCCCTTGGGCCGTCTGGGGGCCCACTTGGACCGTTTTCGGCTCCTTCGGGTGGTCTCTGGGGCCGTCTTGGGACGATCGTTGGGGTCTCTTGGGCGTCTTGGGCCGTCTGGGGGCCCTCTTGGACCGTTGTGGGCCCCTTTGGTGCGCCTCTGGGGCGGTCTTGGGACGATCTTTGGGGCCTCTTGGGCCGTCGGGGCCCTTCTGGGACTGAAAAAAAGAGAACCCGAATAACATATAAAACCCTCAGAGAAATCTATGTTTTTGGCCTCCTGAGGCCCTCTCGGGGGCCCTCTTGAGGGACTCTGGAGCCGTTTCGAGGCTCTCTCGGACCGTCTGGAGGCCATCTGAACCATCTGGGGGCTCTCTTGGACCGTTCTCGGCCCCTTTGGGGGGCCACCGGGGCTGTCGTGGGACGATCTTTGGGGCCTCTTGGGCCGTCTTGGGCCCGTCTGGGGGCCCTCTTGGACAGTTTTCGGCCCCTTTGGGGCGCCTCTGGGGCCGTCTTGGGACGATCTTTGAGGCCTCTTGGGCCGTCTGGGGCCCTTCAAAGGGAGAACCCGAAAAACATGCAAAAACCATAGGGGAATCAATGTTCTTGGCCTCCTGAGGCCCTCTCGGGGGCCCTCTTGAAGGCCTCTGGAGCCGTCTCGAGACTCTCTTGGACCGTGTGGAGGCCATCTGAAGCTCTCTTGGGGCCGTCTTAGGGCCCTCTGAAACTGTTTTGGGGCCCTCTCAGGCCGTCTTGGGGCCCTCTGGCAGGTCACCAGAAAAAATACGAAGGAACAGGTCATGGGAGCCGCCCGGGAGCCGCTTCAATCGAACAAATACGAAGGACACGGGCCATTAGAACCTGGCCCGGCACAGAAACGGAAAGAGCGCTTCAGAAACAGAAGTCGAAATTACTCACACCACCGTTCGTACTGGGAGCCTTGGCGTTGAGAGCTTGTTACGTCACCCCTCGCTCTTGGGAGCCTTGGTGTTCAGAGATTGTTGCGTTGCCGCCCGTTCCTGAGCCTTGGCTGGGCCTTGGTGTCAGGAACTTGTTACGTCACCGCTCTCTGCTGGGAGCCTTGGTCTTATCAGCTTGTTTACGTCACCGTTCGCTCTTGGGAGCCTTGGTGTGAAGAGCTTTTTGCGTTACCGATCGCTCTCTATTTGGCGTCTCTGGGCCTTCTTGGGAGTCCTACTGGGGCCCTTGTCGGGCCCTTTTGGAGGCCTCTTAGGAACCTCTTGGGGGCCTCTTGGGGCTTCTTGGGGGGCTCTGGGGGCCTCCTGGGAGCTTCTTGGGGCGAAAGGCTAAACTTTTCGGTTCGTGGCCCCCCTCTTGGGGCCGTCTTGGGGCCCTCTTGGGCCGTCTTGGGCGCCTCTTGGGCCGTCTTGGCGCCTCTTGGCCCGTCTTGGGGCGGTCTTGGGGGCCTCTTGGAGCGTCTTCAACGCAGTGAAAGCCGAAAAGCCTTGTATGCTAAAAATGTACCTTTTCCCATCGGAAATCAATGATTTTCGCCTCCTGGTGGCCTCTTGGGACGCCTCTTGGGGGCCTCTTGGGGCTTCTTGGGGGGCTCTGGGGGCCTCCTGGGAGCGTCTTGGGACGAAAGGCTAGACTTTTCGGTTCGTGGTCCCCCTCTTGGGGCCGTCTTGGCGCCTTCTTGGGCCGTCTTGAGCGCCTCTTGGGCCGTCTTGGGGCCCTCTTGGGCCGTTTTGGGGGCCTCTTGGGAGCCTCTTGGGCCGTCTTGGGGCGGTCTTGGGGGCCTCTTGGGCCGTCGTCAACGCCGTGAAAACCGACAAAGCGTATATGCTAAAAATATACGCTTTCCTTTAGAAAATCTATGATTTCGGCCTCTTGGGGCCCTCTTGGGACGCCCCTTGGGCGCCTCTTGGGGGCCTCTTGGGGGCCTCTTGGGCCGTCTTGGGCGGTCTTGGGCTCTCTTGGAGCACTCTTGGGCCGTCTTGGGGGGGAACCCGAAAAACATGCAAAAACCCTAGGGAAAACCCGAAAACGGCCATTAACACGCAAATGCGCACCCTACCCCCCTCCCCTGGAACCCCTCCCTTTAGGGCTTCGCCCACACCAGAACGTCATCACTCGTACCTCGCTCTTTCCGTTACCTGGGACGCCCCCTACCTTCGCCCCCCCCACCCCCCCCTTAATGCTTCTCCCGACTGACGGATCGCGACGCTACGCGCGCTTTCCGTCATCCGCCGCCCCCTGTTGGCTTGCCACAGGCGTACCCGGCGTGCTGATTCCTTTCGCTTTTGGTTTTGGTTCTTTTCCCAAAAGAACTCCCCTTGGGGCTTCGGCCCGTCCCACCAGCCACCCGGAAATGTGCCCAAATGGTGGTTGCAAAAAGTTTTTCGGCTGCAGACGGCTCCAAGATGGCCCAAGCTGGCTTCCAAGATGCCTCCAAGATGGCCAAGATGGTCTCCAAGACGGCCTGAGAGGGTCCAAGATACTTCCGGATACGCCCAAGAAGCCCCCAAGACGGCCCAAGACTGCCCAAGAGGTGTCCAAAAGGCCTCCAAGACCGCCCAAGCGGCCTTCAAGAGGTCCTCCAGGAAGGCCCGAAGAGGCCTTCTGGAGGACCTCTTGGAGGCATTCCGTAGGCCCGAAAGGCCTACGGAATCGACATTGGTTTTGTTTGCTCCTGCCGGTGCGTCTCAAGTCTTCCGGGTCATCCAGGCCTCCTGGGGCCCCTCTTGTCCCAAAAACGTTGGAAGATGTAGATTCTGCTCCTGACGCGACCCACTGCTGCCTGCCAAAACCTCCCACGGCGCCGAAAGAGCATCACCCAAGCCCCTCTGGCCAAAATAGTCGATGTCCTTCTCTGGTGCCGCAGCACTTTCGGGCTTCCAGGGGCGTCGCAGGAACATGATCCAAATCATGCTGGACTCAAGCTGCTCTAGCCAAGCCGACTTCTTCTGGGGCCACCCGTGCTCCTCAGGGGCCCCGAAGGAGCAACGTCCAGGCCACTGCTGGGCCAGGCCTGCCCAAGCTGCATCACTTTGTGCCGACGTGGTCTCGGCCTGCTCCGGTTCCGGGCGCACCGAGATTCCTGTGAATTCTTCGGCCTCCCAAGGCGCCGGTGGAACAAAATCTGGACCACTATGGAATGACACGCTTCTTCTTATTCAAGGACCTCCCAGGCATGCTGAGATGCTAAAGCAGCAATCGCTGGTCAGCTTTGACCGAAGCTCTGCTCCTTCTCGTGCCTCCCAGCGCCGGCCATCGTCGCGACGCTGGTGACGGGCCCCCTCTTCCTCCTCCCAGTCGTCGTCCTCTTCCCGGCATCATCGTCGTCCACTTCCCTAGTCGTCGTCCTCTGCCTGTCATCGTCGCGACGCTGGTGACGGGGCCCCTCCTCCAAACTCCTGATGTGGGAGGGTCGTGCCGCAAGCGGAATCGTTCCGAGCGGACCGAGTCGGAACTGAACCGACGCCTCCCACACCCGAGTCGGAGCGAAATCAGCCACGAGCGTGCGCCGACCGAACTGGCGATAATCGATCCAACCGTCCTACGGTCGTGAACTTTGCTTAGCGTGTCGCGGCGGCGGCCCCGGAGACACGCTATGCCCTGCGAGCTGGTGGCGTGTCGCTCCGCCCCGCGGGGCGGGAAGCTGGGAACGGCAGGGAACGTTGACGCCTGCGGACTAGGAAGTGGTTGGCGCGTCGCGCCGAAGCGCGGTGGGCCAGAACCGTTGAGCAAAAGCTCCTGACCGCAGAGCCGTGCGCAGAACTGTCTCGTGTTGCCCCGCGCGGTGTCCGCTGCCGCCTGCGTTCGCGCAGGCACCGCCGCGGCGGCGCCTGCCACTGCCGAGGCCTCCTCGGACGAGGGCGCCGCGCAGCCCGCCCTGCCCTTCGCGGCGCCAGCCGCGGCCACGACGACGGCCCTCGCAGACTCGGGGGCCAAGGCCGAGCCGCACTCCGGGGTCTGCTCGGGCACCGCGGTGGTCAGCGGCTCCGCCGCGTCTGGCGCCAGTTCCCTGCTGATGGGGCCATCGCTGTGCCCACCAATAAAACTCCACACCCTCACACCTTTCTCTCCTCCCTCCTCCGTGCCTTACCTTCTCCTCCCTCCTTTGTCCTTCCCTTTTCCTCTTCCTTCTCCCCCTCCCTCATGTTTCGCGCGTCCTCCGAAGGAAGAGACAACAAGGGGCGGGGAAGGAGGCGGAAAAGGCTGAGCCAAGAACAGGGAGAACGAGGGAGCATAACAAAAAGGGCAGGAGAGAAAAGGAGGACGGTGAGGGAGGGGGAAAACAAAACAGGAGGGAGGAGGATTGAGAATGGGGAAATCCAGAATTAAGCAACCTTGTGTGCCTTGTGTGTCATCATTGCTATATATATATGTATGTATATGTATATGTGCATATGTGTATAGGTGTACATGTGTATTTGTGTATAGGTGTATATGTGTATGTGTTTATGTATATGTATATGTAAACGTATGTATGTACGTTTGTATGTATGTATGTATGTATGTATGTATGTATGTATGTATGTATGTATGTATGTATGTATGTATGTAGATATGTATGTATGTATGTGTATGTATATATATATATATATATATATATATATCGGTATAACGCACCCGTCCCAACTCCCCCTGCACAAGTTCCTACGATTATGTCTTTTCGCTGCGGGGAGCACCCCTTTGAAATACGAGCGTCTGGTGGGCGTGCCATTCAGGTGAGAACGCCATGTGGCACCACACTTGTAGCCAATTGAACTGTCAAGGTGAAGCACATGTAAGGCGAAAGCCCCATTCTGAAATGGAGCTGGCCTCCATTCGTGCAGCTGTTGCAAATACTGTGTGTTCGGATGGGAGTTATCCCCG
>CAUYUJ010017137.1:580402-620402 GCA_963575745.1 Prorocentrum cordatum | reverse complement strand
CACTTGTATACACATCTTGATGTCATGATGTTGGAAGCTTTTGATAGGTCATACATCTCAAAGCATCGGTTGTCAAGCCAGATCTTGAGTTCGGTGTACAAGGCTTCACTAACCTCTTTAGGATGTGCTGCTATGTTGGCTTTGGTGAGTAGGTCGTCTTCTTTGACTACCACAGCACGTTTAGCAGCCGATGATACGTATACTCTCATCGTTGTGACCATGTTTGGTTCGAGCTGTGCGAGTTGGGTCTGATCCAGCACGATCTTTGACATTTCTGGCGTGAAACATAGCTCGACATAGGGACCATGTTCATCACTGTCAAAAAAATAGCCCTCGTCAGGAGTAGTCGAGCATAAAGAGACAAGACAGGGCTCTTGTTGTTCAGGCTCGTCTCCGAGCATCTCCGACACAACGGTATCTTCCTCGTCCACAGATGCTGAGACCAAGACACATTGGTCGGGCAGCATGGTTGTTGGGTCGCAGTAGAGATAGTCGTCGGTAGCCGTTGTGGGATGAAGGTCCATACACAACTCATCGTACCACTCCTCCATCATCATAGCCTCGATGTCGTGGTCCTCGCTTTCTTCGTAGATTGTAGACAGGCGACCTTCACTTGGTGATGAAACACCTGGGGTGTCTGGAGGAGGCCTGTCTCCAGGCTGGTCGGGCCCTCCAGACGGTGTGTCCAAGTGTTGATACTTGGCAAGGTCGGCATGAAATCCTAGGGAAGGAACTTGTGACGTCAGGCACTCGATGAGTCTGGAGTGAGTGCTACAAGTGTTTTGAGAGATGTTCAGGCCGGTGCCTACACACTCATAATAGTGAAAGGCTGGGTTAACATCGTTGTCGTAGTGGATCAGTGTAGACCCGGTGGCGTACTTCACTGCAGGTAGATTGAGCACGCTCTTGGTCAATCTCACGGCTACTACGCGCTCAACTCGGAAATAGTTTCGCACGAGATATTGCAGTGCAAGGTGTACGCGCGGGTGAAACCTGCTGTCGTCGGAAAGATTGAGGTTTCCCTTGTAGTCTGGAATATAGCCAAAGACTTTGGCAGGTTTCCCTGCACCAAGGTGTGCCACATATGTAAGGACGGTTTGCATGGCCATGTTGTCCATGCCAAGTTCCCTAGTGAGAAGGCATTCCATGTATAGCGTGTGGCGAGCATCAGGATACATTGCAACTACCTCGCGCGATCCTGCCTTGACGACTACGTGTCCTCGTTCAGGCACGTTACGAATCACAGGAAACGGGCCATTCCAGCCTCCATGGTCGTCCTTAGTGGCCGTAGGTCGGTGACAATCGACCAAGTCCCCAGCTGAGTATAGGCGAGCACCATCTGGGGCCGTTTTAGCCCTGAGGGCACGATTCGTTTTCGCTACCGCCGTGGCTTGAGTTATTGCTTCCAGGCTGACTTCCCTTACGCGGCGTTCGCGTTCGTGGCCTGACGTCTCGGGCCCCTTGGGAAGTCAAGGGTGTCGAGGTCAGGAAGGAAAGAAGGCTGTCGCCCAGTGTGTGCTTGGTACGGCAATACTCCGTTGTAAAACGTGAAAGCGTTAGTGACGAAGATGCCTTCGGCCAGTACTCTAGTAAATACAATGGGGATGTTGTGTCTGTTCAGCTCTTCCTCAATCATGTGGAGAGTGCCCCTAAGAATGCCATTGCGTGACTCGATCGAGGTCGCGTACTGGCCAGGCGCTCGGATACGAAGTGTCGTACCCTTATTCGCCATCATGGCCTTGGCAGTTTCATTATTGAGGGCGCCTTCTCTATCTGAATAGAAGACTTCGAAGGGTCCATGATGGGCGATCCAGCAGTAGTGGTAAGCGTCGAGTACGGTGCCGCGTTTTCTATCGGGAATTTCTTGGCCTGCTGCCAGGCGGATACATCGGTCCATAATGTGGAATATGGTCCGTTTCTTGAAAAACATGAGATCTACTTCGCCTTCGTCAAGCCAATTTCCAGGGAGGCTTGCGGAAGGTAGCGTAGAGTTACCTGGGCGCTCCCATGCTCTACATTCCCGACATGTGTCGCAGATTTCTTTGATCATATTTAGTCGAACGTTATCCAGTCCCACTTTATCTAGGATCAGCCTCATCTTGGGTTCCTTCGCATGATACCACCGTAAGTGCAGTTTGCGGAGTTCCTTTTTGACTACGTGAGGTTCATGACTACGGAGGTTTTGCAGACTGTGTTGGGTGTCGAATCTCGTCCAGTCGGGCAGTCGTGGAGCCCCCGAGCCGGTTGAGGCAAGAGGGTTCCTCGTAGCTCTCCGCAGTCGGTCTCCTTCATCAGCTGCACCTGGTGGTGGAGGTATGCCTTGTAAGCGACCACGGCGGACCGCTACCTGTGGCGGTTCACCCGAAGACGCGGAAGGCGTGTTTCCACGCTCGGGCGCGTCTCGCAGTATGTCATAACTGCTAGCGCCAGATGTAGGATCAATGTTCCCGAAGGCGCGTGGTCGTGGTGGCCTGGCATGAGCACCCTGACGGCCACCCGATGCCGAAGCTTGGCCGTCACCAGGCTTGGGTAAGGGCTTCCACCAAACTGGCACAGTGCGGCCCTCGGGATCATGATCATCTGGGAGTTTGCATGGCTCGGCAAAACGGCATTTGCCGGGCTCCGTGTCGAGGTGGTTCTTAACACCCTTGCTTCTCGTAAGATCCCTCTGGCATACAGGGCATGGCCAGTATACAGAGATGGAGTCATGCTGTTTACACTGTGTAGGATCTCTGTTGTGGCTGGGACTGTCCTTTCGGACGTTGTCGATACATGCTGGGCATGTAGCCACTTTTGGGATGATGCGGTCTCCGACGCGTCTCATACCTTCTCCTGGTTCAGCTTGATCAGGGAGGTCGGCAGGATAAGCATGAGCAGTTCGTGCAGGCGCGATTCTGCGCGTATTATCGATGGCTTTCGCCAGATAGACGGCTTCCACAGAGGCAGACTGCAGTCGTCGAGTGTATTTTTGTGCCAGTAAAGCTCCTTGTTGCACGGCTGTGCATGCACATGCTGACCGTTGCACTTGAGTCGCTCAAAGGGTTTAAGAATTGCCTCGTCGTTGCTGGTGATATTTGTCGGCTTCTTGATATAGTCACCAGCCGTATCCTTAAGTCCCGTCGCACATTGGTCGATGCGTGCGGTCGTGATGTGTGGTCGGTCGGCAAGTTCTTTCCCGTGGGGGAATATCATCCACCCATGTTCCTGTGGGTTGTTCGCGTATAAACCACCTCCGTGCATTGTCTTGTGTGTCAGCTGTTTTACCACAGTAGGTTACGTGTGGCAAATATTCTTTGTGGTGTTGTTCCCAAGTGTTATAGTTGGCTTTGTAGTTGTAGTAGGATGGTGGTCCTGTGGTGCGACAGTTGGGCTGTAGTATGGCTACTCGTACATAGCGTACTGCAAAGTAGTGGTCTACAGCTCGCTGCACCGAGGGATCTCCCAGGTCGACACATGTGGTCTTGTCTAGATTGCCTCCTGAGGAGAGACCCCTTGAGAAGGCAAGCTCTGGAATGCCACCCTCACCTCCACACAGCTCCAACATATCCACGCACTTGTTGTTGCCATAGCATAGAGTAGCCACTATGCTGTAAATGTCAGCGTGTGTGTCGGGCATAGATGTGGGGAGGGTAAGGAACAGGTCATCTTCCTCGTCAGAGCTAATCAGCTCGACAGGGACGTCAGTGCTCCAGGTCGCCATAAGATCCTGTCCGAGTCCTGACAAGTCGTCGCCGCAATCATCGTTTCCATCTTCGACGTGCTTTTGATGCGGCGGGGCTTGATGCCTGCTTCCTTTTCGGCTTTGAGCCTTTCCTTCTGTTTGATACGCGACCCCGTAGGGGAGACTTGCTCGTCCTGTTCACCGGTCTGTGTGCCCATCGTTGTTGATGAGTGGGTACCTGCAGCAATCGCCAGAGTCGGGAGGGGGGGAAGGACAGTCATCTATGATGACGCGTCTGGGTTTCTGTGGTGATTGAGCAGGCTCGTTGCCGAGCATGACCGGTTCCTCGGGCTGCCAGTACATCCGTGTGCTGATGTTGGCAACCCCTGCAGGTAATGGTGCATGCCAATCATATCCCGTTGGTTGATCGGCTACTGCGATATCCTGAATAACCGCATTGGTATCCAGGTTAATCGTTACACGTCGGATAAGATCGGACCATTTCGGTCCCCCTTTATTGGTCGTCACATAATGATGTATGTTGGGATCCGTGTGTGTAGGTATTCAAATATACCGGCACGTTTCCGTGCGTAGTGTTGCCTTTCCCCAGGATCTTATCATTGAGGTGACGAATGAGTGTGATGCGTGTCTGTGCTCTCCAATCGGCATGTCGTACCGTTTGGCCGTACCGATCCAAGACATGTTGTGGTATCGCCAGCTTGCACGTACATGCCCATAACTTAGAGCTAGTAGGTATTGATGTGGCTACCTGCATATATGTACCACTTGGTGTATTGTCTTGCATATTAAACCTGATACCGACATGACACAACCGCATCCGTACTACCGTCAACTTAAGATCCTCCAGGGCATCACGTATTGGAGACAACTTCCAAACGTATCCTGGGGGGCCAAGCACTATAATTGTCATGCGGAGCTTCTTGGCCTTCGTCAGAAGGTTCTGAATGCGCAACCAGTGTGGGGCTACTCTTTTACCTGGTGTCCGTGCGTACCAGTCACCCGGGGTACTGACCCATATTAGAGCATAGTCCCCACTAATCACCGCACCCAGATATTCTGTGCCCACAGTTGCCATGAGCTCGTTGTGGGAAATACGATCACAAATATATCCTCTGGTGCGGAGGTCAGCGCAAGCTTCTCTCGTATCTTCGATAACGAAAGCTCCTTTCTTATGGCAAGTTGCCCCGCTGTCCTTGTCACCCCCTGGCCTCTCGGCCATCAGGCAAGACGACGAGGGGGCAGTGTCGCCCTGCCATCTTCAAGACAAAGAAGATGCGCCTGCCACATCTGCCAGCATCTGAGCATCTCTCAAGTGCTGGAGCTCTGCACTGCAGCGCGCGGTAGCCTCAGAGGCGGATTGCTCCGCAAACGTGGCCAGCATGGATGGCTTATCCATCAGCTGCTTCAGGAGGCCCGTCGACCTTGCGTCGTTGACCGCCTGCAGCTCGTGATTCGTGTACCCCATCACTATCTTCTGGCGTGTCCTCACAGTATCCATGGGTGCAAGTCCGCCATGCTGGGCCAGTGTCCTGGCTACGAAGCAATCGAACGTTTCCAGATCGTCGATGCTGTCACCTTTCATCATCGCCTTGGCGAGTATCGCGACCAGTCCCTGAGGCAGGTTTCCCTGCAGTTGTTGGCGCTCTTGCGCTGGGGATGGCTCGCCTGTCAGCACCGTCTGGAACGATGTTGTGCTTGTACTTGAGGCGGGTTGCCCCGCGGCTCCAAATCGATCACACCTGATTGACAGATGTCCTGATGGCAGCTTCGTTGTCGGCATGATCTTGGAGCCCTCGGGGAGTTCCATCTTGACCTGTCCCTTCCCAGGGAATATCAGCTTCTCCTGGCCTCGTTCGAGCACAATAATGGTGCGCTTGTCCTGCATACTGTCGAGGCCCAGGATAGCAGGCAGGTCCTTGCCGCAGCCTGACACAATATTAGTCTTGTACGAGTCGAGCTGGGTCGAGCCCTGATACTCGCAGGCAATGCTGAAGGTGCCCGCGGTATCAGCTGGGGCCGACCCCTCGCCTACCCCGTTGATGTTCAATCGAGAACGTGGTTCAAACGTACAAGGACGATTGTGTGCCTCAGCAGCCTGGGCGAATCTGCGGCTCGTGTTTTCTCCCATTATACTGATCTTCGAGCCCACGTCTATGAGGATCGAATTTCCACCGTCCTCCAGAAACGTCCTACTCGGCTGCTTTATGTGCACCGTCTCTGACATGCCAGCTGCGCTGTCTGGCGGGTTTCCCCGCATCTCGGTCGTACCTCCTGGCGGGTTTCCCCGCATCGTGCTGGTACTTGGCCTTCCTGCGGCCATACGTGCCAGGTCGATGTTCTGGAAGTACGACACGTCCTGGGCGTGAGCGCCCTGTTCCTCCCGCCAGTTGGCATACTTATCGCGTATGCCTGTGTACTGTTCACAAGTGGTGCGTCGCGTCAGCGTCAGATATGCATGAAGGGTGATGTCTTGTAATCCCTCATTTGTAAGGTGATCCATGTACTGCAACCTTTCGTCGAACTCAGTGTTCGTGGCTGAGAGTTCAACGGCCCTGACTGCCGTTGCCGCTGTCGCCACTGAAGAATCTGAGCGGTCAAACGACTCGCTCTCAGGATTATCGGCGTCCAACATGAACGTGGTGTGTGCATTGTCCATCTGGGTCTGGAAGTGGCGAACGCGCAGCTCACGCAGCTGTTCACGGTCCAGTGGCAGCTCGGCCCCACCCCCGCTCTGGGGTGACATCGGAGGAGCCACCTGCCCGACTCCAGGCTCGTAGTGAGTTGGAAGGATCGGCACAGGTGGGGTATTGGGCAGGTTTCCCTGCTGAGGCGCAATCATCGGGATAAGCTGGTCGAAGTATCCCGTCTCCATCGGCGCCCTCACCTCCTCCGGCGGGTTTCCCCGCTGCAGGGGCAGTGCTGCCTGCCTGTCTAACATCCTGGCCGTCATTTCCTCCACCATGCCCCTCAACTCTCGCAGCTCCCTCGCTGCCTGTTCAGGAGCCTGAGTGACGGAGCCGGTCCATGGGAACGACGACGCTATGATGCCTGGCGCACGGCAGATGGCACATACTGGTTGCTGAGGGTCTCCTTCTCGCTGATTCGCAACATGGCCCACCACATTCGAGTTCCAACGCTCCTCGTGGAACAATTGCTGCACCTCAAACGGTAGATACTCTCCCTCGGCATAAACTCCTCGAGACATACCGCACAGGTGTCTTCCATCCCAGTATAGATTTCCACGTCTGCCGCCCTAAGGTACACTCGCCGCTGCCGTTCCAGAACTGTTTCAGAGCCCAGGAAGGCAACTGGAGGATCTCCTGCGGGTGTCTGTACCTCCGGCGCTGCGGCGGCCACTGCTGGAGTAGCTGCCGCTGTGGAGGCTGCGGGCGACACGGCTGGCGAGTTTCCTCGCATGGGTGAGCCTCTGCTCCTCGCGACTTCTAGTGCTGCTGCGCGTGCTTGGTCACGTACACTCTGCACCGCCTGCCTGCGTCTGAAGCACGCCTGTTGAGTGTGGTACGTCTGCCTGATGTAGTCTGGCACTCCCCTACCGCCTGATGATATCGAATGGGCAGTAGGCTGGACGGCCACCTCTGGCGTCGTCGGCGCAGGCATGAAGGCCATGTGAGGGTACGTGGACTGATCGCTGCAGCGCACATTCGTGAGGCTATGAAACTGATCCGCCGTCTCGCGAACAAATCTGTTCGGGACTCTAGACCCGTCTGGGTACAGTGGCGGATCCATTGGCGCAGGTGCTGCCCTCTGGCCTTGAGCCATGCTCGGATGAGCATTGAAGGCCGGGATAAAGGCTCGTTGCCGAGCAGGGTCGAGTGGATTCGGACCCTCTGGCTCCCAAGACCAGGCTGGTCTCCACCTCTGACCGCTCGGGTGGGGCAGGTTGTGACTTTGCACCTGTTGTACTGCAGCCGCCACCCGTGTGCGGTAGTCATCAGGCACTCCAGTAACGATGTTCTGGTCGGATAGAGGTCGGTGGTGAACTGGAGTACCAGGCGGGTTTCCCGCAAACTCGTTGGCGTGCCCGGTGGCATCATGCCCAAAAGAGCTGTCCCATGCTCATCTCTGGCCGCAGCAATTCGCTCCATGAGAGTGCCATTCGTGGCAGACCGACCAGGGGTCCCAAATGGAGACTGTACTGGTGTTGTCGCCACTGGGGTCATGCCCCTCGGTGTGTGCATGCTGTGCGAGGGGCTCCCTGGCATCTGCTCGAATCGAGCGGGCTCTCCGAAGATGCGGCCGAACGTTTGCGGGTCTCCCTGCGGCTCGGGCATGTCGCTCCTGAGTCCGTTGATGGGCAAGTTTCCCTGCGCGGCCTGGCGGTTACGTGTCACCATGGCGGACATAGCTCCCTGGCCTGCGGCCCAGGGATCTTGCTGGTACAGTCTGTCCGCTAGTTCTTCCACCTGCTCAGGGTTTAGAGCAGCCGCGATCTGATCCAGATCTGAGGTGCTGAGGACCTGCCAAGATATGGCACTAGGCCCTTGGCCTGGAGCACGGCTTGGAGCCGCACTCACCGCCTCACTCTCGTTGATGATGAGGATCTGGTGGGTCTCGGGCTGGTTTCCCAGCACTATTGGGATATAATGGTCCCCCAACTCTCTCTGACAGCAAGCCGTAGGAGGCTCATCATCACGCCAGAGAGACATTCTGTACCCAATACTCGCATTGCCCACCGTTTTCCACCTGCTTGGTGCCATCATCGTGGCAGTGGAACAGCGTGCACGGCGACTACCCAAGTAGTGTGGGTTCCGCCACGGTTTACCTGTGGAGATCTCCTCCACGTAGTTGATAAAATACGGCTCAATAGTGCCGTCGACCCCTTCCGATAACAGCACCCCGTTGTCGGACCAGCAGAATTCGATCCCGTCCTTCATGGCCTGGTGCCAGTCCACCGAGATGATGATCTCGGAGTCAGGGTCCCGTCCACTCTGCACGTAACGACGCTGAAGCGTTGGAACAAAGTGGATGTGTGAACGGCCAATTCCTTTCTTCTTGGTGTTGTGCTCTCTGCGGCAGGAAAGGGCAACATCGGGGTATGGGGCCGGTCTCCCGGCAGGATTGTCGTGCAGTACAATGTACCTGTACAGCGACCAAGGGGCCTGGAGCGTCCACGAGTGCCCCTGCGAAGCGCGGATGAACAAATCGGCTGTGCCAGAATCTCGCATCAGGACCTTGAACTGCAGACGCTGCTTCTCCTCACCGTCCGCCTCGCGGACGTGGGCGATCGCCATCATGATGGCAGCCATCTGGTCGACCGTTCTGTCGTAGAAGGTCTCGGCGATGATCTTGGCATCGTTGTACTTCGGGTTGTGCCCGTCGTGCCGCATACCGTCGTTCCAGGGGAACTCGTGTGCGAGCTCGTGGAGGTTGATCCATCCATCGTGGTCGTCGAACGTCCTCAGCCTCCACACTGGATTGTTCGGTCTGTCAGGCGTGTGCCTACAGTTCTTGCTAAGGCACTTACTGAGCTGCTTGAGCTTGTAGTTGGTACTAGGCATGATGTTCTTCTTCCTGCAGCTCTCCATAAGCGCCTCGTCAACCGAACGTATCGGTGGAAGCTTCCGTAGAGCACGGCGATCGTTGATCAACGCCTGGCTCCCGCTCGTGAAGGAGGTATCACCTGGGTGGCGCAGCTTGTCCTCTGGCGGGCTTCCCCGCAATGGAGCCTCTGCCGCTGACGAGGCTGCAGCTCCTGATGATGAGGATGCTGCGGCTGCAGCGCCTGGCTGGTTTCCCCGCGGCGTCTCTCGGCTGGCGCTGCTCCTAATCTTCAGCACCCAGGTACCCCGAGGCAAAGCGCCCTCCCCGGACGCCTTGGAGCGTGTCGCCACTGGCGAGGCCGGCGTCGGGGTATACCCTGTACGCTCGAACGCCCTGGCCTTGCTGGCGATGGAGCCACTCCGGCTAGGCTGTCGCCTGCGGATCTCCAGGGGGTCCTGAGGCTGTTGCCTGGGGTCAGGTCTCGGTGCAGGCATTGCTCGAGTCGGTGACTTCGGCACTTCGGAGAGGGGCCTCCCCATCTGCACATCGGACCCGAGCTCCTCTGAGCGGGTAGAAACTTTCTGTCTTTCGCCCGAAGGCGTCCTATGTTCACGAGTCTCGCTTTTAGCCTTTGGGATCGTTGGTGGCTTCTTTGCTTCAGCTTGTGACTCCAGCAGCATTCGGCGAGTTGCCTCGCGGTTGCGCTCTTCTGCCACTCGCTTGCGCTCTGTCTCTGCTGCGGCTCGTTGAACCTCATGCTCGTCGTCGCTCGTCATCTCGTACGTTTGAGCCTGACTGGAGACACCAGGCGGGTTTCCCCGCGGAGATCGAATCTCCTGAGCAGGAGGGTTGTTGAGGCCCATGGCTCCGAGACGGCGATTGATCGCATCGATCTCTTCTTGGGTCATAGGCGCAAGAGGTGGATGACCCTCCTTTGCAGGAGTGCGGCCCCTGTTCGGGCTTAAGACGTCACTGAGGCCTACCGGACAACCAGGTCTGTGTTCCTGGAACTCCTGTGAGCACGGACCGCAGGCCGCGTTGGGCCTGTAGCGGCGGCGCTCCTCGATGATGGCCTCAGCTGTCTCCGCGCTGCCTCTTTATCAGGACGTCGAATGTTCGTCGCGAGCTGATAGCCACCCCGTATGGACCTGCCCTGGGCGCCCCTGTAGATCAGGTTGCCCTGTCCAAAGGCAGAGTGCTCACCCGTTTGGCGCCTAGGGTCGTTGTAGGCGAGCAGCTGGCCCCCCCGTCGAGCGGCATGCACTGATGGGGCTGCCTGCCTCCATTCACGTGGGAGTCGTCCTTGGGGGTGCGGATCGTCCCTAAGACGCGGATGTGAGCGAGACCTCCTGGCCTGTTCATCGGATGATGCTGCTGACGTAGCCTGAGCAGGAGCTGACGTGGTCTCCTGGGTAGGCGTAGGCAGCGCATCCTGTGCAGGCAGGTCTCCCTGCTGACTGGAGTCAGGCATGATTGGCTCTTGTGCGGATGGTTGTGCGTCAGGACTGTCTGGATCGAAGTCCACCTCCTCGTCTTCGCCATTCACGTCCATCATGAGGATGGTGGCCTCGTCCTCGCACAATCCACATCCGTCATCATCTTCAACTTCTAAAGTAGGATTGCCAATGACAATGGTCATTGGCCCAGCCGGGGCGGGCAGGCTTCCCTGCTGTAGAGGCGTCTGAGCACCGCTAGGCTGTCCCGGCGTCGGCGGTGCGGCGGTCGGCTCAGGCTCGTTGCCGAGCACGGCGTGCGCCTCAAGCTGAGCATATTCATAGGAGGGCTGCCCGATGACGTTACGCATGGCCGTATGGTTGGGCTGTAGTCCCACCGCCTGGAGACCCCATCCCGGCGGAGGAAGCGCCTGTCCACGCATCGATAGCCCTCTCAAGGGCTTGGCGCCAACGCACCTTTGCATGCCATACGTGCCGCTGCACGTCGTCAGGGAGCACGCTGTCGATGAGAGTGAGGGCCGCCAGCAGCAAGTCCGAGCCGTCACAGACATCGGAGTCTTGTAGCATCATGTGGCCGCTCTCAACGCTCTGTTGACTATCAGGATACTCTTCAGCTTGCGCGGCGTGCATCTGCATGAGGGTCTGCAGCACCGTGTATGGTCCGTACTCGCCCGGCGCGAGCATACCAGGTGGCTCGTGAGGATTGTCTGGCGCGCCCACGGTGAAGGCTTGAGCCTCCAATTCCATCAGTTCGCAATAGTTTGGCGGATACACTGGAGCAGGCCTGTTTCCAGGCACGAGGTCAGATTGCTGTCGAAGGTTGTACTCGACCTCCGAAGGTGAGGCCTCAACAGTGACGTCCTCGTCGCTGCTCTCGTAGGCCATGATGTTACATGGATTTCCGAACATCCAGTCGAAGAAGGAAAGGGGCTGGTTTCCCAGCGTACCGTTTTCCACAGGCGTGAGCTCGATGGCTCCGAAGACGAACCGGCGGAGGTACTCGAGGTAGTACGCGTAGAGCCCATGGCCGTACGCCTCGATCTCGTCCAGAGTGTCCATGTTACTGACCCAAGTGAAAAATATCAGTTCCACAGCCTCGAAGTCTTGGAGGCTCAGATACTCAACAGCAGGTTCACATGAGCCTAAATGGACTTCGGACGATCTATGATCGGTGCTATCACATTCATGGCACTTCAAGATCTGGCCGTCTCTACCTCGCGGGTTCCCCCGCCTGCCTTTGCCTTTGCCCGAAGTTTCCCTACGGCCGTGTCCACGGCCTTTTCCCCCGAAGAATATCTCATCATACTGATCATCTGAAAGCCTCTGGAAGAAAGCCGTGATGCCTCGTCCTATCAACCTTCGGCGTCCCCGTTTGTCTTTGCCTTTTCCTTTGAAGCTCCTCCGTATCCTCCTCCTAGCACGACGCACTGGTTTTCGTGTGAACCTCCTCCACCTACGCTTTGCTTGTTGTAATAACCAAAATAGATGCTCGGCGCGCTGATTCTCACCTTCCATTTGCATGATATCTGACCAGTCTAGTGGTTCGATGCCATCTGAGGATATCGTGTCGGTGTCGGTGCCTGAGTCGAAACCGTCGTTACCTAGGTAGGTGGCTACACCGTCGTTTAGGGGGTTTGCTTCTCCCCATCGAGAGCGGTGAGGCTGAGGTTCTCTAGGAGGAGGGCTGGTTGCCCAGCTTGGTTGTGATCGATCCCCTGCTAGTGGGGCAGTAGATTCTCCAGGATCGTCGGACCATGTGTTTGTGGGCCCGTTGCCAGGCTGAGCTTCAGAGGTTAAGGTAGTATAGAAATTTCCACTGCCAGTTCCTCTTCCCCTTCCAAACGCTGACCCTATGTTGCCAGGGGGCCGTTCTGACAAATGGCCTATCGAACGCATCCTCCCACGCAGTTCTTCATGCTGTTGTTGTGTTCGGGGCATTTGGTGGTTGAGTGGTTGTGAGAGTTGCATGGCTCGCTGGTTGCCAACGCCTAGGGCGCGGAATAGGATAGTCGTGAGCAGTTGGAAGTTGGGAAGGTCAAAACCCACCGATTGTGCCTCAAGACGGGCCATTTCGAAACGAGTAAGGGTTACGTCCATTCGTTCTCCGTGAGGCACATGCAAGTCGATGAGCTGAGTGCCCGAGGTGAGCTGGCGCTCATCTTCCAGGCGCTCGAACTTCATGCTTAGGAAGAACATAATGTATGTTACTGGGCCGGTGTGGACACCGTCGATGTCCGCGCCGTAGTTTATGATGTCAGGTGGTCCCCTCATGGCGAGTGTCCTCGCGAGGCCGCCCAGGCCGCGTTGTATGGCGGCTGCTTGGGCTTG
Organism: Prorocentrum cordatum; assembly: GCA_963575745.1. Lineage (NCBI taxonomy): Eukaryota > Dinophyceae > Prorocentrales > Prorocentraceae > Prorocentrum > Prorocentrum cordatum. The sequence goes on along the minus strand of CAUYUJ010017137.1, from coordinate 607,436 downwards.
TGGCGTCATGCGTCCACTCGTGACGTTAGGCCACGCGTTGACCTCGTAGACGTACTCGCGAAAGGGTGCGTTGCCTTGGGGGTCCCAGTATGGGCCATGTGTTTGCCCATCGGTGCTATTATCTCCTCGGCGCATGTGTCCGATTGCCGCTCCCAGCGCAAACCATATTATGGCGAAGATAACCAACCCTAAGCTGTGGAGGTATGGGTGGTTATCGGGCGCGTTGCCGCGCTGGGGCAGGGCTTGTAGCGCCTTGTCAAGTCTACGAGGCGCTTTACCTTGCGGGTCTCCCCGCCTACGCTTCAAGTGCTGCGCTTTTGGCTCGTTGCCGGGCGGTTGGTGGTAGCGTAGTGATGAAGCGTATATGGTACCAGTGTTGTTGTCTAGACGTCGTGCCTCTCGTGTTGCTTCTTGCTCTTGAATTGATCCTCGAGAATGTCGGTGGAGTGGTGGCGCAGGCTAGAGATTGGTCACGAGGATCGTGCCGGGTAGCGTGAGGATAAGAAGAGCAAGAGCTGACCACACGAGAATGCGGCCAGCTCCGCTACCAAGTCTGAAATGACTCTGGTAGGTCATATTGCATCCAATTCCATGTCGAAGGAATACGATATGGGGTGTGGATGAGCAAGATAGGATAAGATCGATGTACGGATTTTTCCAGCACGTAGCGAATACCAAGTCAGGTATCCGGGCAAATAGGGCGCGCGTGCCTTGAGCCATAAGGCAGCGACGCGCAGGCTATATTCCCGATTATCTATAACATCTCCCAAAGAGCTACCCTTAAAATGTAGTAGTAGTAGTAGTAGTAGTAGTAGTAGTAGTAGTAGTCGTCGTAGTAGTCGTAGTAGTAGTAGTAGTAGTAGTAGTAGTAGTAGTAATAGTAGTCGTAGTCGTAGTCGTAATCGTAGTAGTAGTAGTAGTAGTAGTAGTAGTAGTAGTAGTAGAAGTAGTAGTAGTCGTAGTAGTAGTAGGAGTAGTAGTAGTAGTAGTAGTAGTAGTAGTAGTAGTAGTAGAAGTAGTAGTCGTAGTAGTAGTAGTAGTAGTAGTAGTAGTAGTCGTAGTAGTCGTAGTCGTAGTAGTAGTAGTAGTAGTAGTAGTAGTAATAATAATAGTAGTAGTAGGGGTGGGCATCGATCCCGAGAGCACGGGCGCCCCCCCAGCCACGGAAACGGTGGCGGAGGAGGTCGGTCGCCCGATGGCGGTGGAGGTGGTGCCGGGGCCGCCCCGCGCGCCACCTCCACCCCTCGAGGATGAACCTGGCAACGCAGACCCTGCGCGTGGCGAGGAGAACGACCCCCCGCCCGACAACGATGCTGAGGACCAGGAGCACCAGCTGACCAGCGTCAAGACCGTGGAGGAGGTCACGGATATCGAGCCCCTGCTGCGGCTGGGGCTCTCCAAGAAATCACTGAAGCGTATGGCGCGGGCCTATGGTGTCCTCAAATTCGAAACCATGCGCGCCCACATGTTGGGAGGCCTGGGGCCCATCCTGGAGAAGAAGGAGGACATGGTGAGGGGCGCAGAGGCGCAGGGCGGGGTCCAGAAGTGGCTCGGCGCGCTGAATGAGGAGGCAGAGGATTATGTGGGAAGGCTGAAGAAGGGCCTCGTGGAAGCCTCGGGGGTCGCGGACGCACACCTGGGACACAAACGTGGCTGGAAGGAGGAGTGCCAGGGCAACGCCATGGCGCAGGAGGCCTACCGACGCATGGGCGACTACACGGATCAGTTCTACCGTGGCAAGGGCTTCACGTTCAACATGTACTACAAGTGCTCGGCCAACAAGACCTGGGACAATCCCAGGGGATGCTGCTCGGTGGTCCGCTCGGATCGCTGGACGCAACTGCTCACCTGCGCGCAGGAGGCGGCGGGGGAGACAGGCCAGCGCTGGTACTGCCACTGTGGGGCGCGCTACGCGACCTCCTACGGCGTCTGCATCGAGTTGATAGAGGAAGAGCAGAACCCGCCACGTGCGTATTACATGCACGCGGAACACCCCGAGGAGGACATCCGCGACTTGAAGGCCCTGCTGCGTTACGACAAGCTCAAGAAGGAGGGGGTAGCGGTGATCAGCGCTGTGGACCTCCTGAAGCACCTGCCCAAGGTCGAGCCGCTGGCGGTGGGCACCGTCTTCAAGCGCTACGTTCCAGAGCAGCCGCAGTGGGATGGCCACTATGCGCTGATGGATGGGCTCTCCTGGGAGAGCCTGACCGAGTTCAAGTGGACCGACCTGTGCGCGCAGGTCGCCTGGGGGCTGAACGATCCAGAGTGGGCGGGCTACACCAGGAAGCAGCGGAATAGGGCCAAAAGGGAGCGCCTGGCGACCGCGTGCAACGAGCTGGCGCTCTACGAGCGCCGCCACAACCTTCGGGAGGGCAGCCTCACGGGCGGCGGGGGTGGTACCGGGGCCGCCCCGCGTGCCACCCCCGTCCGCACCGCCGGCGCCCCTCCAGCGGGCGTGGCCCGCGGCGGCCAGGGCCCGCCACCACCGCCTGCTGGGGCCCCGCCAGCGGCCATCATGGCCCCGCCACCGCCGCCGCCGACGGCGCCCCCTGTGGCGCCGCCGCCGCCGACGGACCCGCCGCCGCCGACGGGCCCGCTCCCGCAGCAGATCCCTAATGTTGCCGCCCTGAACGTGGCCCTCGGCGAAGATCTCGAGCGCCAGATCTTTGGGCCCTCAGGGCAGGCGGGCGGCAGGGGCGACCTCGGGGGAGAAGTGCAAGCGCTGCCATCGCAGGTCTTTGAAGCTATCGTGCAAGGAGCAGGCCAGTCCGCCTGAATGATGAAACCCAGTAGGCCCACAGCATCGAATACTTATAAGCCCTCGGGGAGGCTAAGGGAGTCCATGTAAAGATCCCGAGCCAGCCACTCTCAAAGATGCTGAACCTGTAGGTTTGCTTACGCCCCAGCTTTAGCAACGCCGCCTGGCCAGCGAGTGCGGGTATGCCCACAGTGGTGCCCCCCTTGCGCCGCGGCTCCTGTCGCTTAAGCCTCCGCTCTTCGCACGGGCAACTGTGCGCCTAGCCATTCTGGCTTGCCATTGGCTTGCCATCCTGGCCTCCTCTCGCGCCCACTTGCGCTCGTGGGCCTCGCTGGCGGTGCTGGGGCCGCCCCGTGTGCTGCCGCGACGCCGCTGGGCGCCTAGCCATTTTGGCTTGCCATCCTGGCCTCTTCTCGCGCCTACTCGCGCTAGTTGGCCTCGGTGGCGGTACTGGGGTCGCCCCGTGTGCTGCTGTGCCGCCGCTGTCGCTTCACTTGGGGCCGTAGGGACCAGCTGCCCTCGGATAAGCGCCCGCCGCTGCATGCACGTCAGACCCGCCTTTCACCCAGAAGAGGTGCTCGCTACATACTGGAAATGAGGCAGCCACAAGGACGCTCTCCCCAAGGCGGTTGAGCCGTGGTGATGTGGTGCACGAGACCGCCAGTAGTAGTAGTAGTAGTAGTAGTAGTAGTAGTAGTAGTAGTAGTAGTAGTAGTAGTAGTAGTAGTAGTAGTAGTAGTAGTAGTAGTAGTCGTAGTAGTAGTAGTAGTAGTAGTAGTAGTAGTAGTAGTAGTAGTAGTAGTAGTAGTAGTAGTAGTAGTAGTAGTAGTAGTAGTAGTAGTAGTAGTAGTAGTAGTAGTAGTAGTAGTAGTAGTAGTAGTAGTAGTAGTAGTAGTAGTAGTAGTAGTAGTAGTAGTAGTAGTAGTAGTAGTAGTAGTAGTAGTAATAGTCGTAGGAGTAGTTGATTACCGACTCGTAGGGCACCAATGCGCAAATCACCAACACATAGAGGACCAACAAATACTGCATCAACGCGTTGGGCTCCAACGCGTAGGGCATCAAACACAAGGCAACGCTGAAAGCGACCGACCGTGCCCCACAAGGAACCACAGGGCATAATCCACAGGGCACCGACCAGGAACGATCGACGGTGCCCCATGAAGAACTACAGGGCAACGACCATAGGGCACTGACCAGAAACAGCCGAATGTACCCCAGAAGTAACCAGGGGGCACCACCCATAGGGTACCGACATTAAAACGGCGACCAAGAACCGCCGGCTGCTCCTCACAAGGCCAGTTCCAGAGAACATCAAAACGAGCTCCCAAGCGAAGACACCACCCGAAGACCTGTGTGGGAGTAACAACCGAAACGCCGCCCGCCCGGCCGACACGCCTGGTGGTGCGGGCAAGCAGAGCTGCTTATAAGGGTGATGCGTGGTAGAGCAGGAGGAGCAGGATGACCAGACTCAGCCCAGGATGCGTCAGCGATGCCGCAGTACACCCTCCCGTTTCGAGTCCCCTCCTCAAGGTCGATTCTCCATCGCGGGAAGCGCCCCCGTGATAGACGAGCGTTCGGTGGGCCTGCTACTCAGACGAGGCCCCGTTGTGTAAAGGATCCACCCTCCATTCTTCTGGCCCAAAGAAGACGCAACACTATAGACATATACAACTCAAGGGGATGTCAAATACAATCCAAGGGGATGTCAAACGAGAAGACCGCTTTGAAAAGGATCGGCCATCCATCCGTGTATTTGTTGGAGATTCCAGAAGCTCTATTTTGCGGATGTCTGAAACGAGAGGCCCATTTTGAACAAGAGCGGCCCTCCGTCCGTTCAACTGCTGCACAAATCGTAACGTCGGGGGATACATTTGAAAACATGTGAAGCGAGAGCCGTACTTCAAAAACGAGCTGGCCTCCAACTTGTAGCTGTTGAAGACTTTCCAAACGAATGTGCGCGGCGCTGCAACGCGAACCACAGTTTGAAAACGACTGGCCCTCCATCCATGTAGCTGGTGGGGCCTGAAAGGAGTGTGCACTTAAGAGAGGGATAGTTGTTTATAAGGAAGAGGGGTCGTCGAGGGCAGGGAGTAGAGGGAGAATCATAAGAGAAATGATAGAGAGGAGGAGGACTAGGAGGCAGAGGAGGAGGAGGAGGAGGAGGAGGAGGAGGAGGAGGAGGAGGAGGAGGAGGAGGATAATTATAATGAGGAAGAAAAGGTGGGGGAGGCGGAGGAGAGGCAGATAATGGCGATGACGATGATGACGATGGTGATGAGGATGAGACCCTGGTTATGGATGACGCCCTCGCAGGAATACAGAAGCGGGAAGCACCAAACACCGAGCTAAGTGACATTGATCTTTAACCGTGACAATGGGAACCGAACCGAACTTATATTTGTGATGTGTAACGGTGCCTCCGTCCACAGCAGAGATTGCAACGCTAGACGTGCCTGCTGGCGTTTATGGAATCTACAAACGTGGCCGCGCTAATAAAACAAACACGCTGTTTGAACACACGCTGACCTACCGCTCTGAACCTAATGTATACATGTCGAGAGCCGTCACGCGGTTCAAGTGAGCAAGGTGTTCGCCTGGACAATTCTCTTCCCACACCTCAGAATTATTCTGGTCGGAATCCTCTGGGGCTCTCGCACCATCGTTAGGAGGTCCTGCGGTAGGGTTACATGTGCTGGAATCATCGGGAAGAGATGGGGGGGCATGCGCCGTCGGATAACTCGTCTCCACCACAACCTGTAGACCACGAATCTTCTGGAGGATACCCTGGGTTAAATGCAGCGTATAAGCCAGAGCGGGCAGAATACCACGATGCAACGACCTACATCCCTTGCCAGCCGTGCTCGTCTCACCCGTCAACAACCTCTTGTGACGAACGAGCGCGCATCGAGAGACGATGGTCCGTGTTTCCACTTCTACCGAAGCATTACAATTGAAGGTGATCTGTTGACCCAAAACCTTGATACTGCGCTCCCTGGGGGAAACTGGATTCTGAACGTCGGGGTCTGAGGGGCGACAGTCATCTTCGGTCGTGGCAAAAGCTTGAGACGACACGAAGACACGCGGGGAGGGGGTTGGACCAATGCGTCGGCAATCGCCAGGAAAAGGTCTGCTCCACAGTCGAGATCCTCTGCGCATCGTGGACGTCAGCCCACCATCCTGCTTCACGACCGAGCTAGTGCCATGCGTCGGTCATTAGAGTAACCATCGAAGGCGTGCAACCTAGAAGCCAAACGTAGTCGGCGAAAATCAGGAGGGGGAGTCAGCTGGGCGCTCGTTTTCTTCGACCTCAGCATCAGATAAGTAATCGGCATCCAGGGCTGAAGTCAATTGGGGTCTCCTTGGTATATATATATATATGTATATATCGGGTGCTCCTTATCGGGAGCGAGGAAGGCGAGGGAGAATGAGCCGGCCAGGCCCGCGGCGCACTTCGCGGGCCCTGCCCGCTGTGACAATGTCAGGTACTGCCGCGAGCTGGAAAGCGTGGTTCCGCAATCCGTGGTCCACGCAATCGTGGCCTGTGTCAGTATCGCCATCCACCACGTGCAGGGGGATGCGAAACTCTATGGTTTGGCCACTCACTGACGGATGGCCTAGATGACTTCTGTAATCTGGTGGCCTGGCCTGAACAATGATGTGGTTCGGCGAGATACGCTGGGTCGCTAGACGACCACGCTCGGAAAGGGCCTGCATGTAGGCGTGCAATAGTAGAGACAACGACGCGATCGGTCTCCATTTCTTGATACAGAGGGGGTTCGCCGTTTTCACGATATGATGTATTTCGTGTGCATCCTATCCTAAAGGCACGTCTGTGGTCGGGTCGTTTAGGAGTCTAAGCTCGAGGAAAACGGCTCGGATATCGCATTGGTCGTCTGAGGCATCAAAAACCATTTCCATCGCTAGTATCTCGTTCCGAAAGCACGGTTTTCCTTCTCAATTTTGAATAATACTTGCCGCGCGCGCTGTCCCGAGATACTACCCAATACTGAAAACTCCTACTGGTCCTAATCCAGAATTTGCCAGTCGGGGAGTGACATCGCATCTCTACTCCTTTGAGGCTCGGTAGAGAAGGATTCGACAATAATTTTAATCTCCTGGGCGTCCAAGGTCAGCGCGCCCTGCTCGTCAAACGTGAAGCCCCGCCAAGTCGGAAGAGGCGTGATCTTGTCGGTGCGTCCCCGGGTCGCAAGCCACTCGCGCCCCGATCGCGTCGGGCATGCTGTAACTGTCTCGGGGTCAGAATCTCGGCCGTGCAGAATAGATGACGCAGTACCTGGTTGCGCGTTTGACCTTTCGCAGGTTTAATGTATACCAGCTGCGACTCCGTCTCGTCGTTCGTGTCGGAAGGGAGGTGGGGTGGGTGGGTCTCGTGCGTCTGCAGCCGTATTGCGCGGCGGCGTCTGCGATGGCGTCCACGAGGGTGGGGGGGGGCGGGGGCGGGCGGCCCCGGGGGTCCGCGCGGGGGCGGAACGGGGTCTCAGAGTCGAGTTCCTTCGGGGGTCGCCAAGGGCGCCGGGTGTGTGTTGGGGGAGGGGCTGGCGGAGAAGATGTCAAGCTCTAGTCCAACTAGACTGGGCGGGGCCCCCTGCGGGGAGCTTGGCCCGTCAGGGCTGTGCAGCACTCGCGTCGACGACTTCGTGCGAAGCGAGCGCGTCAGTCCTCGAAACATGCCCAAGTCAGTGCCGCTGGCCGGCTGGCCGCGATCCCAGCCCGAGTTCTGGCGCGGCCAGCATGGTCGCCACCTCGGCGACCTCAAAGGCACAACTGCCCAGGGGTGGTGGTCGGGGTAGCGGAGGCAGCGCTTGAGGAGTCCCCCCTGTTCCCCCGCCTGTCTCTCTCGCCCCCCGGGGGCTAACCGACTGCTCTAGTCCAGATAGACTGGGCGGGGGCCCCTGCGGAGAGCTTGGCTCGTCAGGGCTGTGCAGATCATAACGCGCTCGTGTCAACGACATGAGCGCGTCAGTCCTCGAAACTGACCAAAATCTGTGCCACTGGCAGGCTGGCCGCGATCCCAGCCTGAATTCTGGCGCGGCCAGCGTGGCCGCCACCTCGGCGACCTCAAACACACAACTGCCAGCCCCTCCTTCCAACGGGCGGGCGGGCGGGCAAGCGAAGCTCAGCGAGCCGCCCTCGTCCGCATTCTCGAGCGAAGCTCGCGCGATCAGATGCACGCTGCAACGCGAGTGGCCGAGATTCTCGGGAGATGGCGCATGCCTCCGAGGCATCGCTGCGCCCGGCCAGCCATGAACACAGCTAGCGCATATTTTGCCCAGCCCTTGGACTTTGGCTGCAGCGGCGCAGGTGGTGGCGACGCAACCGGAGGCGTAGCTGGCGGCGTTGGCAGAAAAGCGTCGGCCATGATCTCGACAATGTTAACAGCCTCTGACTGCAACTGCTCTGGGATTGTGTCAAGCATCTCAGTTGTCTTGTCAACTGCTATCTCAGCGGTCTTCTCGAACGCTGCATCAACCAGTACTGCTGATGCTTGGACTGCTGGCACGACGAAGCCGACAGCGTGGTCGAGGCGCGCTGAGAGATTGTCCCATACGGACGATGCGTTCTCCATTGTCACCACCACCAGCTCAACCATGTCTTGCGTGTTGGTCCCTGCCGTAGAGACAGCGTCGGCGCCGCTGTCGGCCCAGATGATTGACGCTGGCCAGTGAGCGGTCTGCAACATGTTCCATCATGCCCAGGATGAGGCTCGCCACAGTCCAAGACCATATCGGGCCGATAGAACAGCATGACGCACACGATGCAAAAGAACGGACCGAACAAGGATTTGAAGCAGCGGCCGTCAAGTATGCTCTGGGCGGAGTCGCCCAGCCACAGCAGGCGCAGAAGAGACCGCCAGGTGCCCGCCGAAGCCGACCAGGACAGCGCGAGCGCCCAACGCGAAGGCTGGGTACCCTTGCCAGCACTAGCAGCCTTAGCTATGCACTTGGGGCCGACCGCGACCAGCGCATCCTGGGGGCCTCCAGCCTCGTCGCCATCTTCCGGGGCCCCCTCGCACGTCATCTCGGGCATGGCAGCGCGCAGCTCCTCCAGGGCTTGAAGCGCCCGAGTGTAAGCCCGCGAGACTTTCAAATGATTGTATTGACTCTGTCGAGAGGCGACTTGCTTCGCGTTGTCCTGCTTCCTGTCGGAGACTGTAGCAACTGTCTCTCCAAACGCTGTCTTTCCCGCGTGCGCCTCGACTTTGCGCGCCGCTCCCAGCCAGTTCGTCGCCGAAAGCCTGGGGCGCGCTGCCGGGGGCTCAGGCGCGGGGCGGCCCGACATCCAGACAGCGAAACTGCGCCCGGACGTGGTCTGAAGCGTTGGCAATCGCAGGCTCGAGATAGAACCAGGCTGCGGCGGCATTGGCCTCCTGAGTGTAGTGTGCAAGAGATCTCTCAGACGCCCACCTCCCGTGGAATTTCGCCCGGGCAATATTTCTGGTGCGCATGAACAGATCAATGGCCCCGCCCGCTCTGAGCCCTGCAAGAACGAGCTGTGGGATGCCCAAGTGTACTAGCAAGCTGATGTGAACCTGTCGAAGGCCCGAACAGCCGGAAGGAACCATGGCATCATTAGGCCCAATCCGATTCATCCACCGTCTGAGCCAGGCAGCTGTGGAGGGTCTACTACCCTCGTCAAAATTAACCTCAACAGCTGCTGGCGCGTCATTTCGATTTCGGCGCGCCCCTCAATGTCGACGCGCCGCCCCCTCAATGTCGGAGCGAGGGCAAAGATAGTCTGACCGAAGTTGACTCGAAAGTTTGACGTCGACCGACATTGGAGGGGCGGCGCATGCAAGTACCCCGCACTCATCGATACTCGGCCCCAGATCTTCCGAAAGGCAGTTCCGACACGCCAGACATTTTTGAAGTTAAATTTGACGAGGGTTGTAGTAAGCAGCGCCGTCTGACGCTTCCCCATAATAAAGCTTTTATTTTCGGATTCTCAATCACCGAAACGGCTTGCTCTGCGGCTCGGCTGCGGCTGAGGCGTACATGGCTGCCTTTGAGCTTGGTGCCCTCGCCCTGCCGCAGAAGGCCGTCCACTGCCACTCGCACAAAAAATGCTGTACTCGAACAAGGCCAAGCAAGGGCGTCGTGACAGCAGGAGCGCCTTGGCTAGCGCCCACCGTCGCAGCATCCGCTGAATCTCCTGCGGGATCGGCGTCCGGGTCTGGGAATCCTCTGCGAACGCCCAGGGCCGTGCGGAATCCCAGGCCCCACCCAATTGTCCCTGCAGTTCAAGGCGGCGCTGCTGTATCACTAAGATGGCGCACCTGGCCTCTGCGATCGATCTCTTCTCATTAAATAGAAACTGCACGAATTCAATCAAGCAGATGAGGATCTGGGCACGTGAAGCTGACGGTAGCCAACGATCGAGCCTGCCCCATCCGTGCACCCTGCCGTGGGCCGTCATCGCCTCCGCTGCTGAGACACGCCTCGCCGCGTGCGCCTCCCCATGCAATGAAGTCTGCAGGTCGCGGCGTCGCGTGGGCTCACGCCCTGGGCCCTCCCCGGGGAAGCCCAGGGTGCTGTCGCAGATAGTGGGCGCCCTGCGGCCCCACCTGCATTGGCGAGCTCCGCAGCCTCCTCTCTGCAGCAGCCAGTGCCGCGGCCGGCGCTCGCGCGAAGTCAGCCGTGTAGGTGCAGGCTGCCGCTAGCGCCGCCCGCTTCTGCCAGCGGCCGGCCACCTTGGCGCCCCCCTCCAAGTGCGCGTGCCTGCAGGTGCCCCGGCAACGCCTGCCCAGGCGCTTGAGCTCCGCGAGGTTCCCCAACAAGTAAATGCTTTTCTTGTAGCGCGCCTGGGCGTCGTCTGGAGGTCTCGGCCCGAACTGGCGCATGTCGCACTCCGCGAGGTAGACCCCCTCCTTCGCCAGCAGGCCCTGCAGCGCGGGCTGGCGAAGCAGCCAGGAGCGGCGGGGTTCCCCACCGCCCGCAGGCCGCCCTCCTCCCCAAGCGCGCGGCAGCCCGCCGCGGAGGTGGCGGCCAGACTGTTGCCCTCGCGCTCGGCAGGCCGCGAGCCGTCGCCTCGCGGCCGAGTGGCCGTGCGCGTACCCGGGCCGCAGTTCTGGTAGAGCAGCCCGAAGGAGGTGCAAGGAGTAGCCCAGGCCCCCGCGCGTGCGGCATGACCTCGGATCCGCTCCAGCTCCCGGCGTACGTTGGCCGCTCGCAGCAAAGCCTGATCAGACTGGTAGCCCTCTGGCGGGAACGCATCCAGTGGCGCCTCCACGCGAGCGCTCGCGGCTGCCCGGGCACGCGTCACCGCGGCGGAGCCCGAAGTACTCGCTCTTCGGCCAGAGGCCTGTCCGCCCACGCGAGAACGATTACAAAAACGATGAGCTAGGCCTCGGCACCTCGACAGTCTCGATGGTCGTGCAGCCCCTCTCGCCCTCGGTCGCCGGGCCCGTGGCGGCCGCCGCCTGGCCCGCTCGCAGCTGCCCCCCGCGGGGCGGCTGAAGCGGGGGGGCGGCTGCCGACGACTGGCGGCTCGCGGCTCGGCTGGCTGCTGCCTCCGCCTCTCGTTTGCTGGCTTCTGCCGACGCGGGCGGCGGGCCCGCGGTGGGCAGCGGCCTGAGGTGGGAGGGCGCGTCGGCCGGGTTGAAGTGCGTCCCGATCCAGACTGGGGCCGCGTGGCAGCGAGCACTGAGGAGATAAGGCGTCATCGATCGCAAAATACCGTTCAGCTTGAATGCAGACGAGCGCCCCCTAGCAAACGCTCCTGCACGCGCGCGGCTATCGCGCGCGGCTATCGACCCCGCGCGCAAACGTCGTTCCTGCACTCGCCCGGGCACGCAACGTTGTAGCCCCTTCGTGTCTCCAAGAACCAACGGCATCACCGTGCCGCGATGTAGTGCGCGTCCCAGACGTGCCCGGAGAGACCCCGGTAGCGAGGCCCATCGACTTGTCGCTCTGAGACGTAGTGCCCAGACCCGAGCTGCCCAAGAAGTCGCCTTGCAGAACCTTCGTGGCGCCCTGGGGGCCCCTCCGCCTGATCTCGCCCTTGAGGGCCCTCATTTCTTGCAGGTTGATGTGGCTCTGCTCGCTAAACCTCCCTCCCCGTCGCACCGTCCAATCGAAGCTCGCGAAGGCCTCATTTAGGTCGTCGACGGGGCGGCGCATCCCAGTGGGCAAGAGCACCTGGTCTATTCCGTTCCAGTCGAGCCTGGCGTGTTCCCCCCGGTGAGCCCCGACCCTAAAGAGCGCCCTGGAGATCTTCTCGGGGGCCCTCGCGGAGCAGGACCCCTGGGAGTCCTCGGTGGCGTCGCTGGCCGAGACCTCCGAGTCAACGGGCCGCCTGATATGGGCCTCGACAATCGACGGGAGGGCGGCGGCAGCGAACAGCTCGTCTCGGATATCAGCGGGAATCTTCACAACCTCCTGCTCCTGACGCAAACTCTCTAACCAGGTGAACGATCGATGGAAGCAACCAAACAACTCACGACGGTGACTGATTGGATGGACAATCGAAACATCTCCTTCGTCACTGTTTTGCTCTCAAGAACGTCGAGCGTCAACGATGCAAGAATCCGCCTCTTGAGCAGCGGGCTGCCCACCTCGCCCGAGGCGTCTCGCACCTCGGTGCCCCAGGCGACGAAGTTGGGCTGCTCCACGACATCCTTCTCCACCGAGCGGAGCAGGTTCGCAGGCGCCCAGCCCTGCTTCGCCCGCTCGTTGATGTCCGAATCGCGCAGCTTCTCGCCCCGCTCGGCCTCCTTGAGCACCTGCGCTGTCAGGTGGTCGTAAAGGTAGTTTCCCTCCCACGTCTTGCCGACGGGCACGGTCAACTGGACATTCAACGACTCGGCTGGCGTCGTGCACCCGCGCTTCTTCAAAATGCTCACGTCGGTCTCCTGGCGCGCATCGCAGGAGTTGGCGTCGTCCATGCTCCGCGCGGATAGCGCCACGTAGTAGAAGGTATCAGGGTCGGCTGCGTGCTTTCCCAGCGTGCGGCCCTGCCCGTAGAAGTAGGTCTTGAGGTCGTACACGGTGCCCCTGACGTGCTCGGACGGCGGCTTCAACCTGATCAACTTCAGCTGCTCTCCCGGCGGCAGCTGTGACCAGGCGAGCCCCTCCTCCGTCGCATTCTGTGGGCGACGATCCTGAATCAGACGGCCCCACTGCTCGCTGTGCTCCACGGCGAACCAGCCAGATGCCAGCGGGCAGCCAGCCTTGTCGCGCTGCACCTGCGAGGCGGGCACGAGAGTTACATTCCCCGCTCCAGCAGGTCCAGGGCCAGGGTCAGCTCGTTGTCCTTGGAGATGCGGTGGCGCCTCCGCGGCAAGTTGGCTGGCCAGCTCTCGGGGGCCAGCCAGCGGTCCAGGTAGCCGATGTACTCTTCGAGCTGCGTGCCCGTGAGATGATCAGCCGGGTCGCGGCCAGGTCCCGGGGCCTTCAGCTGCGCGCGCTCGGGCCTCACCTCCAACGCCCGTGCCGGCGTGTCCGCCGATAGCTGTCCGACTTGCATGTCCCAGCCAAGCTCGCATTCAGGGCGAGGGCGCCTGTCGTGAGTTTCACCTGCTAGAGACGTTAATTCAGAGGCCAACTTCTGCAACCTCGCAAGACCTCGCGCCGGCTGAGCGCCACGCCCAGCAGCGCGGCGCATCTCGCGCATCCTGGTAGAGGTTCCCCACGGCTACCCTACGCGCAGGAGACAAGTGGAGGTCAGGGTAGCTCGCCCTCGCCTTCGGGGACACGCACTTCCAGTAGGAGGGAGACCAGCGAGTTCGTGAGATGCTTCGCCCTCTCGGCCAGCCGCAACTGCTTCCGACCTCTGGGATCAGCACCCTCTCGGGCCGCGCGGATCGCCACGTCCACGAAGGGCATGGGCATGGGAAAAATACGCGCAGGATCTGCTGGGGCAAGCAACCCATCGCCTGCGGTAGATTCGCACAGTAGTGTCGCATTGCGGTGCCAATGCGTGACATGTCCGAACGGAGTGCCCGCCAGAAGCTGGCTGCTGCGCCGGAAGCCCCGCCCGCCCAAGCACGAGCCCGCCTTCGAACGAGAGGACTCTTTCAGGCCTTCTCCTTCTTGGACCTCTTCTTGTGCCTGTTCTTGTTGGGCGCCTCGGTCGCGCCCGCTCCCGCGTCGGCTCCCTGGCCGTGGTCTGAGTCCTCTGGGCTGGCCACCAGGCCGCCCTGCTGCTTGATCTTCGACTCCAGCGCCTCGAGCTCCGCGATGTAGGCAGCCGCGGCCTCCGTGGGGGTCCACCAGGCCTGACAGAGGCCAGGCCGCCTTGCGCGAGCCCTGGTTGATTGCCACCTGCTCGAGCGCCTTCGTGATCTCGACGAGCTGGCCGTGCGCTTCGTCGAACTTGTCGCTGTCCATATACTCCAGCACGGCAACCAGCATGGCGAACGTCTTCTTCAAGTCGTAGAGGCGGCCCCAGGGGATGTGTCGCTTTCCGTAGTCGAGAAATGTCCGCGCCATCTCATGCTGCCCCCCATGGCCCGCTTCACCTCGCTCCGGTAGGCCTTCACCACGCGGAGAGGATGCGGCTGCGCGCGCTGGCGTAGGCGACGCATATCTCTCACCGCCTTGCCGGCCTTCCATGCGCTGCCGAGCCCGCCGACGCCGTCCTCCTCGTCGCCCGAGGGCGCCCGCCTTCTTGCCCGACTTGAGTCTCTCGGGCACCTCCAGCATCCGCGGCTGCAGCAGGCTCTGCTGGCCGCGCGCATCCAGGTTGGCCGCTGCCGCCGCTGCCGCGCCAGCCTCTGGCGCGCTGCGACTGCCCGCCGCCGACCTGAAGTCCTCCTCCTCGTCGCTGCTGGTGAACTGGCGCCTGCGGTCGGCGCCGCCGCCCGCCCGCCGCTGCGCCTGCGCCCGCTGGGGCGCCGCGCGCGCGGGGCGCTGCTCACCCTCGGGGCCCGAGGAGCTGCTGCCGTCGGCCCGCGGCGCCGCCTGCCTCTGCCTCCGCGCGGCCCTCGCCGCCAAGCGGTCCAGCCCAGGCAGGCCTGCGCTGCCTGCCGCTGGCAAGGTGCCCGCGGGTGGCCCGCCAGGCCCTGCTGCCTGGCCCGCGGCGGGCGCTCCGTGCGCCAGCGGCGCCGCCGTCGCCTCCGCATCCTTTGTCGACGTGCGGAGGCCTCCGCCGAGCGACGCGAGCGCGGCCTGCAGGGGCTTGGTATCGAACAGCTTCGCTCCAAAGGTCCGTGTAATCGTCGTCCCATGCCTCGGGGGCCTCCGTGCGCAGCCGCCTCGTAGGCACCGCCGCGAAGCCCGCCTGCGCGGGCAAGCCGCCCTGGTCAGCAACGCTCACCTCGCGTGCTGCTCCGCGCGCAGCTCGAGCCGCCAGCGCAGGCGCAGCCAGCGAGACCCGCTGGCCCTCGTGGACCTCCGCGATGAACCCGCCTACGTTTGCGGCCTGGCGCCCCCCGCCGCCGCCGCCCGCGATCCGGGCGAAGGCGCGGTCGCCCGGGGCCCAGGGCATCGCGCCTGCGCCCGCGCTGCTGGTCGAGCCAGAACAGCGCTTGAGGCCCTCCCCCTTTCCCCCTGCGCGTCTCTCCCGCATCCCAAGAGCTAACTGACATGTGCGGTCTAGGGCTGTGCCTGGGTCGTTGGCGGATGGGGCGGGGCGCGCGGGGCGGGGGGCGCATCGTCGAGCGGGCGCGCGAGGCATGGAAGGACTGGCCATGCCGATGCTTCCCCAGGTGGGGCCGTCCAGGAATCCAGGAGCGCCTTCCAAGTCTCTCGCGGCCAATCGAGCATTCCAGACTTTCGGGCGGTGATGCGCGTCGGGCGATGCAACTTGGAGTCCGCGCCCGCCTTGGCCAAGAGGCCCGTTGCCGTGTTGCCCGGATCCCTGAAGTGACCTTTGCGCCGCTCCGGTCGACGGACCTGGTGGCGCCTGCAAATCTTGCGCCAGATTTCGAGCACCGCGGCAACTGTGCCCGACTTTGTGCGGGCGCGCCAGCTCCCCCGCAGTGTGCGTCGGACGTTGTGGGACTCGAAGATGAACTTAATATTAACCAAAGGCGGGGTACTTCCGGAATTGAGAGGGAGTGGCTCCTGGAGAAACAGCCGCAGACCAGCCCTGATCGGGGCAGTGAGCTCAGGCGCATTGTTCGACTCACAGGCGGCGCCTTCGAAATTGGGTCGCCCAGGCCTGTGCGCGCCGGCCCGCGCGCGGAAGCAATCGGCGACGGTCCCGCCGTCGGACAAGCTGTTGGAAATAATGCTAAGCTCCGCCCATCGCATCATAAAGTACGCACCCGAGGGCGCTTGCGACATCGAGGCGCGCGATCGTAGAACGAACCGCCCAAGAGCAAACCGCGAGCCTCTTCATCACTAAGGAATCCGCGCGTCACGCGATTGACGACGGGGGAATCGCCGATGGCGTTCGATGGGCAGCATTGTCGTCGCAATGTCAGTTAGGCGGTTCAGGTTGGAGAGGGGTCGAGTCGCTGCTTCGGCCAAGTCACTGTCGGGGCCTCGCACGAGAAACTGGAGTTTGAAAGGAACGTGCTTCGAAGTGGTCGCACATGAGAACTCGACCATGCGCGAAAGGCGATCAGCGGGGCCGTTGCGGCCCAGTGCGTAGTCTGTCTGCTTGGGGGCCCGTCTTTGACGAGGGTCGGGGAAGTGGTTGTGGGGGCCGCGCCAGCGCCAGTTCTGTATATTCTCGGCCCGGAGCTACGGCTCGGTCGCAATGCCGTTCAGCTCTCTGGTCTTCCGCGCGAGACGGGCCAAGCGATGGGGTTCGTGGGGGGCGGGGGGCGGCCGGCGCATGGGCCGATGTGGGCAAAATCGAGGTCGGAGTCGGAAGTCGAGCCGAGATCTACGTCGGCGTCTTCTCTGGGAACCTACTTGGCTTCGATCCGGGCTGTGAGGGCATGTTTTTGAATCTCGCTGAGGCCCCCCAGCAGCAGTTTCCTATCTTTCGAAAGGCAGAGGTGGGCCGAACCCACCAGGGCACGGCCGAATTCAGCATGGCTGCAGACTGCGCCCGCGCAGCGGGGGCTTATCTCCACGCTTTAGGCCTCCCGGCCGAACTCTCGGTGGACAGTGATCGCATTCTGCTTGTCCCTTGGGGAACGGCAATAACGCGGTGTCCATCGATATGCGCTGTGGAGGCTCGGAGTGGCGCAGCGCAGTGCGTTTTTGTAAACAAGAGCAGCGCGCCAAGGGGATCCTTCCTCGGGATCCCTAAGGAACTGTGGCAACCCCTTCAATGACACAGTCCTCGCATTCCAGCTAACGATACAGGGGTGGTCCAGCATGCGTCTCTTTCGCCACCTCCTCATCGCTCGAGAGGCTCTGTCTCTGAGGTCTTCAGCTGCCTGGACTTCCGGCAAGTGGGCGTTCAGGCTGACCTCCAGCCAACTGTACTTGGGCAGGGTACTCGCAATGGCGGGAATCATCATCTTGTGAATCATCCTGTCGCAATCGAAGAGCTTGCTGGGGCTAATTATGTGAGCGTTGCCCAGGAGTCGCGTCGGAAGGAAGATGGCCTTGCCGCGGTCATTCTTGATGTCGAAGCTTGCGTTGCAGACGTGGTCAGGGTGCTGCTGGAAGTGAGATGCCAGGAAGGGTGCGAGAATGGAGACAGCCGTCACCTGCTGCTTCGGCACGCCTATCTCTCAACCGAGCTGATCGATGTCGTGCCACAGTGCCTGTCGATCACAAGAATTCAGTGCCACCGTTGAAATTTCTGCCTCTCATCGTTTTGAGGCAGGTCCATATCTAGGCTGAAATCGGTACTTGAATCTTGACGTGCTCGCAGTAGGCCCCCGGCAGGAACACCTTATCATAGGTTTTACGTTCGACCTCCAAGTCTTATCTGATATGGGCCACCAGCAACTCCCCAGACTTGTACTGGAAACTTCCTGCACATATAGCTTTTGCTCTTCCCATGGGAACGAATGCCACCGTCGAAGCTGAAGAGAGAACCGCCGTCAATGTTGCCGACGGAGGGGGCGAACCTCTCGAATTGGGGGCTGTGTTGCCGCCACCACGAGGGATACCGTTAGTCTCTAAGGCCTTTCGAAATCGTCCTGCTTGGCCTCCATCGAGCGTAACGATGTGTTGACCGTGGTTGTATCAGTATGAATGGCGCGAATCAGGTCCTTGTGGCGTTAACCGAACCCGTCAACATGCCGCCTATAGCTTGTAGGTTCACGGTTTGGCCTGCATCGAAGCCTGCTTCCTGGGCGTGGCGCTGGGCGGAGGCGGCGACGTCAAAGAGGGAGGCACCTGTACGCTGACGATCTGGAAGGCCATCCCCAAGATCGTAATCGAACAAATTTGCGCCCATGGGGTCATCGTTCCTGGTCGTGCCTGGAAGTAGCCCACCCACGGTCACGCCTGGAAGTAACCCATCCACACCAGTCATCACTAGGGAGCGGATACCGACACAATGAAAGTCAAGCGAGGCGGACTGTACAGTGCAGAAAGTTGGAATGAACGGGACGCTGATGGACTCTGGTCTCCACCTCCGAAGACAAATCACATGAGCCAACGTGGAATGGGTAGAGAAAGTCGAATGCACGGGATATGAATAGGGGATTAGGGTTCGGATGATGAGGCAAGGAAGAGGAGGATAGGAAGAGCGGAGGAGAAGAGGAACAAAGAGGAATGCTGCTGGTGATGATGCTTATGGTGAGGGTGGTGATGATGATGGTGATGATGCTGATGAGGATGATGATCACGATACTGCTGCTGATGATTTCTATGACGATGACGATGCTGATGATGCGACTGCTGATTGTGAAGAAGATTAGGACGACGGCGACGAGTATGATTCCGATTCTGATGATGACTATTATTATGATGATGCTGATGCTGATGCTGATGCTGATAACGATTATGCCGACGACGACGATGAGGATGATGATGGTTCCGCTGCTGCTGCTGATGATGACGATGACGATGATTCTGCTGCTGATGATGATGAGGATGATGATGAGGATGAAGATGAGGAGGAGGAGGAGAGGGAGAATCTGAAGGGAGATGAAAAGGGGGACAGAAGGATGGAGCAGCGGAAGGGGGGGGGAGGACCGGGCCAGCGGTCGCAGCGAGAGGCTTCCGCCTGCGGCGGAGGCGCCCGCAGAGGGCTTTCACGCACAACATGGCGCCGCGGCGCCGCGGCACCGCCCCCTTCCCACCGAAGGCAGGGCTCGGAGGTAGGCGGGGAGGGAGGGGGAGGGGGAGGGCGAGGAGAGAGAGGGTGTGCGAGGAGAGAGACGGGGGAGGAAAGCGGAGAGGGAGGAAGGACAGGAAGAGGGGTGATGATGATGAAGGGGATGGAGAGGAGAAAGGTCGGGCAGGGGGAGGAGGAGGAGAGAGGAGGAGGAAGAGGAGGAGGAAGAGGAGGAGGAGGAGGAGGAGGAGGAGGAGGAGGAGGGGGAGGAGGGGAGGAGGAGGAGGAGGAGGAGGAGGAGGACGAGCAGGAGGAGTCGGACGCTTTCTGCCCTTTTTGGCGCCGAGGGCCTCGCAGGGCGCTCCCGCGGCCACGGCCAAACTCAAGCCGAAAGACTGCACGGGATGGCGCCCAGGGGCTGATTTTCGGAGCTCGAGCGGACGAACGGAGCGAAGCAGACCTCCAGGGCCCGAAGAAGTACACCCTGCGAAATGCTTAAGAAATCATGGGTTAAGAAATTCATAGTCTCAGAACTTGAATCAAAAACCCAACATTTCTATTAACATCTTAGGATTTACATTGAAATATTAAGAATAATCGAAACCCTGGCCGAAAAATTAAGTTTTCTTAAGCATCGCATAAGGTGTATGGCGCTGGCAGCGGAGGTGTTCGAGGTAGGGCTCGAGGTTTTCAAGCGTCTCCGTCGGTTTTCGGCAGCTCTCCGGTCCTCGGGATGCTCTCCAGCAGCTGCGCCTGGGCGTTTCGGGTTCGAGGTTCGACGTTCGATGTTTTCCGACGCTGTTGTTGGTTCTCGGCGTTTTTCCAGCCTCGGGATGCAGCTGCGCCTCGTCGAGAGCGTTCCGGGGGTGCCCGGATCGCCCGAAGGGCCGCCCGGGGCCCGAGCCGTGGCCCAGAAATCGACGGGGACGGGCATCGGCTGGGGGTGTGTGCATCGACCCCCGCTCGCCCTCTTCGGCGGTCCATCTCTGGGCCTCGGAGAACTTCTGGTCACATCGGTGGCGAGCGGCGCGCCGCGTCCGCAGCCCAAGCGGGGGCACTGTTGGGCGAGCGAAAGGCCTCGGATAGCACGAATTGGGAGACAGAAGAGGGCGGCCGGAAGGCCTCGGATAGCACGAAGCGGGATAAGAAGCTGGCCCCCAGGATGTGGTCGAGAGCCCTGTGGGGAAGGTGATTCCCACGAGCTCGAGTTTATGGGGGGTCCTAGGAGAGGTCAGGTCCGCTACGCCTTCGGGTGCTCCTGCACTGGCAGTGGCCGAGACAAGCTGGCTGCCAGAGGAATGAGGAAGATGAGAACGGAAGGGGAGGGAGGGAGGGGGGAAAGAGGGGAAGGATGGATGGATGGATGGATGGAGGATGGATGGATGGAGGCCCTCCCAGCGAGGTGGCATGTCTGGGCTGCGGGTGCAGCGTCTTTAGCTGGGAGCTGCGGGGCCGAGTGGGCGCCCGAAAGCAGCTCAGCAAAGCCGACCCAGGGAGAGGCGTGCCCACTCGAGAATGGGCGCGGGGCGGGAGGGAGGGGGCAGGAAGTCCATAGCAGAAACATGCCCAACTCCGCCTCGTACGCCACGGCCTCCCAATTGGGATCGGCACGTGACAACCTGGAGGGCAAACGCAGAGAGGGGGGGTCCTCCTTGGGAGGGGGCGAGCGCGGCCCTCCGGCAGGACTCCTCGCCCGATCCCGACTCCATCCCTCGCCAACGCACGGCGACACGACATACGTGAGAGGCAACGGGACAGAGGGAGAGAGGATGACACCCCGAGCCCAAAAAATCACAGATGCCCGATCTTCCCTGGACGTTGCTCTGCGACTCGCCCTGTCCAGCCCAGACCCGACCCTCCCAGCTCCACCCAGCCCAGCCACGCGAGGCTTGGGAGGGAGTGAGGGAGGGGCGGGGGAGGGAGGCCAGGAGGAGGGAGGGGAGGGATGGAGGAGAAAGGGGAGGGTAAGGAGGGATGAGGGAGGAGGAAGCGGAGGATAACCAGGGACGGATGAGGAGGAGAAAGAGGTGGAGGAGGAGGAGGAGGAGGAGGAGAAGGATGATGATGCTGATACTGATGCTGATGCTGTTGCAGAGGATGATGATGCTGATGATGATGATGCTGATGATGATGACGACGATGACGACGACGACGACGATGATGATGATGATGCTGATGCTGATGCTGATGCTGATGATGACGATGATGCTGATGATGATGATGATGATGATGATGATGCTGATGCTGCTGATGAAGAACATGATGATGAGGACGATGATTCTGGTTATGATGATGACGATGCTGATGCTGCTACTGCTGTCGCTGATGATGATGATGATGCTGATGCTGATGATGAGGATGAGGGAGGAGGAGGACGAGGATGATGAGGAGGAGGTGGATGAAGATCGGGGAGAGGATGCAGGATAGAAGAGAGGAGGGGCAACTGGCAGGGACGTGAGGGAGCGGCGAACTTTTGCGATGCTGGCGTTCCCTGCCCTCCGCACGGCGTGCAGCGTCAGCCTGGTGGTGCACTCTGCCAGCACGCCCCGGATCCGCCCGCTTAGCCGTGCCGCCCTCGAACGCTTGTCTGGCGGCGCCCGTGCCCACGCCAGCCGGCCAAGGCGGAGGCCTGGGGCGATGCGGGCCACCAGCGAGCGCTCCGCGCGGTGCCGCCAGAGACCCGAGCGCTCCCCTGGGCCCGCGTTGCCGTAGCAGTCCCAGTCGACGCAGCCCTGCAGGCTGGCCACCTGGGGGAAGCAGGCCACCTCCACGCCGTAGGCGTGCAGGGTGCTCAGGGCCAGGCCGATAGGGTTGTGGTTCGGCACGATGGGCGCCGTGCCGTTCCTCAGCAAGCTCCACCGCTCAAAGTAGGCCGGCGCGAGCGGGCGTGGCACCTGGGGGGAACCAAGCGGTGCCGATGCTGCTGCTCCCCGGGCCTCTCCCAGGGTGCGTTCTGACCAGAACTTCCAGGCGAATCCAGCCGTGGCGACGAAGGCCTCCCTCGAAGACCAAACAGACGAGAATGAAACTTGGGTGGCGGTGTGGGTACCTTGTCAGGGCCGTCCACGGCGACAACAGCATCGAAAACCGATCGAACCGACAGCGACACCGAAACCGACCGGCATCGGCAGGCCGCAAGCAGTCCAGAAAATCGCAACGACGCGGAATCGTTACAATAAGCGCCCGAACTGGACCAACCGAACCGCGAACATCCTTGCTTTTCCCCCTCTGAGCACCACCGCGTGCCAATCCCCAGTCTTGAACGGGTTGCCCATGGTCCAGACGGCCTCTGGAGCGAGCAGCCCGATTGGTGGGTGGTCGGCGTCCCAGATCAGGTCCGTGCGGCTGAAGACGAGCCAGCCGTAGCTGCTGCCCCGGGCCACCTCGTGCCGCTCGGCGAGCCGCAGGGCGGCCCGCAGCTTCCTGAGCGCGTGCAGCGCCCCGCCGACGTAGCTGCTGATGGACGATGGTGCTCAGGACGCGAGTCAGCGCCAACGTGTGTCCGTCCACCGAAGCTTCTCCTGCTCCAGGCATACTTCACGAATGCGTCCCCAGGAGAATTTCGGGAACCTAGCTCCGCGTGTCTCTGCCCTGCTGGGGCGCACAGCGCCCTCTGGACGACCTCCCACTCACCATTGCGATGCCCGCCCCTGGGGCGCGAAATGAATTGTGAATTGCCGACCTAGGGCAGGCTTGAGCGTCGTAAGCCGCAGCCCTCCAGTACGATGCGGACGGTGTAGTCCATGCTGGCCGACACAGGCTCCGCGCTATGTTGGCGGAGCCGGGGTGGTTACATTTTTTCGTCGGGAGCTGGCAGAATCAACGCGACGAAATCTGGGGCGGGACACGCCTACGAGGTTCAATGGAAAACAAATCCAGTCCAAAAACCTCCCCGGACAACCCCCCAGACAACCCCTCCAAGATGCATACCATAAGCGTCCCAGCATGTGATTGTGGCTGGCGCTCGAGCGTCAACACAATTCCCACTTAGGGATGTGGCTGGCGCTGATGCAAGAGCACCACGCCCAATGATCAGGGATGTGGCCAGCGTGAAGGCGACGACACCCTTTGGACAACCCCTTGGACAACGCCGCAAGGACCCAGACACCTCCCCGGACAGTCCCCCTTGGACAAGCCCCCCCAAGATTTTCCTCCATGACATGTAACAAGCTAATCAACACCCATCGTTGCAGACGGGTGGTCAGGACTTGGCTGACGCGTGCAGTAAGAAAGACACAAACCGAATGCACGTGGACAATGCCGAAACCATGCAGAACCGTGTGGGGGACCCATTCGCGAAAATGCCAGAGAGGACCCACGTACACCTCAGTGTGGGTAAACACACTTTTAAGTCGGCGGCGCAGAAGGTCCTCAAGCTCGGGCAGCAGGTGGAAGTGCCAATTGCGATCGAGCGTTGTCGAAGGCACAGTGTACGAGACGTCGCACACTGTAAAGTGCAAACAGTGGGTGGTGTGCAAGAGGAGACTCAGCCGAAAGTGAGTGGGTAAGCACACGCACACATACTCACGTGGGCCAACCCACGCCCTGAGCATCATCGGGGTGGGCGTGAGGGCCCAGCCGCCCAGGGCGGCGTAGACGTCCAGCCTGTCGGACGCGGCGAGGTGCCGCCTCAGGTGGGGCTCGCTGGCGTCCGACGTCCAGCGGAAGCCTCTCAGCGCGGGGCCCAAGGCCTCCCGCAACTCCGCCTCCTCCGCGAGGCCCAGGGAGTCTTGGTGGCGCGGGCCGCCGCTCACGACTGCGAAGACGTCCGCCCCGAGCGCGTCGACCAGGTGGCGGCGGATGCTCCGCCAGAACACCCCCCAGAGCGACAGAGGCGCAGATTCTCGGGCGCCCGCGCGGATCTCCCGAGACGGTGCTGGGCCCCTCCTCCTCGCACCCCCATCTGAGGGGCAGCGACAAGGGGGGGGGAAACATCGAGCCTGGATCGGCGGTACATCGCCGATAGGTCGGCCCCCGATCGCGAATCCACATGCTCCTGGGCAGATTGGGGCCAGCGGGCCCCTGCCGGCGAGAACTGAGCGGGGGGGGTCGGTGCGTCGCCCCCCCCCCCCCCTCCCCCCTGGCGTTGCCCCTGACCAGCACCGGCGCGCGGGATCGCGGCGCGGCCCACGGGGGCGCGGGCAGGGTGGCCCAGCGCCGGCCCCGAGGAGCCCGCGCGGACCACGGCGGATAGAGAGGCGGCGCTCCTGCCGCTCGGCGGGTCTTCTGCCTGCCCCCCCCGCCGGCTGAACCGCCAGGACCCCGCGAACAGCACGGCGACGCTGGGGGCCGCCGCCTCGGCGCCGTCCGCCGCGGGCCGGCCAGCTGCCGGCTCCCCCCAGCGGCGCCCGCCTCGGCCACACGCAAGAGTGACCCTGGGTAAGAGTGGCCTGTGGTGCGCGGCTTTTTGGGGGCCGCGGGGGGACCAAACACAAGCGCGCAAGACGCTGCCACCGCATCGCGTTCGGCTATCGGGGGGCCCCATTTGGCCCGCACCAAAGGTCACGCTGGCGAAAGATCACTCTTGCGTCTAGTCGACCGCCGAGCGGCGCGGGCAGGGCATCTGGCAGGCGCTGCTCGTCGACGAGCACGCCCTGAGTGAAGGCCTCCCCGGTGCTCTTGCTGACGTACATCACCCGGTAGAGCTTCCGCGCCGTGCGGCCGAACATGGCCCGCACCTTGTGGTTGGTCACGGCCCAGGCGCCGCGCCAGGGCATCCGCAGATAGCCGCGGCGGCACGCGCCTGCGAGCTGGCCGCGGTTGGCCAAGTTTCGCACGGATGTGAGCGCTCCCCCCTCCTCAGAAGAATAACAAAACTGCACACGCATAAAAACTTTCGGAGCTCCGCGGGAACCTCTTGTATCGGCGCTGGACCCCCTCCGTGGCGGGAGGCGCCTGAGGCGCCGCCAGGGCTCCCAGCGCCGATCCACGAAATCTGCGCGGAGCTCGCACCATTTCTAGGTTTACGACAGGTTCGTGTCGTGACGACCCCGGCGTTGGTTTCTGACACCGCGGGGATCGTTCAAACTTGAACGCTCGGCCGTTTCAGAAACGTCAGATCAATCAACATCAACCGATTCTGGGTCGCCAGCGGCGTTCAACGTTGAACGCTGGCGGCGGGGTCATCGCCAATCGACACGACGCGAACCTACCGTGTGCTGTCTTTTCTTCTTCGGCGCCTGGATCTGGGCGACGCCGGAGACCCAGGCGGCCACAGCGTCCCTGCCGCAGGAGGCCGGGACGCAGGCCAGGTCCACCTTCTCCACGTCGCCGGGGAGGACCCTGCCCACGGTCCAGGCCTTGATCATGAAGGTGACGAGCCAGAACAAGCGCCCGCCCCTGCAAGCAGAGGGAAAAATGGTACAAACACAGCTACTGTCGGAGATCCGCGCGGACTCCATGGGTCGGCCCTTGGATCCGCCCCTGGCGGCGCCTCCGGCGCAGCCGCTGGCGCGCTCCGCGCGCCAGGGAGGGGGATCCAGCGCCGATCTGAGAACTCCGCGCGGACCTCCGAAAAATGATGTTTATGCCGCTCTTCTCTCTTCGACCTGCTCGCGCACTCCCGCATCAGGTCCACCGACTGCAGCAGGTCGTCGTCGCGGCCATCGTGCCAGAAGACCTTGACCTCCTGCCTCGCGAGGTCCATGAGGCAGCCCGCGTGCTCGTGGTCGGGGTGCACCTCGATCCACCGCCGCGTCGCCGAGCACCGCCCGTAGGGAGGGACCACCTCTCGGCTACACGCAAGAGTGACCCTGGGCAAGAGTGACCTTTGGTGCGCGGACGAAGGGGATGCAAGGTGGCCAAATCCAAGCGCGCAAGCAACCGCTATCGCATCGCGTTCAACGATCGGGGGGATCCAAATGAGCCCGCACCAAAGGTCACTCCGGCGAAGGGCCACTCTTACGTGCAGTCGAGCCTCGCACTCGAAGCCCACGTGCTCGTCGGGGAGCCGGCCGCCAGGGTCCAGGGCGAGGGCGTGGCTTGCAGAAGACGGACAGGTGCGGCAGAGACATGCAGCAGGTTCGTGTCGTGACGACCCCCGCGTTGGTTTCTGACACGGCGTGGATGGTTCAACCTGAAACGATCGGCGGCTTTTCGATCGCCCGATCGTTCCACGTAGGCTGATTCTGGGCCACTGGCGGCGGTCAACGTTGGAGGCCCGCGGCGGGGTCGCCGCCGATCGACACGCCGCGAGCCTGCCGTTACCGCATGTGCTCTCGCAGGCCAGCGCAGACGCCTCCCTGGGTCGGCCCAGCGCCCCCCCTCCCCCCCCCCCCACACCCTCCCCTGCCTGGGCGCGAGGCAGGTGGGGGGCGATGAATGGTGGGGGTCAAAAAAAAAATGCTCTTCTCGGGCCCTGGAAACCTCCTTCTGGGCCCGAGAGAACCCCTCTCTGGCGCGCGCTCCGCGCGTCGGGGGCGGCGCTGGAGGCGCCGCCGAGGGTGCAGGGAGGGGGACCCAGTGCTAACCCGAGCAGCCCACGCGGACACCCGAGAGCTCACGGCCGGGACTTCTTGCATGGCGTGTCGCGGCGGCGGCCCTGGCGACACGCTGCGCCGTGCGAGCGGATAGCGCGTCGCTCCGCTCTCCGGGGCGGGAAGCTGGGATGTGCTCGGAACGTGGGCGCCCGGGGACCGGGAAGAGGATGGCGTGTCGTACGGAAGCGTGGTGGGCCAGAGTCGGCAGAGCGACACGGCGAGCCCAAGCTCCCGACCGCAAGGCTCCGTCGCCTGTCGCTCTTCCGGCTGATGCAGTCTGGGTCCAGGCCGGCTGGGCCAGCGTCAGCGGGAGCACTCATTGGGCCACTCCAGCGGTGCACATGGGGGAGGGGGCAGCCGGGCCAAGGCCGGAGCCTGTTCTGCCGGCGGCGGCCTGGAACCAGCCTGGAGCCAGAGCGGCCCGAGCCGCAACGGCCGCAGGGGCCGTCTCCCCTCCTGTCTTCCTGTCTCGTCCGAATCTGGATGGGGGGGGGGTCGGAGTCTCACCATCCCTCTGGTTTGGTTGCCTCCGACAATTTCCCCCTCGCCCTTTGTCCTGCTGCTGCTGCTGCTCTCCTCCTCGTGCCCCCCTCTCTTTCTCGTAGTCCTCCTCCTCCTCCTTATCCTCTCGGCCATCCTCCATCCTCCATCATCCCTCCTCCTCCTCCTCCTCCTCCTCCTCCTCCCCCATCCTCCATCCTTCTTC
>CAUYUJ010017137.1:492768-575268 GCA_963575745.1 Prorocentrum cordatum | reverse complement strand
TGGCAACGTGAATCACGTGGCACGTTCCTTTTTCACTGGTCGCTTCAGCGAGCTCTTGATACGTAAGTCCCTTCCGGGAGCCATGTTGAAGTCGAGGGAAGCAATGGTCCACTGCTTCCTGCGCGCTGCCGTGCTGGCGAGTAATCGCCGGCTTGGCCGCCGCGCCGTTCCTGAAAACGTTTCTACACCGAAGGCTTAGAGGTCCATGGAACTCCGAAATACCAGGCGTAATCTGACGGTGCGTTCCATCTCGCCCTTTTCGTTCTTGACGAATTTCCATTTGTATGCGTATTTCGAAGTCATGATACTTGACTCCTTGGATATGTCTTGAATTTTGAAACACTTATTGTTAAACCATGCCTTGAGCTCAGTATAGAGGCTTTCGATACCTTGACTGGATTCGCCTGGATGTCTGCCATCGTGGGAAGGTCGCCCCCCTTGACGACTGCAGCTCGCAGCTCGTTTGGCCGCAGCGGTCGCATAAACCTGCATCGTGGTGACGCGGCCGAAGTCTAATATATATCATGTTGTTGTTCGGATAGGACGATCTTCGGAATTTCTGCCGTAAGGCAGAGTTCCACATGTTGTCCGTGCTCGTTGGAGTCCAATCCGTGGCTGTCATCTTCGTCCGTGGAACACAGTGGGACATGGTATGTCTCGGTTGTGTAAATGACCTGTGGGCTACCCCACGTAGGTCAGCGCCCTTGCTGTTCTCCATGACCAGCGCACTGTTATCAGACATCATCTGTGTGGGTGCAGTGTAGAGTTCTTCCACTGGAGTTGCCCCCAGCAGCTCTCTTTCGCCCTGTCTTTCCATGCGCGGCACTTCCCTAATGTGTGCCTCGAAGTCCGCCTCCGATTCCTCATGCATTGTGGGAAGCCGTCCGTCTTCCTGTGATGGTTCGGCTTCTTGGACCTCCCTGGCATCGCTGCCTTGTGCTGGCGTGTCTGCCAGCTCATCGTGCTTCGTCATGTCTTGATCGAAGACCACTTGAGGTTTGGTGGACTTCGGGAACTGGGTGATTCTAGAGTGTGCAGATCCAGTCATGTTTGAATGTTTAGGGCAGTACCTTCGACTTCATGTTAATGGAAGCCAGGGTTCGCGTCTTTGTCATAGTGCACCAGCGTGCAACTGTCAGCGTACGTTACTGGCGTCAGCTCATGGATGCTCTTAGCCAACCTAACAGAAACAACGTTTTCGATGCGGCAGAAGTTACTGATGAGGTACTGGAGAGCTAAGTGTACCTTTGGAGATAATCGGCTCGTGCGCGTCATCTGGAGTGCTCCCTTTTTGGTCGGGAAGTATCCGAAGGTCATGGCAGGTCGCCCCGCAGGCAGACTGGCTATGAACGCCAACGCAGTCCGTAATGCTGTGTTGTCCGAGCGAATCTCTCGAGTGTTCAGAGCCTCAATGTACAGCGAGTGTCCTGCGTCACCGTGCTGGGCTGGAACATCGCGATTCCCAAATCTTACGATAACATGACCCCTGTCAAGATCGTTCCGCACGACCGGGAAGGGTCCATTCCAGCCATCCCGGTCGTCTTTCGTAATTGTGGGGCGATGGTGGTCAACTAGATCTCCTTCGTTGTAATACACTTGACCAGTGATGGTTGTCTTAGTCCGTAGTGCACGGTTTGTCTTTGCTGTTACAATGGCTTGTGTAACAACCTCAATGCTTACCTGGCGGATAGTCTGTTCTCGAGTATGGTCGGATGTCTCCGTCTATTGTTCGTGATCTAGAACAGGCAAGTCAGGTGACAGTGCTGGTTGTCGGCCAGACAGTGCGTTGTATGGAGATACCTCTTTGAAGAAGGTAAACGCGTTGGTGGCAAACAGAGCCTCATGCAATAGTTGGGTGTGCACACGTGGTACGTCTAACCTATTGAGTCCAGCCTCCATGGCGTGAGGTGTCGTAGTGTGCCATTTCTGGCTTCAACGGTAGTAGCGTGTTATCCGCGCGCGCGTGTCCTTAGCTCAGTGCCGTTTGCCTTCAGGACTGCCTTTGCGGTATAATTCTTGAGAGCACCCTCTCCGTCGGAGTATGGTACTTTGGCAGGTCAGAATTGCATCCAGCACTGACGGTGCGCACCTAGGATGATGGTCATAATTTTGCCTGGTATCTCGATTCCAGCGCCGTGCCGAATGCAGCGATCGATTACGTGGAATATCTTATGCTGCTGCTGTTTGTAGAACATTAGGCCGCATTCGACCTCATCATGCATTCGACCTCATCATTGAACTTGCCAGGTAATGCGGTAGAGGACACTAGAGTCTGCTTAATATTTGCTCAAGCCCTGCGCTCCCGGCATGTGTCGCAGACGCCTTGTACCATTTTTTAATAGTAGTAAAACACATAAGAAAGCACTATCCAGACCAACCTTGGTTGATCTGAGTCTCACCTTAAGCTCCTTGGCGTGGGGCCATCGCAGATGTAGTTTGCTCAACTCGCGTGTGACCGCGCTTGGGTCAAGGTCGCGCAGGTTCTGTCAGCGGATCTGTACGTCAAACCTTGGCCAGTCTGGAAGCCTTGGACGGGCAGCAGGGTCACCCGCAGGTGGCGGTGGAAGTGGATCACCTCCCTGGTGTCGTCCACGTCTGGCCACTACTCGTGGCAGTCGTCTGTGGTCGTCCGAAATGCCTGCGCCACTTGGCCCTGCAGCATGTCTGCCTACTGTACTGTCGTGGCTGCTGGCGCCTGTAGTCGGTCCAGCTCTGAGGCCGGGCTTCGGAGCTCGTAGCCGCGCAACTTGATTGGCGGCTGGTGCCTCGGAAGCAGCTGCCGCCGCAGGTGGTGGTGCGTCGGGGGCAGCCGCTGCCGCAGGCGGTGGGGCTGCCCGTCCAGCAGGGGCTGGCGGCCCCCGCCCGTGGTTGTCAGGCAGCTTCCACGGTGTAACACATTTACATTGGACTGGTGTAAGTAAGTGGCCAGGCTTAGCCTTTCCATAATTCTTTTGGCAACTTGGACAGTCCCAGTCATAATCCTCTTTGTCGTGCCACCTAAAGTGTGTCGGATTTCTGCTGTGTGATGGGGGGTGCACGTTGACGTTGTCAGCAGGTGCAGTGCGCCCCCATCCCCATGATGGTGGTTGCGCGCAAGCCCGGGGTGCATTGGTCTATGCTGATCTTGCGAGTGCCCTCGCTCTTAGCTAGTATCGTCCTTGGCGGTATTTGGTCCGCCCAAGTACCCACTGGTTGTTCGCGTAGGTGGAGTCGTCGGAGATCGTCTTGACGTACGGGGGCCCTTCGACAGAACTTGATGTGTGGAAGGTCTTCCTTGCGATGTTCATGCCGCGTGTCATACTTGACCTTTGCGTTGAAGTAGGAGGGTCGTCCAGTAGTTCTGCAGATCGCATACATCCAAGTAATGCATAGCTGCATCCTGGACCCCCTTATTTGCAAGGTCAACGTAGTAACGTTTGTCAAGGTTACCCCCTGCGGATAAACCTCGGCTAAATGCTAATTGTGAGATTCCC
Source organism: Prorocentrum cordatum (assembly GCA_963575745.1). Lineage (NCBI taxonomy): Eukaryota > Dinophyceae > Prorocentrales > Prorocentraceae > Prorocentrum > Prorocentrum cordatum. The sequence goes on along the minus strand of CAUYUJ010017137.1, from coordinate 571,795 downwards.
CCGTCACCTCCGCATAATTCCAGCATGTCTTTCTCGTTATTTCGTCCGTGGCACAAGGTTGGGGTTATGAAAAAAAACATCGGCATGTGTGTCCGTAGGTAACCCCGCTGGTGTCATGAAGGTTTGCTCATCTTCCAAACTGTCGGAAACCATAGGCACATCAGTGTAGTATGCTCCACGTCCAAGGCCCTTCAGGTCCTCGCCGCAGTCGTCATTGCCGTCTTCGACCTGTTTGGGTATCTTGCGTGGTTTGATGCCGGCTTCCTTGTCTGCGCGCTCTCTCTCTCTCTCTCTCTCTTTCTCTTTTTTTTAAATTGAAAAAAACTGGGCATCAGTAGGCAGTCCTGTTTATTGCTGCGCATTGTCGGGCGTGGTAAGTGTCGGCAATTCTGGAAAATGGGGTAGCGCGCGGCCGCGCTCAATCGAGGGGGGAGGAAGACTATCGTCGCCGACGGTCGCAACCCGCCCCGGGCGTGGTCGCTGCCCCTCATTGCTGAGCACAGCTGGGGCCAGAGACTCCCAGTACAGTCGAGTACTGATGTGAGTCACTCTACTCGGCAATGGAGCTGTCCAATTGTATCCGGTAGGTTGATCCTGAACATTGATATCGTGTATGATAGTGTTGTCGTCAAGGTTCGTCGTTACCCGGCGTGCCACATGGTCCCAGTGAGGGCCATACTTAGAAGACTGGACGTAAGTCCGAGCTCCTTTAGCTATTCGAGTGTGTTCGCTGAGATGTACAGCACTTTGATCATTTCTCCGTGCTTTATTTGTATCTATTTAGTCAACCAGTCGTTCAGTCATGATAGCGACAGTTTGTTCCGCCATTCCGCCTCTGGGCGCCTTGGCCGTACTGATCTGATTCGTGTTCTGATATTTCGGCAGGTTTCCCCGCAACTCGGCGCGTGTATTTCCATGGGTTAACTGGACTGCGAGTGCATGTCGTTGCCACCAGTAAGTACGAGCCGCTCGGCAGGCGACTCGAGCGATCGAACTGAAGACCGACATGGCAACGTCGCCTTCGTATGACTTGCAGGCCTAATTCTTCAGTGGTATCGAATATGTGCCCTAATTACCAAAAGTAGCCTGGGGGTCCCATAAGCACAATAGACATACGCAAGGCCCGAGTTTTGACCGTCAGATTGTGGATGCGCTGGCAGTGTGGCCCCGCCCGCTTGCCAGGCAGTCTCACATGCCAATCAGCGGGCGTTGCCGCCCATAGCAGTTGATGGTCCTCCGACAGTAGAGTACCCATGTATTGTGTGTCCGTGGAGGTCATGACCTCTGTGCGTGTGATGCGATCGCACATGTATCCACGGGCTCGGTGTTCAGCGCGAGCTGTTCGCACATCCTCGATGACAAGAGCATAATCATGATATTGATGAGATGAGCGATCTTTTCCTGCAGCGGCCGCGCAGCCGGGTCCGCTGCTGTCCCGGGCGCGCGCAGCCGGCGCAAGGGAAAAGCATGCAGGTGTCCCCGCGCCTGTAGACAGTGCCTCAGATGCCAGCCTGTCCAGGCAAGCGCGCGCGGCCGTCGCGCGCGTCTGCCCCCTTCGCTCACTTTCGAGCGTGGGGGGCGTCCACGTGGCCACCTGGCTTGGGTCCGTGTCTGGGCTGTGCGCCACGGAGTCGCCCAATGAAATCGGCGACGCCCTGCTCGCGGTGTAGATGTCATATCTCTCGGCAGCGCCGCTCGATGCAGCAGGTTGCCCCGCGGTGGCAGGTTGACCCGCGCGGCTGTCAGGTGGCGTCCACATGGCGCCCTCGTTGTAGATGGCCTGGTAGACCTTCGCCTGCAAGGCCCTCGCGGCGAAGTCCTGATCCATGACCGTGCGCTTGCTGCCATATGCGGTATTCCTCCGCCACCAGGTCTTCAGGGCGTGGCCTACCATGGTCTGGATCGCGAATGCAACTGTCTCCTCATTGATGCTGTGGCTAATGCCCCTGGTGTTCTGGGACATCTTAAACGTATGCGCATCCATGGGAGCAGGTATGCCCGCGCTGCTTGAAGCAGGTTGCCCCGCAATCGGCTCTGTGAATAAAGCCTCCTTGATGACGTGCCGCAAGGGTGCCCCCTCGCATGTGGGATTGGCCGTAATGGTAAATGCTGTCGCTCCATCGGCCTCCGTTGCCACGTCGTACTCGTCGACCTTGCTCGCTGGGTGTCCTGGCGGTGTCTTTACTAAGTCGATCACCCTAAACATTGGCCAACGAGGAGCCCGTGCATATCCGTGCCTGGGATGACTATCTTTTCGTTGCCTTTCTCAAGGATTAAGATGGCCCGCATGTTTGCCATGCTCCTCAGGCCCAGGATTGCGGGCAAGTTCTCGCCTTACCCCTCGGCCACGTTGGCTGCATAGGCGTCCAGCTTGGCGATAGCAGGCTGCCCCGCAGGTTTGCCTCTATATGTGCAGGCAGTGGGTGGTAATGCCCTGATGACCTGCACGCTGCAGCTCCAGCGCCCACTCGTCTCGTGCAGTGGACTGCTCAGGTTCAGTCTCTTGATGTCGTGACCGTGGGAGCGTGAAACCTGCTCAAATGTCTGAACAATTTTCAGAGCAATGATGTTTATGTTGCTACCGATGTCCGGCAATATAGTCAACGTCCCATCGATCATGGTCCCACTGTTCGCTGCTAGGGCCACCTCGTTACGATCACCGAACATGCCCTGCACGGTGGACACTGCTGTGCCGTATGTGCCCTTGAAGTGCCTTTGATCCAATGCCCACTCGTTCCTCGTCATACAGGTGAATGCGCTCATGTATGCCCCATTACCCGCCTCTGTGATTGGATATTGCTGGATACTCCAATCAGAAGGGTATTCATCATATCGAAAGGGGTACTGCTGCGTCAGTGGGATGTTCTCAGGTGTCCTCGTCGGCGCGCACTGCGTTCTGGCCGTCCGCGTTGACCATCAGCACCGTCTGCAGCATGTCGCGCTCGGACATGGCGCTGGCGCCGCTGCGCGCGCTGACTGGGCTGTCAGTCTGGCGTGAGCGTAGCGGGTTACCCCGCATTCTGCCGTGCGGCGTATTGGCTCTGTCCATGCGCCTGAGCCATGCTTCATGTGCAAGTCGCCCCGCAGGTGTCGATGTTGCACGTGTCCCTGCGGAGGCAGCTGGCTCAGCTATCGGCGGTATCTGCGCGTCTGCGGTTGGCGTCGTTGCTGCTGGGTTTGGCCATGTGTATGGCGGTGCAGCAGGTTGCCCCGCAGGTATCGCAGGTGCCCCCGCTGGCGCTCTAGGCCCGGCCATCGTGGCCTTGATCCCATTCAATTCTTCACGAAGGTCCCTGAGTTCATTAGCCCCGAGGAGTATCTCCACGCGTCGGTTCTCCGCATCTTGCTCACCCGCGTAAGCGCAGTGCAGATCAGCTGCGAGAAGTCCCGCGCCTCGGCGCACGGTGCCTCGTTGAGGGCGCCCTCCAACTGTCGGTCCACGTGTGACTCAGCCGCTCGGCCGCCCCGACTGACTGCGTGAAAGATGTGGCCGCGCTGGAGCCTCCATGCCTTGTCGCGGTATGCAAACTCTTCAAGACACATAGAACATTTCGTGAAGTCACCGTAATTAATGATCGGTGGCGTAGCTGATGGCCTTGTGCGCATTTGCCGCTCGAGCGAAGTCTCGCCCATTGCGTGGCGGCTCGGTGGGGCTGCAGGGCTCATTGGCATAATAGCAGGTGGCCCCGCAGCCGCGGGTCCTAGAGCGAGCAGTGCTGAGGGGCCCATAGCGGGTTGCCCCGCGCTATTCATCATGCTGCGCGCTTGCCGCGCCTGATTGCGCTGCTGGCGCGCGCGCGCTGTGCCGAGAGCCTGCTGCGCTTCATTTGTGGCCAATGTTTCAGGCCGCAACTCTCCCAGCGATGCAGGTGGCATCAGCTCTGGACCGCGTGGAGTAACGTCTTGATCCATTGGGGGCGCCGAGTGCCCGTGATGCTGTACCTGGCCGGGAGTGCCAGCCTCGTATCCCGATCCCCCGTGTGAGCTGAGACCTGTAAAGCTCGCCCGCTGCAGCCCTGACATAGGGGTTGTCGGGTTGACTCCCGACCCGAGGCGCCCCTGTCTTCTGCGCATAATCATCACGGAGCACAGCCGAATCCATCAATGGTGCCACTGGCCAATCGGCCGCTCTCGGGTCATAAATTGGGTGGCTGAAAAACGCAAGTCTGTATCCATGCCGGTTTGGATGGTTCGGTGGCGGAATTGCGTCAGGCACGCACTCCCAGGGTGGAGTCCAATTTGCATGTGGCAGGTCAATTCCACCCCGCCTCATGCTCTCCATCGCCTCTTGCATCTGTCTGCGCATCTACTGCTGCTGTCCCAGCGTACTATCGGCCCTCTGGGCCGCCTCCATTGTGGGCCGCATGTTGCCGTGCTGGTCCATGATCACTGGCTGCCGCGTCGGCGCAGTTTGTGGTGCTGCAGCACGTGGGGATACAAAGGTGATGTAGCCTGTCAGGCCTGGTAAGGCTGTGGATCCGTCCTCGCGCTCTGGAGTCTGGCCTGTAGGCTGTAGGTGCTGCCGGCGCCCTGTGGAATACCAAACGGAGTTGTGGGTTCAAGCGCAGGCGCAACTGCAGCAGGTCGCCCCGCTGGAATTGGCAGCTGCTGTGCGTGCGCAGCGGGTCGTTGGCGAAGAGCCCATCGTTTGGCGTTGCGCCGCTGGATGTCGTGCCCGACGCATCTGCGCTCTGGGACTGTATCCAGGATCCATCAGAGCCATCTGCAGGTGCCCCCGCTGGGTTCACCGATCGTTGCATGAATGCCGATGCATGATGTATCTCTTCTGTGGGTGAACTTAGCGTAGGTGCACGCAGGTGAAAGGGTGTATCTGGAGTGATCCATCCCTTCAGAGTGGAGGGGTCATATAGTCGCTCGTACCAGTCGTGCCGTGCGGTACAGACCCTTGCAGGTCACCCCGCTGAGCCTCGGTATATAGATCATTGACCCACGCCTTTCCAACTCTGCAGTGCTTGCGTTCATCCTTGTTGTCCTTGGAATCGATGAGCTGGACAAGGGAGCTCGCCAGGATGCGGCCCCTCACCCCCGAAGTCGAAGTCGTAATAAGATCGCTGGCGGATCGCCAGACTGGAATACCATCTCGAATCAGGTTCTTGAGGCATTCCAATATTGGCACCTCGGCGTCCGCCCGTAGGCCCGACTGGATGCGCTTATCTCCGGGCAAATAGGGGATTCATGAATCATCTGTCTACCTGAGTCCCCCTTGAGGTTATCTTCGCTTCGGCACGACAGACTGACATTCAATATTCTTGGGGTGTGCCTCCACTGAATCCCGTGATGAAATATCGTGGTGCTCCTGCCTCTGTCATGTCTGTCACCCGCGAGTGCAATCATTCTGGGCACTCTATGCCTGGGCTGCTGTGCCCATTGCTGGGCCGCAGATAATAAATCGGGCAAGTCTCCCCGCGAAGGATAATTTTCTTCACCTGGAGCCGGTTTTCCTGCATGCCAATGCTGCGGTCGACCAGTTCGCACATTTTCAATACTGCCAGTGCTTGGTATGCCCAATGCTTGGGCTTGAAGCATTACTTGACGACGTCCAGGTGTTTATTATGATCGTGTTCGCAACCTTCTGGTGGCCAATTTGCCAGTGCATCACTGAGGCGCACCCAACCATCGAACTCGTCATATGAGACGACTGCACCCGTGAACCTACAAGAAAGGCCGTCGTTATGGAATGGCTTGTGCCGGGTGGCTGTAGTGATCCACTCCGAGCAGCAACGCTGTTCCTTCTCATTCGGTAACCTCGTTGACTGGTTCTCTTTCCAGGGAGTCGCCCTCTGTGCTTCAGCTTCACCGCTGTAGGTGAGGATTGGTTCTTTGCGTAGTAGGTTACAGACGCTTTGACGCTCGACAATGACCTCAGTCACGCGCGTTGCCGTGCATGCAAATTCGCATAGTCCTACTCTGTATCGGCTCGTGTCATCATCGGCGGTGCCATTGTATGACGGGTTAACTGGCATCTCACACGGAGTGCCACGTGCCTCCCAATACAGCATGCTTCCCACTTCCACTTCAGGGATGCTAGCAGGTTGCCCCGCATATGCAGATGCAGCAAGTGTCCCCGCAGAAGCCGACGCGGCAGCGGGCTCTGCGGGTGACCCCGCGCTTCCAGATGGGTCCTTCTCCTCCTCGCGGGTGTCCGTGCATTGGCGCCTGCTCACCTTCGGAGCTCCTGGTGCCTTAGATGTGGTCTGGAGTGCCTTCCTGTCCGCGTCGGGCTGCGGGGCATGATGTGCTGTTGAACCGTCCAGCGAGGGTGGCCGGCCAGCTCCGCGATGAGTCCTGCCAGGAGTGGCGCCGCGTAGCGCAGCGGGCTCCTTCGGCTTGGGCGTGCTGCCGCCCTGGGACGCCGCCGCCGCGGCTGCCGCAACTGGCCCCCCAAAGTGCGTTCTACGGGCAGGTTTCCTCGCGGGTTCCCCGTCAGATCGCTTCGCCTTGTTTCTTCCAGGGTCGGCCTCGGCCCAGCTGGTTCGCCTCGTCGACCGGGGTGACCTCGGCGAGCTTGAAGATGGAGATAGATCAAGTCCTTCAAAGAGCGCCTCGGGGACTTCGGGGTCGTTCTTTCTTAACGGGTTGTCTCGCATCTGCGGGCGCCGCAAATTTCCCCGCGCTCTTGTGTGAGGGGCTGTCTGATGGAGGCTTCCGCTCGCGTCGGTAGAGTCTCATATTCTCGATCTTGGCATTCCTTCAGCTATCCAAATGGAATCTCCCATTGGGCAGCTTGCCTCGTACTGGAGTAACTATCCATCCATTGCCATTGCTGTGATGCACCACTGTGCCACCTTCTTCCATGACCGTATCCGCCGTGACTTGCGCATCGATGTCTATATCGGCATCGGTGTCTTCGTCAGTATAGGACTCGTATTCGTATTCAGACACCGACGCAGGTACAGTGTGTTCAATAGTCTGCGCGAGGCCAGACACCTCGCCTTCTTTATTGGCCGTAGCTGGCGGGCGACCCCGCTTGTCCTGGTCCTTGTTTGCACCTTCGTGAGGAGAAGCAGTTTTCCCCGCAGACAAGGCCGCTGGTGCATCGCGTCGGGCCTCGTGGTATTTCCGATTGCAACGCTTAAGCCGGTGCTCCTCATCTAGGTCATCCCAGTCCTTCTCGACGAATTCTGCCTGGACCTCATCTGGCTGCTTGTAGTCCACCTTGGCCAGGTGCGCGTCGCCGGGGCTGCTGCCTGGGTCCGCCTTGCGACCTTCGCCGCCCCCGTGGGGCCAGATCCATGGGGTCTTCTAAGTAGGGGCTCCTTGGAGGGTGCCCCGTCGGGCAATTCGGTCTATGGTCCGCGAAGTGCTCGCGTCCGCAGACCTTCTCTCGGTGCGTCTTCCGATCCGTAATGATGGCTCCTCTGTTGGCCTTCTTCTCCTGAGGGGTGTAAACATCGACCCTGCCCTGGGTTGCAAGTGCGCGGTCTGTAAACCTCCCGGGGGCCCCCGAAGCCTAGAGAGCCGCCAGGGCGCCGAACATCGCGCGGGGTTTACCCTGTCAGCTCGCAGGAGTTTCAGCGCGCAACGCCTCGTAAACCAAGGTAGGGGCGTTTTCTAATGCCCCTGATTGCCAACGTGTCAGCTGTCTTGTTGCCGCCGCTTCTATTGGAGCGGATGATTGTGTCCGTTTCTTGGCCTCGCCGCACGTGCATCAGTGGCCGCGGTGGCGGGCGCGATGCTCGGGCCAGCCCTGCGGCCGCCAGTGCGTCGTGTGATCGTCCGGTACCTGCAGGCGAGCAACGCCGTCGTTCTGTTCGCCAACTTGTCTGAATCGAGGCTGGCCTGCGGACTCGTCTGAGCCCTCGTCATCCTGGCGCAAGTTGCCCCGCGACCGTGCCCTTCTTGGCGATCCTCTCGGATCTAGTGAACGAGGACGCCGCGTGCCGCTTGAGCGGGCGCGCGAGTGCCTGCGCGAGCGACTCTGCCGGTGATGGCATGGCGGGTTGCCCTCAGCTTCCCGCTCCCCGTCGCCATCCTTATTGCGCCCCGCGCGTCTCCAAGCCTTGCGGCTCGAAGGGCGGTCGTGTAGCGCAAAAGTGAAGTGGGGGCCTTCATTGTGTCCGAGCTCGCGCTGGATCCACTCAGAAAGGCCGCCCGTGTCGCGCGGGTTACCCCGCGTAGGATCGTCGTCGCAAGTTGCCCTGCACGTAGAGTTCCCAATCGCATGCGGTCGGAGCGACATATGGAGCTCCTCCTCCGTAGCTGGCATCGTATCATCATCAGAACTATCCGGCTTGTACCCATAAGAATGTGCACGCGCCCCCGCCACCTCGTAGTCCGAGTTGGCGGGTGGTTGGTTCTCCTTGGTGATCAGCGCGCGCAGGTTGCCCCGCGATCAGGGTGCCCCGCCTGTCTGCGAGATAGATCTCGTCGCGGCGGCCTCTGCCATTTCCCAAGGCAATTTCCTCGTGCTGTGGCCCCGGAGCGTAAGGGGGGCCAGGAATGTCAGCATGCCTCTACCATGTAAGAGTCGTCGTTTACCCTTGCCTCTACCCTTGCCCACTGACCTAGACACGCATCGAACTGCGCGTCGTGCCCGTCGAACTGGTTTCTTCATGCAGCGTCTCTATCGGCGCATATGTTTCTGGTAGTCTGGGAATATCCACTGTGCCTGTTGCTCTTCAGTGAGGTGCATGGGCATGTCGGAATAATCTAGGATACCAGTTCCTTCATCTGACGAGGTGTCAGCATCGGTGCCAGAGTCAAAGTCGGACTCTGCAGGTTGCCCCGCCGAGCCCATGAGGGTAGTGGCTTGGGTAGGGGCTGCCGTTGCCGACCGTCCCTGACATCGAGCCCAGGAGTCTCGCGACCCCATGGGCTGGCCACCTTGCTGGCTTAATAGAGTGGTGGCCTCGTTTGGTTATGGATTGTAATTCCAGACGGTGCTGGAAGGCTGCCCCGCATTAGTGCCGTTATGAAAGACACCAGTGCGGCGACCGTGGCTAAATGCACCACCAATGTTGCCAGGGGGTCGCTCGGCAAATTGGGCGTGGGCCCTCATGCGCTCCAGTAAGGAGTCGAGCTGTTGCTGGCTCCTTGGCATTTGGTGGTTCAGTGGTTGTAGTAGTTGTTGTGCACGCGAAGTGCCGACGCCTAGGGCCCTGAAGAGCATGACTGTCAGGAACTGGAAGTTTGGGATGCCGAAACTCGCGGTGTCAGCTTCGAAGCGTGCAGTCTTGAAGCGGGCCAGCGTCTGGTCGATCCGTTCTCCCGCATGGGCGCGGAAGTATTGAGAACCGTCCCCGGATTAAGTTGCCTTTCCTCCTCCAGGTTCTCAAATTTAGTGCTGGGGAGCATTATTAAGGTGACTCCATCGGTGTGGCGTCCACCAATGTTCACTCCAGTGTTGATTACTGCGGGGGGAACTCTCATGGCTATGGTCCTTGCGAGACCGCCAAGGCCACGCTGTGAAACGGCGGCCTGTGGGGCGGGGGTCATGGTGCCTGTGGTCACGTTGATCCAGGCATGTACCTCGCGAACTCACTCGCGGAAAGGTACGTTACCAAGAGGGTCCCAGTGAGGGCCGGTAGTGCGCGGGTCGTCTGCACCGCGCTGCATATGTCCAACAGCGCATCCGATAGCGACCCTGAGGAAACCAATGATAGTGCTGCCAATCTAGTTGCCCCGTAGGTCGGTGCCGGTTGTGTGCGGCTGTTGGTTATGTGGTGACGTTACCGTCAGTTTGCGAGGAGGTGCAGGCGGCACGATATCATAACGCATGCTACCATGCATCGTATCTTCGAAGAAATGGTTAATTGGTGTAGGTGGGTGGACTTCAGGAGTGTCGTAGCGCAGAGATGTAGGGCTCAGGTAAGAGACCTCTGCGTGAGCAGAGGCAACAGTGCAAATGTCCTTGATGGTATAGAGCCCTTCTACGTAGAGCCACTTCACCCTGATGTTCCACCATGTCGGTGGTCCGCCAAATAGTGTCGTGGATAGCAAGGAGTAGAGCTAGAGCCGGCCACCAACGGTCTGCTCCGCTACCAAGTTTGAAGCTGGTCGGGAGGCCCAACCAAATGCTTCGTCTAAAACGAAGCATGCGTCCAACCCTGTTGTATCGTATAACGATAGTGCCAGAAATAGGAAGGAGCCGGGTGAGCGGCGATGATACATATCAAGAGTAAAGGGTGGAACCTTTTCTGTCTCGATGTAAGGTAGCGGGCCGCGGTGCGGCCCGGTCAGATAGGTGGCTGGTTACTGGGCCAAAATGGCCGCGGACAAACGCTCGATACATCTCGCCTTTGCCCTTCCTCCTTCAGAATGGCCCTACTCGACCTGATCATTTATCGCAAAAGAGTTCGCCACCTTGCCGCCGTCGATTCCTGGGGTCAACAATTAAAAGAGAACCCTGGGCCGGCGCCCTTTCCACGAAAATTTGGCGAGTGAGCAAAGTGCGCCGCGCTGCGGCGGTAGCGCCACTCTCAGGCGAAATCTGCGCGGCACCAAGGCGAGAGCAACAGTTCGGTGCGCTCGCGCGTCGGCGAACTGGCGTGAGAAAGATGTGCGCCGCGCCCCAACGGGAACTCAGTTCCGTGAAAAAGAACGTGGTGCCGAGGCGAGAACTCCATTTCGCCCTTCCGCGCGCGATGTGCGCCCCGTACTGTTCTTGCTACACATGTTGCAACGCCGGCGCCACAAGGTCCATGTTGGCAGGGGAAATGATGCCTTTGTATTCTTAAGGATGGGAGCTCCCGGATGGACACACAATCGGCTGGATACGTGGCAAAGTGGGAGTAGATAAGAATAGAGAAAAATCAAGAGGAGGCCCAGAACGCCCTCATGGACCGCCATCGACTCCTCCCCCATGCCTCTCTGCTGCTCCTGCTGTTCGTCCTGTATCCATCCCTGTCTCACACGCTTCTTCCCCTGACTCCTACGTCTTTGGGAAATCCACAAGCTCGTCAACAAAATCGTCAAACACGCGACCGACATTTCCTACAACACCTTTTGTTGTGCCCCTTGATCCAGGTCGAACTGTGAGGGTCCAAAAGGCCGAAGCCGGGCGAAACGTGCCCTGCCGTGATCTTTTCACGACGCTTGGGTCCGAGAGCGAGGCTTCGACACCAAACTCCTCCTCCTCCTCCTCCTCCTCCTTCCCTCCCTTCTCTTCCTGCACTGAATCCGCGGCCCTGGCATCAGACCCGTCTGAAATCTGGTGTTCACTGGGGCTAAGCGTATCGGCCGGAGGTCCCGGGAACAACACGACCTGTGGGATTGCGCCCATCATTTTTTCTCCTGAGCGCCCGTGTGGGGGGCCAAAAATCACCCAGGTGTCAGCGACATTGCGCACCCCCCAACAGCAACGACCTGGAAGGACAAATGGAACCGAGAAGAACGAGCAGGAAAGAACCGGAAGACGGAGGAGACGGGCGCCCGGTGGGGAGGCGTGATCTACCTGACACCCGCTTTCCTCCTCTCTCCCTCTTCTCCTCCTCCCTCCCTCCCTCCCTCTTTCCCTCCTTCTTTCCCTCCCTCCCTCCCTCCTCGACCTCCTCCTGGATGCGGAGGGCGCGCCGCCTGAGGAGCATCTGCGCGGCCTCTTCTGGCGTCTTCTGCCCAGCGCAGATGGCCACGGCGTCCTCGCGCCGGCGGGGCCCCCCGCGCTGTTCTCACCAGGCCTTCGTTCTCCAACTCCTGCTGCTTTTCCCCCTCCCCCATCCCCTCCCCCCTCCAAATCCTCCTCCATCTCCTCCTCTTCCGTTCCTCCTCTTCCAGTTCCCTCGTCCCTTCTTCCTTCCTCCTCCTCCTTCCTCCTCCTCCTCCTTCCTCCGCCCTCCCTCCCTCCCTTCCTCCCTCCCCTCCTCCCCGCGTTTTTGTGAATATTTTTCCCAACAATTCTGTGGTGTTGTGCTAGTTTTGAGGAGACAGCGCCCCGCGTGTCTACTCACCTCCTCTTCTCCTCCTCCCCTCTTCATCCCGCTCCTGCATCCTCCCCACCCCCATGTCGAAACACCCCTCATATGCTTTGTAGCCCCATAAAGAGCTCCACCGACGGCCCCATTGGCTGCGTTTGCATGCGGTTGCACCGCAATTTCGGTACACCCTTCAAACGTTTCGTGGCCCCGTAAGGAGCTCCACCGAAGGCCACAATGGCTGCGTTCGAATACGGTTCCGGCCCCATGTCGGCACACACCTCACACGTTTTGTGGCCCCATCGGGAGCTCCGCCGAAAACCCCACTGGCTGCGTTCGAATGTAGTTCCGCCCCATGTCGGCACACCTCTCACACGGTTCGTGGCTCCATCTGGGGCTCCACCGAAAGCTCCAATGGCTGCGTTCGTATGCATTTCCGCCGCCATGTCGGCACATCCCTCAAACGTTTCGTGGTCCCATAGGGAGCTCCACCGAAGGCCCCAATGTCTGCGTCCACATGTGGTTCCGCCCCAATTTCGGTACACCAGTCACACGTTTTGTGGCCCCCATAGGGAGCTCCACCGAACACCCCAGTGGATGCGTTCGCAGGCGGTTTCACCCCAATATCGGCGCACCCCTCGCACGTTTTGTGGCCCCATAAACAGCTCCGCCGAAGGCCCCAGTGGCTGCGTTTCCGCCCCCATGTCGGCACATCCCTCGCACGTTTTGTGGCCCCATCGGGAGCTCCGCCGGATAACCCCACTGGCTGCGTTCGCATGTAGTTCCGCCCCATGTCGGCACACCTCTCACACGGTTCGTGGCCCCATATGGGGCTCCACCGAAAGCTCCAATGGCTGCGTTCGTATGCAGTTCCGCCGCCATGTCGGCACATCCCTCAAACGGTTCGTGGCCCCATAGGGAGCTCCACCGAAGGCCCCAATGTCTGCGTCCACATGCGGTTCCGCCCCAATTTCGGTACACCAGTCACACGTTTTGTGGCCCCATAGGGAGCTCCACCGAACGCCCCAGTGGATGCGTTCGCAGGCGGTTTCACCCCAATATCGGCGCACCCCTCGCACGTTTTGTGGCCCCATAAACAGCTCCGCCGAAGGCCCCAGTGGCTGCGTTCGCATGCGTTTCCGCCCCAATGTCGGCACATCCCTCGTAGCCCAAGAAAGAGCTCCGCCGACAACCCCAGTGGCTGCGTTCGCATGCGGTTCCACCCCCATGTCGGCACTGCTGCCCGGCGAAGGGGGGATGAGGGGGGAAGCAAACAGTCGACAACGAACGCGCGGGCGGGGGGCTGGGGCGGGCGGGGCGGGTGGGCAGGCGGAAGGGGGGCCGGGCGGAGACAGCAGGCAGGGAGCAGGAGGAAAAGGAGAGGGGGCGAGGAAAAGGAGGAGGCGAGGGGAAGCAACCGCAAGCGGACAAGGCAGGGAGCCGAAGGAAAGGAAAAGGAGGGGAAGGAAGACGAGGCCGAATATATGGGAAGCAGCCGCAAGCAGACAGGCCGGGCCAGGGGCTGGGAGAGAACGCATGCGGGGCCGCCCGCGTCCCCGCCGGGGAAGCGCAGGGCGGCGCGTGTGAAGGGTCGCCGGCGAGCCGTTGGCGAAAGCGCGCGGGGGGCGTCGGTGCTGCCCAGCAAAAGCGGGGGGGGCGGGGGGCGCTAAGCAACGCCAAAGGAGTTCTCGCACGGCGTCCGCCGTGAAGGCAGCCGCGGCCGCGGCCACGCGGGCCGCTGCCATCCCCGCCCCTCCGCCCGCGCGCTCTCCTTTTACAGGGGGGCGGAAAACCGCTGGGCGTGTTGGTCCGCAACAAATGCGGCGTCTCCCCCCCGTGGCGTCAGCCGCCCGCTTGGCCAGGGCCCCGAAAGCCTTGCGTGCCTCGCGGCCCCGCCCGACGCCATGGGCTTCCACCGCCATGGGGAGGAAGGCGAAGCCCTGTGCCGCGCACTGTCGCGCGGTGTCCTGGGGCTGCCTTTTGGACTCCTCGTGCCGCTCCGTCGCCGCGCTGGACGAAACGGCCGGCGCGGCGAGGAGATCGGCGCGCAGCCTGGACGTGGCGGCAAAATTCCAGTCGGCCGCCGTGCCATTGTACCGCCGTGGCATGTAGACGTCGGTAGGGCGGCGGCCGGTGTCGTCAACCTGGGACCCGCTTTGCTCACCCCCGGAATATCCAACTCCGCCCCTGTGTGGCCGGCGGCCAGGGTGTCGAAAACAACCTGATTGCAGAAAGCTTTGTGGCGTATGGTCCGGTCGCCGAGACAAACGCATATCAGGGCGTGGTCGCAGAAGACGTCCATCACCTCGCCACGGGCTGGGCAAAAACACTCCTCCTGCAGGACCTGGACTCGCAACCGCTTCTGCAGGCCGACCTGCATGAGGTTGCGCGGGAACGCGGTGCCGGTGGCCTCGTAGGGCGGCGCCTGGAGCCACGGGGTAGCCCCGGGGCCTGCACTAGGGAGACGTGCGCCCTGCTGGCCAGGGTGGCAAAACCTACACACTTTCCTAATCAACAGGCGGCGATTGCTTCCAAGAATAACCTCCAGCTGAGATTATGATGTGTTGGCCAACAATTATTCGCAACACCGAAGATATTGCAACGGTTTCAGCCGAACATTTTCGCACATGCGCATACTTATACGTATGATATGTTTGTATGTATATGTGTAGATGTAGATGTGTATGTAGATGTACACACGTATACGTAACACCCCGCAATTGCGGATAAGAATGAGGGGGCGGGCTCGCGCCGGCGGACCTCGTGGCCCTCAGCTTGTGTCCTCACCTTGTGTCTGCCAACCACCTGGCAAAAATTCAAAAACAGCCCACCGCATGCGCCGAAAAAACTGATTTGTACACTGAGCGCGGTCTGGGTCGCAGGTTCTCCACTTGGAACGAATGCGACAGAAACCTGCCGCAGGCGCCGAAGTTTTGGCTTGTTCAGTGAACGTAGCTTGGGTCGCGGGTGGGTCGCGGGCTTTCCACCTTCACCTGGAAGGAATTCAAAAACAGCCCGCCGCAGGCGCCAAAAATTTTGATCTGTACTCTGAACGCGGTTCGGGTCGTCACGGGTGGGTCGCAGGTTCTCCACCTGGAACAATTGCAAAAAAAAAACCCGCCGCAGGCGCCGATCATTTTGGGTGGGTCGCGGGGTGGGTCGCGGGTGGGTCGCTGGTGGCTCGCGGTGGGTCGCGGGGTGGGTCGCGGGTGGGTCGCTGGTGGTTCGCGGTGGGTCGCGGGTGGGTCGCGGGTGGGTCGCCGATGCAAAAGGAACTTGCCGCCGCGGGTGGGTCGCGGGTGGGTCGCCGATGCAAAAGGAACTTGCCGCAGGCGCCAAAATTTTGGCTTGTTCAATGAACGTAGTTTGGGTCGCGGCAGGGTCGCGGGCTCTCCATCTCCACCTGGAAGGAATTCAAAAGCAGCCCGCCGCAGGCGCCGCAAATTTTGATTTGTACATTGAACGCGGTGGTTCGGGTCGCGGGTGGGTCGCAAGTTCTCCACCTGGAACGAATACGAAAAAAACCCGCCGCAAGCGCCGAAAATTTTGGGTGGGTCGCGGGATGGGTCCCGGGTGGGTCGCGGGTGGGGGTCGCGGGTGGGTCGCGGGTGGGTCGCGGGTGGGTCGCCGGGGTGGGTCGCGGGTGGGTCGCTGGGTCGGGGTCTCGGGGTGGGTCGCGGGCGGGTCGCGGGTTGGTCGCGGGTGGGTCGCGGGTGGGTCGCGGGTGGGTCGCGGGGTGGGTCGCGGGTGGGTCGCGGGGTGGGTCGCGGGTGGGTCGCGGGTGGGTCGCGGGTGGGTCGCGGGGTGGGTCGCGGGGCGGGTCGCGGGTGGGACGACGACAACAACAAACAACAAACAACAAACAACAACAAAAACAACAACAAAAACAGCAACACCATCAACAACAACAACACCAACACCACCAACAACAACAACACCAGCACCAACAACACCAACAACAGCAACAACAGCAACAACAACAAAAAGCAACAACAGCAACAGCAACACCAACAACACCACCACCACCAACAACAACACCAACAACACCACCACCAACAACAACTACAACGATAATCCCAAGGACAGTGAATGACCGTTCGGTGCAGCCCCGTCACTCTGATATACGCATACCTGTACGTTACACCCCATACCCTCGATATATTTATGGACCACAAAGGGCATACCAACAACAAGGCGGAGTAGACAATGAACGGTATTTCGATCATTGGCTGCACAAACGTACTGTGTCCAGATCACGAAACAATTAGGACTGGCATACACCAAATCCTTGACCCAAATCGGTCGCGCATCAGCGTGCGTGCGCGTGCAGTGGCGGGAATGATGGCGATGCAACCAAGCAGCAGTGGTGCAAAGCGAGCGTTTCTTTCTCAACTCCCATCCATCTCGCCATCCTCCGATGAGGGGGTGTTAGGGGGGGCCGGCTCAGGAAGGGAAGCGTTGACCTCGAATCGGCGATTCATCGCCCATAGATCGGCGATAGGTACTCGATAGCAAAGCCGTGCGGTCCTGGGCGGGGTGGGGTATCGGCATCCAGTCGGCGATCAATCTCGGACGGCATTCACGGGTAAATCGCCAGAGGCGCAAGCGGCGGGCCTCGTTGCTGATAACGTCCCAGACGCCATCGGTCGCGAGCACCTCGGGGTGGCGGCCGTGCTGCCAGTTGGCGGAAGGCTGCTAAGCCTCCTCCTCCTCCTCCTCCTCCTCCTCCTCCTCCGTCTCTTTCTCCTCCTCCTCCACCTCCTCCTCCTCCTCCTCCTCCTCAGTCGGCGTGAGAGGCTCAGGCGCTTTGAGCTGCGATGGAATGAGGACTTTCACTGAAACTCACTCACACGACTTCCGCCCCATACATTCTCCAATCCCGGTCGGGCCACAGAGGGAGTAGGGGGGGAGGAGGAACAGAGAGAAGAAACAATCTCTGGAGCCACTCCGATACCGTACTTTTTGCGACCCCTCTCGCGTAACGTGGTCGTAATCTGGTGACGGAATTCTCTCGCGCCGCAACTTCCCAAATGTCTTTGGAAGATTGGAATGTGACTTTGAAAAAACGACAAGCCAAAAACGCATGGAACGGATCCGTACCCATGCTCGGAATTGCCAGATTGCCAGGACTGCAATGGGCGAACAGTCGGTTGATCAAGTGCCGTCGCTGGACAGCAGTCACCAAAAGGAAGATGGAGGCCCCAGGGATCGGAGGCGACCGGAGGGTGCCAATGAAGAACGTCGAAAACTGATAATCGACAAAGAGTTTTGGGAACAGCTGCGCCAGGAGATTGGCCTTGAAGTAAAGGAGGAACCAAAGAAAAAGAGAACGATTTTTTGGAGAATTAATGGCAATGGAGATAGAAGATCAAATGCGTCAATGGAACCCTATTGGCCCAGCTCTGCATTCATTTGCCCGTTGGCGAGATAAGTTGAACGACGAAGGCCACAGGGAAGATGGAGGCCCTGAGGTTCGGAGGCCTTGGGCTTTCGCGAAAACCCATGACCACTCTGTTGGAGGACAACAGGCTGAGGCTGCACAAGCGTGGCCACCAGCTCCTCTCTGAAGGGGGCCGCTGCATTCGAGTCGCGTCGGGAGGCGCCGAGTCGAAGCAATGCAGTGCAAAAGACACAGAGAGAGCCTCGTGGCCGCAGCGCAGACGAAAAACAACAGGCGGCCAAGAGGGAAAATGGAGGCCCCGCGGTTGAGAGGTCATTGGCTTCTGCCGATGATGGACCTCGAAAACCCGTGGACTCCCGCGTTGAAGCGGGCGAGGAGGAGGTTTGAAAAAAAGGAGGCCAACCCAAATATCTGGAAATGTTGTCCCAAGAAACCGACTCGTTTGTTCGCCGGAGAGCGAAGGAGGTCTGGGAAGATGGAGGCCCCGAGGTTCAGAGGCCGCCGACTGGTGCCGATGACGAATTTCGAAAACCCATGCTCCTCAATGATGATGACCCTGAGATCGCAACGCTTCTGGGATTCTTCAGATATACAAAGACCAACGAAATAATCACAAAGAGCGTTTTGCAAGCACTGTGCACGGAAGGGGGGATGTCCACTGGAAAACTGTTGAAGTACGAGAAGTTTTACTTCGCAGAGGGATTGTGCAAGTGCGGAGGAAGTGGAGAAGGAGTAGGATATTGAGGCAAAGGGGCCGGCAACATTTCCCATTTGTTGAAACGGGTTTGTCATCGAAGCGAGGACGCGGCAATGCAACGGATGATTTGTGGACGGCGTCTATGACACTATCTGGAACAATGTTGGCCGTTGATTTTTTCAGCGGATAAATTGCGGCGCCAATTGGCTTCCAGCGGCACAGTTCGCACTTTGCCAGAAGTGGAATTCGCTCTTTCGGAATGGGGAACGTTGGAGTCATTGCCAGAGTGGGAGACAAATACACAACTGCTACCACGCGAAGATTGCGTTCTTCCAGAATTGGAAAGCGCAGGGGATCAGCTGAGCGCGTTTGACCTCTCGCCTCCCAGTCTCTCGCCCTCGGTCAATCTTCTGCATGTGACGCATGTGTCCCTGGATTTTCTGGTATAAGTGTGACCTTGCAGAGGACGGGACGAGCAGAGGTTGAGCATTCCTGGGCGCGTTTGGCGCGGGAAGCGGAATCTGAACGCGTTTGGCGCGGGAAGCATCTGTTTCGGCATAGTGAAAATAGAGAGCACGAGCGAGGACATCTCGGAGTGCTGGAGTTTCTGTGGAAGTGGGGGTGGGGTGGGGTGGGGGTGGGGGTCAAGTTAGCCAGGTCGAACGAGCCAGAGGGCTCCGTCCACTCCCACCCGCCCTCCCGCAACACAAGAAGCAAGTGCGTCGCGTCCGACGCCTGTCGCTCATCTTACACCGTGGGCGGCTAGACGTTCGGATGCGACAACGGGCGCGCCGGCGGCGAACCGCACTTGCTCGAGGCATTATGACTTGCCGCCCGTCCAGCTCCTCAACCCGACGGGCCGCAGCGTCGACGACAAGAAAGTCCATGTTGACGAGCAGGCGTCCCCGCGCGATGCGCGCCGCCTCCCAATCCCGCTACGCGATTCGCAGCGCCGACGAAGAGAAAATACATGTTGGCAGAAAAAAGTTGATGTTGCTGTGTTTTTTTGACAGGTAGGACGGGGGGGGCCGCGCAGGGTTGGCCAGGCGTCCGCGCGCGATGTGCGCCGCCTCCCATTCCTGCTGCACTTTTCGCAGCGTCGACGACAAAAGAGAGTCCATGTTGACGAGAAAAACGTTGACTTGGTATTGTTTTTTTGATGGGTAGGACGCGACCACCCGCTTGGGGTTACCCAAGCGATGCCCACTCCGTCCCATTCCTGCTTTACTTTTCGCAGCGTCGACGACAAGAAAGTCCATGTTGTCGAACAAATGACTTTGTATTTTTTATGGGTAGGACGCGACCACCCGCGTAGGGTTACCCAAGCGATGTTCATTCCGTCTTATAGTTGCTACACTTTTCGCAACTCGACGACATGTTTGCGAGGCAAGAAATGGAGTTCGGATTGTTTTTTCACTTAGGACGGCGGGGTTGCTATCGGCCGGCTAGGTGGGGGTTTGGGGTGTTCAATCATAAGAAGTAAGGATGAGGGCGTCTCGGAGTGCAGGAGCTCTGGCTCACAAATTAAAAAGGGGCTCGAACACCCCCCCAACTTGGGAACCCTGTTCGCCAGCGCGTCCGCCAGAGTGGGCACGCGAAAAGGCCAGCAGCAGTTCCCCTCGCGCTGACTCGTAGGGACTCGTCTGCATCAGCGAGCCTCTCTTACGGGGCCACCTCGGAGCTCGCCCCCTTGAGCTTCGGGGTATGCCCCCTGCCTGCCCCATGAAAAATCTGGGGCTGCGGAATAATCTGATCGCAAGGGATTTTGCTAGTCGCGCGCGCAGCTCATTCGTAGGTGTTGACGTTGGCACCCGTATGCGGATGACCTGACCAGACCTCCTCCTCCTCCCTCTTTCTTCTCCATTATCACTCCTTGCTCGTAATCCTCCTCCTCCTTCTTCTCCTCTTCTATCTCCTCCTCCACCCTCGTGCTCCCCCTCGTTCCTATCTCCGCCGCCTCCTCCGTTACTCCTCCGTTCCTCCTCCTCCTCCTCCTCCGCCTCCTCCTCCTCCTCCTCTGATCTCCTCCTCATCCTCCTTATTTCCCTCCTTCTCCCCCTCCTCCTCCTCCTTTTTCCCCCTGCTCGCCCTTCTCCTTCACCTCCACTCCTCACCTTCTGCCTTCTCCCCCTCTTCTCCGAGGTCGCCGAAAGGAAGGAAGACGGGGTGGATGATGCTGCCTTCAGTCCAGGAAGAATGAGGCGGATGGGAGAGTGAAGGGAAACGGATGAAGGACATATTTATGCATGGGGGAGGAGGAGGATGAGTGGAACGAGGGAAAAATGGGGAACATGCGGGGGAAACCGAGGAAGAGGAGGAAAAGGAGGAGGAGGAAGAAGAGGATGATGATAATGACGACGAGGAGGAGGCGGAGGAGGAGGAGAGGGAGGATGATGATACAAATGATAAATCGGATGATGACGATGATGATGATGGTGATGATGATGATGACGAGGAGGAGGAAGAGGAGGAGGAGGATGCTGAGGAAGTGCAGCGCGGCGCGCGCGGTGCTGCAACATGCTATCAAGCCTCAGAGGTCAGATCCGCCACCGTGCCTCTGGGCACGGTGTGGGCGCGTCCTCAAGTCCTTCGCCCAATCCCTTGAGCCTCAGTCTTCAGTCCTGAGGGCTTGAGGAGCCCAGGCCCCAGATTACGACCGCTGTTCCTCTGGGCCCCCCCGCGCCTTCCCGCGTGAGTTTTTCGGCCCCCAGAAAATCTCGAGGCGGACCAAGAGGGCCCCAAGAGGCCCCGAAGTCGGTCCAAGAGGGCCCCGATACGCCCAGAAATCGGCCCAAGACGCGCAAGATGGCCCCCAGGCGGCCTCCAAAACGCCCCAAGAGGCCTCCAAGAGGCCTCCCAAGGGGGCCCCAAGAGGCCCAAATGGCTGATTTTTCCACAGTCAGAGCTCGCCTCTGTAGGGGTCCTAGCGGATTCATATGGTTAGGTGAGGTGGGGCGCCGATTTCGGCGGCACGCCTGGGTGCCCGGGTGCCCTATAGCCTTATAGCCTTATCGCCCTATAGCCCTAGCCCTGAACCCAATAGCCCTAATAGCCCCATAGCCCCAGAGCCTTTTAGCCCTGTAGCCCCATAGCCCTAAAAAGATAATGATTGAGGCTTTTTTTCCGGTATCATTCTGAAGTTTGTGACAATTTTGGCTTTCTTGCTTTTTCGGCTTCCTGGTGCCCCAAGACGGCCCTAGAGGCCCCTAAGATCGCTTCAAGACCGCCTAATAAGCTTTCAAGAAAGCCCCAAGGCGACCCAAGAGGCGCCCAAGACGGCCCAAGAGGCCCCCAAAACGACTCCCAGAGGGGGCCCAGATGGGGGGCCCGAACAAACATGTTGAGCCCTCGGCCCCGAGGGGCCCCGAGGCCCCCAAGAGGCCCCCCAGAGGCCCCAAGAGGCCCCCAAGAAGCTCCGAACAGTCTCCCCCAAGTTCCTAAAACTGCTTCCCAAAGGCCTCCGACAGCGCTCCGAAAAGACCCCAAGAAACATCCCCGAGACCTGTGACCCACAACCTGGACACGGTGGCGGGATGGGCCGAATGCCATTCGATCAGAAACTTTGCTGGCTCAGCGCGCCACAGGCCTGCCCTGACCCCGACGACCGTCCCGTTGCCACTGGAACGCCTTCTTGGCTCACTTGGCGTGGCTCATCGACTCCACGTGCAGGCCCCGTCGTCGTTGCCGGGGCTGCTGCTCGATATCCCATGCAGGCGCCCCGTGGTCATGCATCGCTTGTCGTGCCATTCCACCCACGTGTTCACTTTTCCGTCTGGTTCCTTCCAGATTCTACCCCGCCCCAACAGCGAGCGCATCATCTTCAAGTGAATTGTTCGCGCTAGTGCCGTCCGTGATGTTGTCGTAGCCCAAGATCCGCAGCCGTATAGATAGGTTGGGCTCAACACGGCGTTGAACAGCTTCAGTTGCAAATGCATGGGCGCTGCCTCGTCGGTGAACTCACAACGAAAAACAATACAAGTCGACCACGCCTTCCGAATCCGGTGAGTCAGCTCTGCGCCGTGCGTGTCATTCAACGAAAAAGCTCTGCCCAAGTACATGACGTGCGCATTTAGGACCGAACTCTCAACTTCCATGTCGGTCACGCTTGTTTTCCCGATCTGGTTTCCATATCCTCTGTCATTGTGCTGGATTTTGGTCTTGGCGGGGTGAAGCTTCAATCGAACCTTGGGCAGAGAGCGTGCGACCAGAAATGCATCACCAGCAAACGTAAGTGGGTAACAAGTGATTCTGAATTCTATTCCACTTGAACGCTAAATTTTGGCGAACCCCATGGAATCTTAACTTTTCTCATGACTGGTTTCCTCGTTTCAATACAGATTTCCATGTGATTGGGCTGATCGGGTCTCCCTGCTTCGTTCCTTTACAAATTCGAATCCCCGGCTTCTTGCGGGGCTATGGACGCTGAGGAGGAGGAGGGAACATTGAGGTGGGGAAGAAGGAGGGGGGAGGATGAGCAGGACATGTTGGGATATGGTAAACGTTTTGGAAGTGTCCGGGAGCCTCTCATGAGTATCCAAAGGTTTCAAAGGGGACAACCCGATGGATAATATCCCCTATCCTCGTATCTCGAACATGGAAATACACGAACACATCGGGTACGATTATCCCGGGGATCTCGACGAGTCGGCGAGTCCAGAAAATGTATCGGGTGCCGCGGCCGTGCCAAAACGCTCCAAGATGCTCTCAGAAAGCTCTTGCCCGGGTGGCCTGGGCATCGGGCCCCCCGTGGCGTGCCTCTCCCAATTTTAGCCGAAGCCGCAATACAGCGGGTTCTCCTTTCCCCTCACCTCCTCTTGGCCAGGAGCGTACTGGCCACAGAGAGGAGGGCGGACAAGAGCTGAACGAACGACGCTCGTCAAGGGGCAAGATAATGCGCAACCTTTCGATAGGGCCCAGAAGGCTTCCGCAAGCGCGTTTGCTGAGCATCACCATATACGAAAGTTAATCTGCAACAGTCAGGTATCATTCAAACGCATGTGCTGCATCATACTGCAAGAAACAACTAACTACGCATACGTCCTCGTTGGCGAACGTCCATTCTTACACTGTATTTACTCCTGCAGGCCAGGAGGAGGAACCAAGGAAAGAAAAATATACTGTAATGTGTACAGAACATGTACCCGGCATTTGAGGCCAAGGCCTCCTCGAGAGACCGCAACAAAAGCCCTTCCGTTGCATGGTCCAGACTCTCCCCCGGCTGCCTCCTCTTCCTCGTCCTCCCCTCCCTCTGCATGGTGGAGCGGTTCTGAGGGCAATGGGTCCTGGATCCTGGGGCCCCCCCAGGACCTTGGCTGGCTTATGACGGCCCCGTAGCCTGGGAAGGGCTCCTGGATGCCAGAAACGACGAAAGACCTCAACATTCATTTCCTCCATACGCCTCCTCCTCCTCCTCCTCCTCCTGCTCCTCTTCCTCCTGCTCCTCTTCCTCCTCCTCCTCCTCCTCCTCCTCCTCCTCCTCCTCCCCTCCGTTTCCTGCTGCTTCCCCGTTGCCGTTTTTGTCGTCGTCGTCGTCTTCTCCTCTGACTTCAGATTGAGACCTGAGTGTCGCAAGATCACTACTCTGGGCTCGCTTGCAAGCAATGCCCAGCTCAAGAGGCGGGCTCCACTCGCATCAACTTCCTCGAGCTTGAACACGTGCCCACACCGACCCGCCACAACGGCCCACACCGCGTTGCCAACGTTGTCGGCAGCAACCGGATTGCGAGCGCGCTGGCTCGCTGTACGGGGAGAGGGTGGGAGCAGGGCGGACAAACGTGGGCTGTGGAGGAAGGGGGGGGGTCGAGCAGGACGAGAAGGAGCAGGACAACAAAGTCGTGTGAGGTCGACGAGGAGGGGGAAGAATAGGAATCTATATCACCGGTGATGTCCACATAACAGATGTAATCATACTCAGGGCTCTTCTCACATGATTCCCCACATGTACTGGTTTTGAACTGTCTGTTTCGATATTTCCCTCACTACAAGTGTCCTGGGTAAGTGTCCAGTCCGTGTCCCTCACGAGTGCCTCGCGTGCGTGCCAACTGGCTTCTGGCGCGCATCGCACTGCCAGCGTTTTCGCACAGACGCCCACTCCGACAGGGCCAGCAGTTGAGGGTTCAGACGAAGTCGGCGAGAAATTCACTTCGAGCGTGCTGGCTCACTTCCAGTGCACATTACATTGCCCGCGTTGCCGCAAGGTTGAATTTCAGAGCGTACTGGCTCGCTTCTGTTGCACTTCGCGTTGCTGACGTTAGCGGGACGTAACTACAAAAAAATGCGCTCCAAACATTCCGGCTTGTATCAGTCTGCAGGTCGGGTTAAAACGAGGTCGGCCATAAATTTCACTTTGAGCGTGCTGCCTCACTTCCAATGCACATTACGTTGCCCGCATTGCCGCGCGGAACATGTCCGAGCGTGCTGGCTTGCTCGAGGCGCGAATCATACTTCCAACACCGTTGGCTGGAAGCCCACTTCAGACGTGCTGGCTCGCTACTGGTGCACTTAGCGTTGTTGGCGTTGTTGAAACGTTGCTGCCAGGACTCTCGTTCCGAATGTGCTGGATCGCGCCCGATAGCATGTGGGATTGAAGGCAAGGTCTCTGGGAAGTTCACTTCGAGCGTGCTGGCTTACCTGCAGTGCCTGTTGGATTGCCAGCGTCGCAACTGCGAAATTCCGTCGCAGCGGGTCAACTCGCGTCCGCCGCAACTCCCGTTGCCAGCGTTCATTCGACGCAGTTGCCAGGACATCTGCTCCAAGAGTGCTGGCTCGAGCCCGATAGCAGGTGGGGATGAAACAGAGATCGGCGGAAAGCTCACTCCAAGCGTGCTGGTTCGGTTCCATTGCGCTTCGAATCGCCAGCGTTGTCGCCCCCCGAAAACTCTCCGAACGTGCTGGCGCGCACCTGGCGGACATTGCGACGCCAGCGTCACTGGCAAGAGACTCACTCGAGCGTGCTGGCATGATTCCAGTGCTACGTTGCTGGCGTTGCTGCTAGGAAACTCACTCCGAGAATGTTGGCTCTCAATCGGCTGACATCGCGCTGCCATCGTTGTCGGCATGCAGCCCTGGCCGAGATTGCCGGCCCTCTTCTGGTGTACTTCGCGCCGCCAGCATTGTTGCCATTCACTACGAGAGCGCTGGCTTACTCCTTGCGCACACCGCGTTGCTAACATTATCACTAGGACGCCCACTCCGAGCAAGGTCACTTCGGTGCATAATGCCACATGCCGTGTTCCAAGGAACATATCCGCCACCGCGCTTGCAGCGGTTCATGTGTGTCGAGCCCCTCTTTGCTCAGTTTTTTTCGTCCCTTGTGAACCGATGGTTAGGCTCCCGCAGCGCACCGAGACCAATTCGGGTTCATTTGTTTGGCAAGGTCTTATCTGTTTTTTAGCCTTCCCAACATTAAACATGGCATTCAACATGCCCCCCCACCAGATTTCGGCCACCGCGTTCCATGGTTTCCACAATCCACCCTACAGTCATTGTTCTACCATGAGGAACGATGCAAGATGAACGACGGGGCTTCTCTGGCCACAGCTAACCTCGGCAGCACGTGCAAGCTCCCCGACGTAGATTTCACGACCAGCCCGAAAGCTGGAGCCCCGTCCCGGGCCCAGAGTGGTCCCTGCTTCGGCGCCTCGGGTCTTGGCCGTGGGCGCGCGGATTCGCGCCGAAGCGCGACTGGCTCTGACAGGCTCCCTCGCCGCTGCGACGCCACCCTCGCGACGCGCGAGGGCCACCCCGCGACGCCACCCTCGCGACGCCACTGTCTGACTGTGGCCGCCCTCGCGACGCCCGAGGGCTCGCGCCCCAGGCCCCCTCGCCGCTGCCCCGAGGCCCGCCGCCGGGTGCCCGCCGCCTCCGCGCCTCGTGAAGAGAGAGAGGCAGGGCCACGGCCGAGCGAGCCGTGGGGCACCCGCGGCGCTGGGGACGGGGCGCGATGGGGGGCCGCAGGAGATCGGTGCGCGCGCTCCCTGCTCCTCCTCGTCGTCGTCGTCCTCCCCGCTCTCGTCGTCCTCCCCGTTCTCGCCCTGCCGCTTCTGCCGTTCCTCGCTGAGCCAGCGTCTGAACGTTCTCGCCCTCTTCCTCGTCCTCGTCCTCGTCCTCGTCGTCGTCGTCGTCGTCGTCGTCGCCTCCTCCAAGTCCTCCACCCCGCACCTCTCGCCAATCGCTGCCCTCCGACGGTGGACAGGAAGCCTTCCCATCCCCTCGGCCTCTGGCTGCCTCACCAGACCTCCGGCGGACCGATGCTCTGAACCCGCAGGCACCAGAACTCTCGACTACACCCTGCGAGATGCTTAAGAAATCATGGGTTAAGAAATTCATAGTCTCAGAACTTGAGTAAAAACCCAACATTTCCACTCAAATCTTAGGATTTACAATTAAACATTAAGAATAATCAAGACTCTGGAAAAAAAAGGTTTTCTTAAGCATCGCCTAAGGTGTACCCGCTCCTGGGGACAACCCTCCATCCCAGGTTATATTCTGATGGCCCCTGGGGCCCCGACAAAACACGCCTCCCCAACACGGCTGAAGCAGAGGGAGGGCGCCAGCATCGAGAAGGCCAGCCTCCGCTGAAGGCCTGGGCCGAGGGGGCCCCAGGGCCGCGATCGCTCCCACGCACCAAAGAAGTGGCCCTAGCCACGAGGTGGCCTCTAGAGTGCGGCTTTTGGAGGGATCTCGCCCGGCCGCGCGTGCTCTCCCGCTCGGCTGCCTGGGCCGCGCCGCCGCTCGCGTGGCCACGACGCCCAAAACTGCGGCCCTGGGGGGTGCAAGCTCTAAGCGCGAGGGCCAACGCTGGGTGGGCCAACCTGGTGGCCCGCATCGAAGGTCACCCTGGCGAAAGGCCACCCACCCTCACGCGTAGCCGGCCGTGGCTGCCCCCCGCGGGGGCGCCACGAAACGGTCCGCCCCGGGCACGAGGTCCACCACCCGCATCTCGGGTACCACCGATATGAGGCCGCCGGGCGTGACCTCCGGACGGCGGGTGAGGAGCCAAATCCTTCTCGTTCTCGTCGGCGCGCGGAAAGGGGGAGTGGGCTCCCAGAGGGCTCTTTTTCGTCACCCGCGGGCCTGGAGGTCCTCGTGGCTACGGCGCCAAAAAAACTGGCCTCCTCCTCCTCCTCCTCTTCCTTCTCCTCCTCCTCCTCCTCTTCCTCCTCCTCCTCTTCCTCCTCCTCCTCCCAGGAGGGGGCCCTGGGAAGGCCCACGGCACCGTTTTGAACACGCTCTGGTCCGGGGTGGGGCCCGGGGGGCGGCCTTCTGGGACACTGTGCGGCCTCTGAGCGGCGCCCGGACGTCCGTGAAAGGCGGGAGGGGTGCCGTGAGGCCCCGTGCCTTGTTGGGCGGCCACCTCCCTCGCCCCGACCCCCTCGCGCGTGCCAGCAAGGACGAGGTTTTCGGAGGGGGAGGGCAGAGTGAGGGGAGGGTCAAGTTAGCCAGCTCGAACGAGCCAGAGGGCTCCGTCCACTTCCACCTGCCCTCCCCCAACATAAGGAGCAAATGCGTCGCGTCCGACGCCTGTCGCTCATCTTATATGATGGGCGGCTAAACGTTCAGCGCGCGACATGAGCTGCGTCCTATTGCTGCCGCGAATTGAGCAACGTCGACGAGAAACAAAACCGCGCGCGATGTACGCCGCGCCCCGCTCCGGCCTCTCATGTTGCATCGTCGGCGACAACATGTCCAGCGCGCGAAGTGCGCCGCGTCTCATTCCAGCCACGTGTGTTGCACCGCCAATCGTTTCGCTCCTGCCGCGCATGGGGGATGGGGGGGAGGATGAGGAGGATGAGGAGGATGAGGAGGATGATGATGAGGAGGAGGAGGAGGAAGAGGAGGAGGAGGAGGAGGAGGAGGAGGAGGGAGGGAAAAAAGGGAGGGAGGGAGAAACTGAGGACGAAAAGGGGAATGCCTCTTGGAAATTCGCGAGGCGTCCTGGCAGCTTTCTGGTATACGCCTGAGGGCCTCTTGGATATATCTTCCGGGTTGGAACATCGTAAACACAAGTATGTGCTAACCTCACAATCCTTCAAACACCAAATGAACATCAACATTTGTGTTGCTCCCCCAGGACCTCCTGGACGCCTGGGGGTCTCCTGAGGCACTTGCTAGAACCGCACTTGCTTGAGGCATTCTGACTTGCCGCCCGCCCAACTCCTCAACCCGACGGGCCGCACCGTCGACGACAAGAAAATCCATATTGACGAGCAGGCGTCCCCGCGCGATGCGCGCCCCGTCCTATTCCCGCTACGCGATTCGCAGCGCCGACGAGGAGAAAGTACATGTTGACAAGAGAAACGTCGGCATTGCGGTGCTTTTTGACAGGTAGGACGGGGGGTCCCGAGTAGGGTTGGCCAGGCGTCCGCGCGCGATGTGCGCCGCGTCCCATTACTGCTACACTCTCCGTAGTGTCGACGAGACAAAAAATCCATGCTGACGAGAAAAACGTTGACTTGGTATTGTTTTTTGATGGGTAGGACGCGACCACCCGCTTAGGGTTGCCCAAGCGATGTTCATTCCGTCCCCTTCCTGCTACACTTTTCGCAACTCGACGACATGTTGGCGATATTCAGCGCGCGACATGAGCTGCGTCCTATTCCTGCCGAATATTGAGTAACGTCGACGAGAAACAAAACCGCGCGCGATGTACGCCGCGCCCCGCTCCGGCCTCTCATGTTGCATCGTCGGCGACAACATGTCCAGTGCGCGAAGTGCGCCGCGTCTCATTCCAGCCACGCGTGTTGCACCGCCAATCGTTTCGCTCCTGCCGCGCATGGAGGAGGGGTAAGAGAAAGAGGAGGAGGAGGACGAGGAGAGGAGGGAGAGAGGGAGGGAGGGAAAAAATAAGGAGGAAAAGGAGAATGCCTCTTGGGAACTCGCGGGGCGTCCCATTCCCGCTACGCGATTCGCAGCGCCGACGAAGAGAAAGTACATGTTGGCAAGAAAAACGTAGACATTGCGGTGTTTTTTGACAAGTAGGACGAGGGGTCCCGCGTAGGGTTGGCCAGGCGTCCGCGCGCGATGTGCGCCGCGTCCCATTCGTGCTACACTTTTCGCAGCGCCGACGAAAACAACATCCATGTTGACGATATTGTTTTTGGATGGGTAGGACGCGACCACCTGCTTAGGGTTACCCAAGTGATGTTCATTCCGTCCCATTCCTGCTACATTTTTCGCAACTCGACGACATGTTGGCGATATTCAACTCGCGACATGAGCTGCGTCCTATTCCTGCCGCGTATTGAGTAACGTCGACGAGAAACAAAACCGCGCGCGATGTACGCCGCGCCCCGCTCCGGCCTCTCATGCTGTATCGTCGGCGACAACATGTCCAGCGTGCGAAGTGCGCCGCGTCTCATTCCAGCCACGCGTGTTGCACCGCCAATCGTTTCGCTCCTGCCGCGCATGGAGGAGGGGGAGGAGTAAGAGGAGGAGGAGGGGGTGGAGGAGGAGGAAGAGGAGGAGGAGGAGGAGGAGGAGGAGGAGGAGGAGGAGGAGGAAAAGAAGGAGGAGGAGGAGGAGGAGGAGGAGGAGGAGGGGAGGGAGAGAGGGAGGGAGAAACTGATGAGGAAAAGGAGAATGCCTCTTGGGAATTCGCGGGGCGTCCCATTCCCGCTACGCGATTCGCAGCGCCGACGAGGAGAAAGTACATGTCGGCAGGAAAAACGTAAACATTGCGGTGTTTTTTTTGACAGGTAGGACGGGGGGTCCCGCGTAGGAATGGCCAGGCGTCCGCGCGCGATGTGCGCCGCGTCCCATTCGAGCTACACTTTTTCGCAGCGTCGACGAAAACAGAATCCATGTTGACGAGAAAAACGTTTTTTTTTTTTTTTTTTTTTTTTTTTTTTTTTTTTTTTTTTTTTTTTTTTTTTTTTTTTTTTTTTTTTTTTTTTTTTTTCTCTATCTCGATGGGTGGGACGTGACCGCCCGCTTAGGGTTACCCAAGCGATGTACATTCCGTCCCATTCCTGCTACACTTTTCGCAAGTCAACGACATGTTGGCGATATTCAGCGCGCGACATGAGCTGCGTCCTATTCCTGCCGCGTATTGAGTAACGTCGACGAGATACAAGACCGCGCGCGATGTACGCCGCGCCCCGCTCCGGCCTCTCATGTTGTATCTTCGGCGACAACATGTCCAGCGCGCGAAGTGCGCCGCGTCTCATTCCAGCCACGCGTGTTGCACCGCCAATCGTTTCGCTCTTGCCGCGCATGGAGGAGGGGGAGGAAAAAGAGGAGGAGGAGGAGGAGGAAGGAGGACGAGGAGGGGAGGGAGAGAGGGGGGGAGGGAAAAACTGAGGAGGAAAAGGGGAATGCCTCTTGGGAATTCGCGGGGCGTCCCATTCCCGCTACGCGATTCGCAGCGCCGACGAGGAGAAAGTACATGTTGGCAAGAAAAACGTAAAAATTGCGGTGTTTTTTGACAGGTAGGACGGGGGGTCCCGCGTAGGATTGGCCCGGCGTCCGCGCGCGATGTGCGCCGCGTCCCATTCCTGCCACACTTTTCGCAGCGTCGACGAGAACAAAATCCATGTTGACGAAAACAACGTTGATTGTGTTTTTTTGATGGGTAGGACGCGACCACCCGCTTAGGGTTACCCAAGCGATGTTCATTCCGTCCCATTCCTGCTACACATTGCGCAACTCGACGACATGTTGGCGAGAAAAAAATGAGTTTGTGTTGTTTTGTGCAGTTAGGACGGCAGGGTTGCTATCGGCCGGCTAGGTGGGGATGTGGGTCTTTACTCATAAAAAATAAGGATAGAGGGAGGAGCGAGAACTCCTCCTCCTCCTCGTCCTCCTCCTTCTCCCCTTCCTGCTCTTCCTCCTCCACCCCTTCCCCTTCGTCACACGCGGACGGGAACAGGGGTGCAGGGAGAGAAGGCTAGGGGGGTAAGAGGGAGAGGGGGAAGGCAGAGGAATAGGGAGAAAGTCAATTGCGAGAGGGAAGAGTGGGGGAGGGTCGGAGAGGAAGCGCGAGCGGAGCGGGCCAAGAGCTGGCGGGAAACGGTCTCACGGAGGGCCTTCTCTGCGCCCAAGTAGGATCGCGTGATGCCATCCGCGACGCGCGTGCGCTAACGGTCTCAACCATTCGAACAATGCCACGGTTCTCACAGTGCGCGCAGACTCGGGTGTTCGCGGCGCAGGAGGTGGAAGAACTGCATCAAGCGACCGTGTGACCATCAAATGAGGTCGGCCGCCCATATTTCGATTCGCGGACTCGGCGAGCGCTCCAGTCGGTATGGCTGGATCTTGATGCGAAAAGCAAGGTAACACAGCGACAAGGGGCAAGGGGAGGAGGGCTGCCGTCGGCCGAAAACACATTTGCAACCAAAACGGGCCTCGGCGTTCTGCATGCAAGCACCGACCCTTCGGCTCCTCGGCTGAGCTTCGTTAGAAGCATGCGCGCGAATCTGCAAACGCAGAGAAGTTGCCGCGCAACAGCAGGGCCTGCCAAAAGGATGTATCAAGGCAACTGACGGAATGATATTTTTGCCGACCGCATGCTGGAATTATAGTCCAGCTCATTCTGAGAATCCATGCTACTCTCCAGGGCAAAAGACCCACATTACCAACAGCTCGTTTTCGTTCGAAGACTCCCCCCTGACCGCTTCACGTCTTCATCCGTGCGGGTTTCATCTCGAATTGTTTCTCCCTGAACAACGAGAGCTGTAATGGGGCCCGTTGACGTTATGATAACCCGCTTCTGCTTGCTTTGTTTTCTTGAAAAGTGTGCCGTGCCGTGCTCGCTTGCCGTGCCATGCCGTGCGTGGTGTTTTTGGAATGCGGAAAATGTGCCCTGCCATGCTCCGCTGTGCACGCGTGCCGTGCCGCGCTTGGAATCTAGAATGCAACATCTGTCCCGTGCCATGTCATGCCCGCGTGCCGTGCTGTCCCGAACCGTGTTTCGTGTCTAGACTCCGGAATGCGACACCTGTGCCAGGCCGTGCCCGTGTGCCGCGTCATCCCGCGGCGTGCCCGCGTGGTGTGCCATGCCGTGTGGAGCTTTTAGCGGAAGAGGCTCGCTCTCGCCCTGCAGATCAAAGAAGTGCCATGCCGTGCCTGGCCTGTGCACCACGCCGTGCCATGCCGCGCCCAGGTGCCGGGCTTGGCTTCTGGCGTGCGGCAAATGTCTTGGGCCGTGTCAGTAAGAAAATATGTGCCGTGCCGTGTCGTGCCCTCGTGCCGTGCCGTGTTCGGATTGTAAAGTTCAGAAAACTTCTTTAACAAAGAATCCCACCAGCCTCTGGGCGTCGGTGGTTTAGGGAGTTTCCTCTTCCACCCCTCCTTCTTCCCCTTCGGGGAGGGGTTTACCCCTCCCCCTACCCCGTCCCCATGGACCTGGGCAGGGGGTTTCGCGAGGTGTCGTAGCGTCCAAAACGGCCTCGGCGAGGAAACCATAATCATTGGTTTTACTATGGTTTTGGCTCCATTTTGGCCTCCTGAGGGGGGGACCCTGATTAGTGCCCCCCCCTTTCTGTGATCGATCTCGCCCAAGATGGCCCAAAGATGGCCCCTAAGGCTCGCGAGGGTGCCCCAAGAGGGCCCACAGAGGTGGCCAGGAAACCTCAAGAGGCCCCCAGGATGAGTTTGAAGGGGGCTGGGAGGCCCCGCCAATAGCTTCGCCTCAGGCGAAGCCAAGCTCCAGCTCGGTTGTATCGTAGTAGCGATAGTCTCAATGCAAGAGGGGATGCCATGTCAAGTAAAAGGGGATGCCTTTTAGTATCAATAGCGATCGTGTGCCTCGCGGT
This sequence comes from Prorocentrum cordatum, assembly GCA_963575745.1. Taxonomy (NCBI): domain Eukaryota; class Dinophyceae; order Prorocentrales; family Prorocentraceae; genus Prorocentrum; species Prorocentrum cordatum. Next base: position 539,074 of record CAUYUJ010017137.1, on the reverse strand, counting down.
GAGGCACAGTCAAATCTGGGCGGCCGGCCGCTTTGAGCCAAGGCGGCCGCGGGCGCACGCTCGCTTCCACTCCTTACGTCCCCCAGCTCGCTTTAGACTCGGGGGGGGGGGGGACGAAGCGTGCGTCCACCACCCGCATTATAGAAACAGTTCAGCAGTTAACCTATATAAAGACAAGAAACAGGCCCAAAGGAGTTGGACCCGCCAGCAAGTTGCCTCGCATATATAATGTGCTCCTCAGGCGGCCTCAGGACTTCTTGTCTGGCCGGCCCGATATGGAGTGTGTCTGTTTAGGTCATGTTTGAAGGTCTGTATGCCTCCTGTATCTTGTAGGAACATCTTTCTGCCGATGCTCCCCTTGGTGTGTCCATCCGCAATCATGTCGCGGGTGCCACACCACTGAATGCTATGCACGATTCCGCGCTCCATCATCTGTCGTATCCAACTTATGTGTCTTAAAACTGTACACCCAGTCGGCTTCTTCAAGTCTTTGTTTGACAAGGACTTAAAGACAGACTCAGCATCGATGGTCAAGGTGACCTTGATGCTCAGGCCACCCAACTCAAGTATGTCTTTCAACTGAGTGGGCGTGAGTGGCCCTGCGTGGAGCTCGTGCAGAGTCACAATCGTGGGATAACAGTCCTCCAAATTATGGGCTGCTGCAAGTGTCTCTGCTGAGTAGCTTGAGCGGACTTGCAAGCGGTGAGACTTGCAGTGCGCATCAATCAAGTGAACGACAGGCTTGCCAGATGACGTGTTTCCACGTCGTAGCAGGTTTGCCCCGCGAGTGCCATAGCCTTTGACGTCGTCGTCGGCGTCTCCCCTCAGGCGTCGATAGCCTGAGTCGCCATGTAAGTCGACCTCGCCCGTGGGGTTCATCGCCTGGTAGACTATCTTCTTCGGGCAGGCCTGTAGCTTTCTGGTGATCGCGTTCAGTCGTCGCACTTGAATATTGATCGGTCCTTGGGCACGCTGTAGAGATACAGCCTATGCCATCGACCATATCTGGGTGATCAGTGCGCATGCCAGCGCACCTCTGAGACTGACGAACATATCTGCCACCATCTTGGTTGCTTGAGCGTCGGCGTCAGCACCAGTCAATTCTGGAAGTTGTATAGGACGGAGCTGTTTAATCTGTTCATCTTGATCCAAAGTGACATTGCCGGCCTCGCCCTTGGTATATCTCGCAGCGCAGATCGTGTATGTGTGCTTGTTGAGTTTACACTTACCAAAGGTATCCCCAACGTATTTGTGTCAATCGTGTCCTCAGTACGGGCCATGTAAATGTCATCAACATGCTTGGCCGTTAGCAGGTTGCTGCTCGTCTCGAACTCCTCGTCGTAGGACGTAGGTCGGAGGCCGAATCCTCTAGTGGTTCTCCTGAGCTTAAGTGAGAAAGCCCGTGGGGCGTCCTTAGTGCCTGTGCCCGGTTTCAAACACTGCAAACAGTGCTTTGACTCGTCGTAGTTCTCACATCCTGGGAGCGTGCGGAGCGCAGTTGCCGATCCAGGCGGCAAGGTAAAGCGCGCCACGCGTTTCTTTCACCAGTGGCCTCAGCGAGTTCCTGATAGGTCAATCCCTTCAGGAAAGCCATGTTGATGTCCAGGGAAACAATGATCCACTGCTTATTGCACGCTGCCGTGCTAGCAAATAACCTTTGGCTTGGCCTTCTGGCCGTCCCCGAACATGTTTCTACGTCGAAAACTTCATGGTCCATGGAGCCTCGAAGTACCATGCGAAGTCGGATGGTGCGTTCCATTTCACCCTTTTCGTTCTTCACGAATTTCCATTTGTAGACATACCTCGAAGTCATGATGTTCGACGCTTTGGCTATCTCCTGCATAATAAAACATTTGTTGTCGAACCATGTCTTGAGTTCAGTGAAAAAGGGCCTTCGATATTTTCTCGGGATTTGCCTGAACATCAGCTTTCGTGAGGAGGTCGTCTTCTTTGACAGCCGCAGCTCGCTTTGCAGCGGCAGTAACATGTGCTCGCATAGTGGTCACCCGGTCGGCGTCTAACAACATGTGTTGCTGTTCGGACAAGACTACCTTTGACATTTCTGTCGTAAAACACAATTCAACGTATCGACCGTTTTCGTCGGAGTTGAGTCCGTAGCTATCGTCGTCGACCATTGTGCGCAAGGGGGCGTAAAAAGTCTCCTCGATATCGGGATCGTGAGTGCGTCCCCTCTTCGGCAGGTGTCCCGCTGTTCATCAGCTACAGTGATCAGCACACTCTGATCAGGAACCATCTGTGTGGGTACGATAAAGAGGTCTTCTAGTGGAGCTGCCTCCAACAATGCCTTTTCCTCTCGCAATTCTGCGTGCCACACCTCCAGCTTCTGATTCCTCGTAGATCGTAGACAGCCGTCCATCATCATGTTCTGGTTCGGCTTCTGAAGCCTCTCTTGGGGCTCCCTGAAGTGCCAGCGCATCAGCCAAATCCTCAAACTTTGACATGTCTTGATCGAAGCCTGCCTGAGGTTTAGTGGACTTCAGGCACTGGATGATTCGTGAATGTGCTGACCCAGTTATGTCATGTATATTCAAAACGGTACTTTCTGCTTCATAGTTATGAAATCCTGTATCCACGTTGTTGTCGTAATGGACCAATGTGCAGCTGTCAACATAAATTGCCGGAAATACCTTATGTATACTCTTGGCTAACCTGACCGAAACTACGTTTTCAATGCGGAAGAAGCTTCTGATGAGATATTGTAGAGCCAAATGTACCTTTGGAGATAGACGACTCGCCGTTGTCGTCTGAAGCGTGCCTTTCTCTGTCGGCACATAGCCAAATGTTAGGGCATGTCTCCCCGCTGATAGGCTAACTACGAACGTCAACGCTGTACGTAGTGCAGTGTTGTCGGAGCCAATCTCTCGGGCTATGAGTGCTTCAATATAGAGCGAGTATCGTGCATCGCCGTTTAGTATTTGAACGTCTCGATTGCCTGCTCGGATGATGACCTGACCCCTCTCAGGATCATTCCTTGCAACTGGGAACGGACCATTCCAGCCCCCCCAGTCATCTTTAGTGGTCGTAGGGCGACGGTAGTCGACCAAGTCTCCTTCGTCATAATAGTGCTGACCTGTAATTGTCGTCTTCGTGCGTAGAGCACGGTTGGTCCTAGCTGCTGCCGTGGCCTGTGTGATAGCTTCAATGCATACCCTGCGTCTTGTCTGTTCACAAGAATGATATGATGTTACTGTCGGCTGTTCGTGGTCCAGGACAGGAAGGTCAGGGAGCGTCGCTGGTTGCCGTCCAAACAATGCATTGTAGGGAGACACCTCATTGTAGAAGGTGGATGCGTTGGCGGCGAACAAGGCTTCGTGCAGTAGTCTGGTGAACACAAGAGGTATATCTAACCTATCGAGTTCAGCCTCCATGACGTGAAGTATATGACGTAAGATGCCATTTCTGGCCTCGATCGTCGTAGCGTGCTGTCCACGCGCACGTATTCTAAATTTAATGCCCTTTGTCTTGAGGGCTGCTTTCGCAGTCTCGTTATTACGGGCACCTTCTCCATCGGAGTAAAGTACCGTAGATGGTCCAAACTGCATCCAGCACTGATGATATGCATCCAGGATAGTAGTCATGGTTTTATCTGGTATTTCCATCCCAGTGACATATCGTGTACAACGATCGATAATGTGACATATTTTGTGTTCTTGCTTGTAGATCATCAAATCTCATTCCACTTCATCATTGAACTTGCCATGTAATGCAGTAGAGGGCATAACTGTGTGTCCAGGTTTGTCCCAAGCTCTGCATCCTCGGCACGTGTCGCAGACGCCCTTGATGAGGTTGAGTCTAACATTGTCCAGACCTATTTTGCTTAATATGGGCCTCATCTTAAGCTCTTTCGCGTGGAACCAGCGTAAATGTAGCTTTCGCAACTCGCGTGTTACCACGCTGGGGTCAAGGCTTCGTGAGTTTTGTAAACTGATTTGTACATCGAACCGTGACCAGTCTGGTAGTCGTGGTCGAGCGGCAGGGTTCCCTGCTGGTGGTGGTGGAGGCGCTTCTCTACCTTGCTGTCGACCACGTCTGACTCTAACCTGTGGTATTCGGAGGTGGTTATCCGAGCTACCAGTTCCGCTCGAGACAGGTGGCCCTGCAGCAGGCTCAGCAGCATGTCTTCCAACAGTGATGCCGTGGCTGCTTGCGCCCGCGGTAGATGATCCAGCTCTCATGCCAGGTCTAGGTGCTCTCAGTCGCGTAAGTGCTGGTGCTGCTGGTGCCTCAGGTGGCGGTGCTGCTGCTTCGGCAGGATCTGCCGGTGCAGGTCCTGCTGCCGGTCCGGCGGGAACCGGCGGGATCTGTCCATGACTGTCGGGGAGCTTCCAAGGCTTGGCAAACTTGCATTTGCCTGGTGTTGGTGCATGTCCAGGTTTGTTATTCCCGTAGTTCTTCTGACAACTCGGACACTCCCAATGATAGTCATCCTTGTCGTACCATCTGCAATGTCTCGGATTCCTGTCATGTGATGGAGAGTGCATGCTAACGTTATCCGCGCAGGCAGGACAACCGAGCCCTCCCGACGGTGGTCTCGTAATCGAACCGTCAGGTTTCGGGGGAGACTCGGATCGTCCAAATCGTATCCCCTTGCGTTGGTCGCCAACACGGTAGACGAATATGGGTGACCATGGAAAGGGTCACGAGTTGTCTGGCAGAGATCGTGTGCGATCTGAACAGATTCAACAAAAATCGACTGCATCTTTGGTGTATGCTGTGCAGCCATGGACAGTTCCTTATTGCACACCGACGCATGTGGATGATGGCCATTACATCACTTTCGTTCAAAAGAAAAAGTAAGAAACGATGGTTAGCCATGATCTCAGTCGGTTTTCGTATTAGTACCTCATGGGAATCACGTAGACCTATAGTACATTGGTCCATATGTACTTTGCAAGTGCCCTTGCTGTTGGCCAACGTAGTCCATGGCGGTATCTGATCCACCCAGGTCCCAACTGGTTGTTCTCGTAAATCTAGTCGTCAAATATCATTTTGACGTACAGCTACCTTCCTACAGAACTTGATTTGTGGAAAATCCTCTTTATGATGTTCATGCCAGGTGTAGTAGCTAACCTTAGCATTGAAGTAGGAAGGTAAGCCAGTCGTTCGGCAGCTGGGCTGTAGTATGACAACCTGAACGAAGCAGACGTCTAAATCGTGCATCACTGCATCTTGGACCTCCTTGTCTCCAAGATCAACGAAGGCACGTTTGTCGAGGTTTCCCCCTGAAGACATACCTCGGCTGAGTGCTAGCTGGGAGATGCCTGCAATTCCCCCACATAGTTCTAACATATCTACCTTGCTGTGTCGTCCATAACACAGGGTGGGGATCATGGAGAATACATCTGCGTAGGATTCAGCAGGTTGCCCTGCAAATAGAGTGATGAAGGTCTCCTCTTCACCGTTACTATCCGTGTCGGAATCCATAGGTGCATCGGTGTAGTACGCGCTGACCCCGAGTCCTTTGAGGTCGTCTCCACAGTCGTCGTTGCCTTCTTCGACTATTTCGGGTATCTTGCGTGGTTTGATGCCAGCTTCTTTGTCTGCCTTCTGTTTTTCTTTTTGTTTAATTCTGGCATTTGTTGGTAGTGCTGTTGCTCTGTTTCTGGTAAGCTAAGTGTCGGAACTTCTGGAATAGAGGGTAGCACGCTGCCGCGCTCAATCGAAGGGGGAGGAAGACGATCGCCATCGATGATCGCCACTCGCCTTGAGCGTGGTCGTGGGCTGCCGTCTCCCAGAAGGGTTGGTTCCGGCTGCTCCCAGTATAGTCTAGTACGGATGTTAGTAACACCATCCGGTCATGGTTCGTTATAGTTGTACCCAGTCGGCCGGTCCTGGATCTGGATGTCTTGGATGATCGAACTGTTGTCCCAGTTCATCGTCGCCCGTCTCACAACATGGTCCCATTCAGGGCCATTCTTAGGAGACTGAACGTAAGTTCGAACTCCTTGTCAACACGAGTATGGGTACTCAGATGTACAGCACTTGTATGGTTTCTTTGTGTTCTGTGTCAGTCCAGTTGGTCGATCAACCTTGCGGTCATGATCGCTTGTGTCTTATTCCGCCATTCAGCTTTCTGAGCGCCTTGTCCGTGCCAATCTAGAATATGCTCAGTCGGTTCTGCAGGTTGCCATGCTATGTCGCATGCGCATCTCCATAAATTAGTAGGGATGCGGGTGCACGTAGTAGCCACTTGCAGATATGATCCGCTGGGCGACTGGTTCGCGCGGTCGTACTTGAGGCCGGAGTGGCAGAAACGCATGCGCATGACTTGTGAATTAAGATCTTCAATAACATCTCGTATGGGACCTTGTCTCCAGAAATATCCTGATGGCCCCACAAGCACAATGGTCACGCGTAGAGCCCGATTCTTTGACATCAGATTTTGGATACGCTGGTCGTGTGGCCCTGCCCTCTTGCCAGGCAGCCTCACATGCCAGTCGGCGGGTGTTGAGAGTATCGCACCCAAATACTGTGTACCAGTGGAGGTCATTACCTCCGTATGTGTGATGCGATCGCGCATATCCACGGGCTCGGAGTTCATCGCAAGCTGTCCGTATATCCTCAATAACAAATGCACGAGATGATAATGATGTGACAATCCTTCTTTTCTGCAGCGGCCACGCAGCCGGGTCCACTGCTGGTCGTGACGGCCGCGCAGCCGGGCTCGCCACTGTCCCTGGCACGCGCGGCCGGTGCCTGGGAATAGAATGCAGTTTTCCCCGCGTTTGCTGGCAGCACCTGAGTATTCGGCCTGTCTTTGCAACCGCGAGTGGCCGTGGCACGCGCCTGCCCCCGTCGCTCGTTTGGCGATGGGGGCGTCCAAATGCCAGTGCCGTGCTGCGCTGCAGAACTGCTGCATGAAGTAAATGTATCCAACTTCTCAACAATATCATCTGCTTCCGCAGGTGTCCCTGCATGTGTATCAGGAGGAGTGCCCTTCATTCCCTTCTCATGAATGGCCTGATATATATTCGCCTGCAGGTTGCGGAGGGCGAAGTCCTTGTCGGCCGAGGTAGGTGCAGTCCCAAACGACGTATTTCAGCGATGCCAAATCTTCAAGGTGTTATTTACCAAAGACTGGACCGTGAAAGCGAGCGTCTCCCCATTCATAGAAAAGATGATGCCCTTCGTGTCTTGCGACATCATGTATGCATGGGCATCGCGCGCAGCAAGTGTCCCTGCGGCTGGCTCTGGGTCGGAAGCTTCCCTGGCGTGTAACGGAGCTTCTTCGTGCTGGGGATTGGCCGTGATAGTACAGGACATCGACCCTTGATCCTCCGTGGCCGTCTCGTACTCGTCAGCTTTGAGTGCCAGATGCCCGGAGGGCGTCTTCATGAAACCAAGTGCCCTGGCACCCTTTCCGAGTAGAACCTTGTGCATATCCACTCCAGGGATGATCGTCCTCTCGTGCCCCTGCTCGAGGATCAGGATGGTCCTCATGTTGGACATGCTCCTCAGACCCAGGATAGCAGGGAGGTTCTCTCCAGAGCCCTCAGCCACATTTGCTGAGTACGTATCAAGTCTCGGCACAGCAGGTTGCCCCGCGGAATCTCCCCTTTCTTTGCGTGCGATCTTGCAGCGCAGAGATATAGCACGCATCGCGGCGCCATGTCCCGCTCCCGACACGTACAACCTCCTTGTGAGGTTCAGCCTTTTGATAGCGTGTCCGTGGGAACGTGATATCTGCACGAAATTCTGCGTCGTCTTTAATCCAATGATATTAATATTACTGCCAATATCCCAAATGATAATCAACATACCATTGACCATCGTCCCACTGTTGGCTGCCAGAGCTAACTCATGGCGTCCGCCGAGTAATCCAGGAACTTCGAATACTGTCGTACCATGTAGGCCTTTACTGCGCCTGTGTTCCAACGCCCACTCGTGTCTTGACAGCGGAATGAATATATTCATATACCCACGAGCTTCTTCTTCCGTAATAGGATTCCTTTCAAAGACACAAGCTGTGGGGTATTCGTCACGCGTATATGGGTGTGACGTGGAGGCAGTTGGTAAACTCATGAACGTATCTTCCTCCGCGCGCATGCTCATCTGGCCGTCGGTATTCACCATAAGTACCGTATGCAGCATGTCGCGTTCAGAGATCCCACTCTTACCACTGCGCATGCTTGCCGGGCTCTCAGTTCTGCGCTGACAGCGTGCACGAAGGTCTCGCCCATATGGCATGTATGCGTGCGAAGACTGAAGCCATGGGGCGCTCCTGTCAGTAGCCCGTTCCATGCGCCTCAACCATGTATCATTCACTGGTACCGAAGGTGGAGCCGACCGAGCAGGTGTCGCTGCATTGCTATCGGTCTCTGCTACCAGTGGCATAGGTACGTCAATAGCAGGTGCCCCTGCAAGTGTAGCTGCCTCCGTCACTAGCCCCGTGTTGGCCAATGATGTTGGTATCCCCGCAGGAGTCGTCGTCGATGTGTCCGCGGTGTTGGTCAGCATGGCTGTAACGCGGTTGAGCTCTTCACGGAGGTCCCTGAGCTCGTTCGCCCTCTGGAGAATATCTTCATGACGATCATGTGCTTCTTGATTTCCAGCAAGGGCGTAGTGGGAGTCGGCAGTAATGAGGCCAACACCCCTGCATATGGTACGGGGGGCCTCACTCGCGGAACCCTCCATGCTACCAGCCACTGCCTATCCACATGAGCGTGTACCACGCGATCCCAACATTGTGCGTGGAATATGTGGCCGCACTGGAGACGCCAGATCTTGTCGTTATTCATGAACAGGTCCAGGCATCTGGCACACATACTGAAATCGCCATCACTGATGATGGGCGGTGTTGCCGCTGGCCTGGTGCGCATCTGACGCTCCAGGGTGGATTCACCAGCTTCGATTCGAATAGGTGAGAATGTCGGCAGCTGCATCGATGCAGCCATGGCTGGACTGCTCGCAGGTGTCCCTGCTGTATTGTGGTTAGCAGGTTGCCCTGCGCGGCTCAGCATTCTGTTGGGCTGACGATCTTGATGTCGGCGCTGCCGTGTGGCCTGCGTGGCCAAATTGGCTTGCTGCGCCTCGTGTATGGCCAGGATCTCAGGGCGCATCTCTCCCATGGTCGGTGGCAGCACTAGGCCTGGAGCCTGCTGCTGCATATCCTGATCCATGGGAGGGGCCAGATAGCCATAGTGGGGTATATGTACTGGTACTCCTGATACATATCCTGAGCCACGTGTCAGCTGAGACTGGTAGAAATCGTCGGCCTTGCCCGGACATGTGGATTTTCAGGCTGTACTCCCACCCGAGCAATTCCACCCATCTGTGCATGGTAATCAGGAAAGAAGAGGTGATCCATCGGCGCTGCCGTTGGACGATCAACAACCGTTGGATCGTAAGTCGGATGACTGAACAATGCTGGCACGTAACCGAACCGATTGGGGTTGTCCGGTGAAGGACTTGGGTCCGGAACATACTCCCACGGCGGCGTCCAGTTTGCATTGGGGAGGTCTATGCCATCCCTCCGCATGCTCTGAGCGGCCTCACGCATCTGTCGGTGCAACTAAACTTCTCTGTGTGGCGTGTTGGTCTGGAATAGCAGGGTGCCCCGCAATTGGACGTGGCGATGCAAATGGCGATGTCGCCTATAGAGCCTGGTAGAGCTGCGAATCCATGCGAATACTTTGGAGCCTCGCCTGCAGACTGTTGTTGCTCCCAACATTTTGTGGGGTGCCAAATGGTGTAGTGGCTCTGCTCGCAGGAGCGAACGAAGCAGGTTGCCCTGCATTTACTGGCAGATGTTGAACCTGGGCACGCCACGGGTCGTTAGCATACAGCGTGTCAGTAGGCGTAATAGCACCTGGCGTAACACCTGTAACATTAGCGCTCGGAGCCTGTATCCAAGATTCATCAGATCCCCCTGCAGACGCCCCCGCAAGGTATGCGTTCATCATGAGCACGTGTGAGAATACAATCGGACGTGGCTCGGGGCACTTCAAGTTGTATGGGGGTATCTGGAATAAACCAAGTCCTCAAAGATGATGCATCATTGCGAGTCTCGTACATATCATCAATTCTAATACTCGGGTAGGGTTGGTTGTCGTCCTTCAAACTTACGGGGTTTATCCATCTGTCCCACACGGTTGTACTTACACATATGATTTGGCAAAATCCCGATCAGCTGAGTAGGAAGGATTTTGCCTTTGCGGCCTGCTGTCGTGACAATGTCGTTCGCCGAACGCCACGCTGGAATATTGTCCCGAATCAGGTTCTTCAGGCCGACCATGATCAGGACCTCAGAATCTATGCGTGAACCAGATTGGATTCTATTGTCACCAGGAAGGTATGGGCATCCATGTGCAAACTGCCTGCCCCTCTTCTTACGGGTGTCGTCGGCGCGACAAGATAGACCAATGCTGAGAATCCTCGGTATATTTTCCCATTGAGTTCCATGAGTGAAGTGCCGAGGCGCCCCAGGTGCTGATAAGCCAGTGATCCTCATATATAGGGATTCTGGGCACCTGACACCAGGGCTGCTGTGCCCGTTAGCCGGGCGGATAAAGTAGGTGTCGTAGGTCGTATCAGCATACCTCATCTTCTTGATTTGCAGCCTGTTCTTTTCCAGTCCGGGCTCGTCTATCATGCCGATAAGTTCCAAGACAGCATAGGCCTGGTACGCCCAGTGACGATGTGTGAACAGGCGGCGTACCGTGTCAATATGCTTGGAAAGATACCTTTCGCATCCTTCTGCAGGCCATGTATTGAGTGGCTGAGATGCATCTGCCCAACCGTCGAACTCGGCATAGGTCGTAACCTCGCGGATGAATCTATCTGACAAGTGACCATTGTGCAATGGTTTGTGACGGACGGCGGTGGTTGTCAACCACCCAGACACCTCACGTTGTTCTCCATGCTGCAGCTTTGGTCTACGAGCGTTGTCCGTGGTGAGGGTGTTCTTCAAATATTCCTTTTCGTCTCCAACGTGAGGGCGGGACGTTTCCGCAAAATGTTGCGCGCTGTTTGGCGTGCGCGTGCACCTTCGTCTGAATGGGCAGCAGTATCCATGATGTTGGATTGTACCGCCATGTAGTGATCAGATCCATCATCATTTCGCGGATGATATGCTGGATTAATCCTCATGCGGTTGCCCGTGCGCATCCTGTCCCAGTCGTCCTTGCATTCCGGTGGTACCTCCAGCGCATGGGCGGGGTGCCCTGCTGGGGTGCTAGCAGGTTGCCCCGCAGAGCTCTGAGCAGGTTGCCCCGCGGACCGTGGAGCAGCCTTTTGCGCTGGCGCTGCAAACGTTGCTGCGCTCGCAGCCGATGCGGTAACGCCAACAGAACTTCTGGGGGTCCTTGGGGTTCCTTGCGGAGTACTGAGATCGAAATCCTGGTGCTTCTTCTCCTTGGTGTTGTAATACTCGATATCCTTGTTCCTGGGCGCTGCTCCTGGTACCTTCGGTGTAGTAGCAAGGAGCTTCTCAGTATGCCGCGTGGAAGACGTATCCCTTGTTCTTGCTTCCAAAGTGGGCGTCCATCCTGACCTGTGCGTCCGACCAGGTGTAGGGCCGCGACGTGGGAAAAAGGTTCCCTTGGGGTAAGCTTACTGGTGCCCTGGAATCTGGCTGCCGCGGCGGCCACTGCTGGCCCTCTGGATCGTTGTCGATCAGCGTGTTGTTCAGCAGGTTGCCCCGCGTATCTCTTGCTGTCCCCAGGGTTGGAATCATCGCCTGGACTCTTGCGCTTCCCCTTCTTGGGCTTGGGATGATCGGGGCCGAGAGATGGTCTAGTGAGCCAGAATCAGAATCGGAAGACGAGGGAAGTTCTATCGTTTCTGGCTTCGGCTTAGGCGCTGCCTTCGCCGTTGCCCCTGCCGGCGCCCCAGAAGAATGCCGCCGATAACGCTTTATGGGGCCCCGGTCAGGATTCAGATCGCGGCCGCCTGGCCTCCTGGGAGCCATCTTCTTAATAGGAACTTTGTGTTTTCCACCTTTGTGTATTCCACCAAGTAAGTACGTATCTGCACTACGTCGCTCGGCTATGAAAGTAATGATCCAGCCCGCGCCATGAGCATGGTAAACGACCCTCCTGCCAGGAGAAAGCTCCATGTGTCTCGTAACAACGTAGTCAGGGTCGATCGGAGTATCAGTGTCGCATGTATTGTCCGTGATACCCGAATCGCTGGATTCACCGTCGCCAAGGGCAGCTTCCGTAGGATCAACTTCTTCAGCCATTGCAGCATCTTCTTCTTCAACTTCATAAACTTCGGGTTGGCTCTCTTCCTCTGACTTGTGATCAGCAGGCTTCCCTGCATGCCATTCTCGATTGAACTGCGCCAGATAGGTAGTAGGTGCCAAGTTGTGCCATACAGCATTTGTTTGTTCAATCTCTGTAGTGGTAGCAGGGAGGTGATCCCTCTCCGTCAGCTGCTTATCGTATGGTGTTTTATTGGGGTCAATACAGCACCCCCTACCATCTCCATGTGACCAAAACCATTCTCCCCCCCCAGAAATTCGGGCTTCCTGATGGGCGTCTCATGGGACAGCCAAGTCTGTGATCGGCAAACGTAGGGCATGTACAGCAAACTCCTCTGTAACGCTTCCGATCCTCGATAATGGCCCTTATGTGATCACGCGCAATCATCTTTTCCTGGGATTTGGTCTGCCCCTTCTTCAAGCGAATGATTTGGCCAGCACCGGGAATGCCAGTGTCGGATGCGATGTTCAGTCCAGCCTTGGTCCAACCAGTGCTGCGTCGTTTCGGCGGGTATGTGCTGACGAGCCAATCCAGGTTGGTTCCAACCCTTTGAACGCTGTACGTGGCCTTCTGGATATTCTTCGTCTCGAGGTTGATCGTATTGGGGCGGAATTCCCCCCGGACGTTCCCTCCATGGGGGAATATGCGCTCTTGGCGTCTTCCCTTGCGGGCCACTTGAAGTTCCCGCCTCAGGAGGATGAGGGCGCTGACCGCCGCTCGAACGAGCACTGCTGGGGCGGGCTCGCACCCGATCTGGTGAGAAACTAGGGGCTCGACCGCGACGTACCATGCGGCCATCATCTTCCTGTTCGTCCTCGTCGTCCATTGGCGAAATACTTGGATCGTAGTGATATTTCTTCTTCCTTAGGAAGGGTGCGCGGCTTGGCGATTGCCTCGGGCTGCTAGCGGGCCGATCTGACGCAACAGAAGTATACTGAAATTCTTCATTCTGTCCAAGCTCATGTTGAATGTGCTCAGATAGGTCGCCAGCGTCACGCGGGGTTCCCCGAAATGGGTCATCATCGATTGATTCCGTGTTTGTCGGATTTCCAATCACCCAGGGATAAAGCATGGCATGTGCTTCTTCAACCGTTGCAGGAATGGTAGGATCAGAGTCCGCGGGTGCCCCCGCCATGCCGAAATCACCTTCGACGGGCATGTGGAAGTTCTCGACAGACTCAATATCTGCAGGTTGCCCCGCGATGGGTATACCCAGCCACTCTGCCAAGTCGATATCGTTGTGGCCTGTGAACACCTCTTCGAACAGCTCGTCGGAGTAATTCTCGAGGTTCATGCTGGCACAAATACTCGGCAGCCATGGAATGAATGACCGTGGCTGAGCCGTCAGCAAGGTCGGCCAAAAACGACTCCCAGTCGACGTGCTGTATGTCGGAGTCCGGTTGAGCCAAATGTATTGACGGACCCCTGCCTCTTCCATCGCCTTGGGGACATTCGCGTCGGAAATGTTGTGTGCTGTGGCATATGTCGCACTCCATGGTTTTACCGTTGGCATCCTTTGGATTCCCTCGTCGTCCTCTACCTTTACCTGATGTGTGCCTACGCTTCCTGCCAGCACCTAAAACATTTCCTCATGCTGGGGCCCAGTGAGAGATGCTAGGAAAGCTTGTATGCCTCTACCATGTAGTCGCCGACGCTTACCTTTGCCTTTACTTCGACCCTTGCCTTTTCCTTTGAGTGTCCGCCGTGCCATGCGTCTTGCCCTCCTGACTGGTTTCTTCATGAATCTCCGCCAACGACGCTTGTATTTTTGATAGCCCAAAAATAACAACTGAGCTTGCTGCTCTTCAGTAAGGTATGTAGGCATATCAGAGTAGTCCATCACGGTAGTTTCATCATCAGAAGACGCACGGAATCGGTACCGGAGTCGAGTCGGACTCGGCGGGTTGCCCCGCATAGCCCATTAGGGTCATAGCTTGTACAGGGGAAACAGCGTCGGGTCCCCTAGATCTGGCCCAGGCGTCTTGAGACCCCGAGGCCGTGCCGCCATTCTGGGCCAACAATGTAGTGGTCTCAGTCGGCGGCATATCATCGTTCCAGACGTTGTTAGCAGGTTGCCCTGCGTTGGCCTCTGTATGGAAGGTCTCGGTTCGGTGACCGTGACTAACAATACCATCGATATTGCCAGGGGTTCTCTCAACTATGTGAGCATATGACCTCATACGTTCGAGGAGAGCATCAAATTGTGCTTGGTTCCTCGGCATATGGTGGTTCAGAGGCTGCAGGAGTTGCTGTGCCCGCGACGCCCCCACTCCCAGAGCTCTGAATAATATTATTGTTAATATCTGGAAGTTGGGGATGTTGAAGCTGGCGGTTTCTGCTTCGTAGCGGGCTCTCTCGAACCGTGCTAACGACTGGTCGATTCGTTCTCCCGCATGGACACGAAAGTCGATGAGAGCCGTGCCAGGGTTGAGTTGGCGTTCCTCTTCTAGGTTCTCGAATTTCGTGCTTACGAGGAACATAATGTAGGTGACGCCGTCGGTGTGGCGACCACCTATATTGACACCAAAATTGATGACTGCTGGGGGGACTCTCATGGCTATGGTCCGTGCGAGCCCTCCAAGACCGCGCTGGAGTGCGGCGGCCTGTTGGGAGGGCGTCATGTTGCCTGTGGTCACGTTGATCCAGGCGTGTACCTCGCGGACAAGCTCGCGAAATGGTACTTGACCGGCAGGATCCCAATGGGGGCCGGTCGTCCTAGTGTCGTCTCCGCCCCGCATATGTCCCACCGCACATCCAAGAGCGACCCATATTAGCCCAAAGATAGTAACCCCAATCCAATGGCCTCGTAGGTCGGAAACTCGTGTTTTGTCGTCGTACGTCTGCGAGGGGTCGGAGGCGGCAGTATATCGTATCGCATGTTTCCATGCATTATGTATTCGAAGAAATTTCCAATGGAATAGGTGGGTGGACTTCAAGAGTGTAATAGCGCAGGGATGTAGAATATGAGTAAGAGACCTCCGCTGGGGCAGAGCTGTCGCTGCAAGTTTCCTTGCGGTACTGCGTATCTATGTTCACTCCTCCGCGCAATACCACTGCACCCTGATGTTCCACCGTAACTGTAGTCCACCAGATAGTGCCGTGGATGGTGAGGAGTAGAGCTAGAGCTGACCACTATAGGCCAGCTCCGCTACCAAGTTTGAAAAAAGGGGGCTGGGAGGCCCCGCCAACAGCTTCGCCTCAGGCGCAGCCAAGCTCCAGCTCGGCTGTACCGTAGTAGCGATAGTCCCAATGCAAGAGGGGATGCCATGTCAAGTAAAAGGGGATGCCTTTTAGTATCAATAGCGATAGTGTGCCTCGCGGTGAGGCTCAATCAAATCTGGGCGGCCGGCCGCTTTGAGCCAAGGCGGCCGCGGGCGCACGCTCGCTTCCATTCCTTACGTCCCCCAGCTCGCTTTAGAGTGGATGCCCCCAAGAGGCTCCCAAGAGACCCCCAAGAGGCCCCTAAGAGACCCCCCAAAGGCACCCAAGATGCTCCAAGAGGCCTCGGCGAGAATGCCACATCATTGATTTTACCAAGGTTTAGCCACATGTTGGCCTCTTGGGGGGGGCACTGATTAAGATGACTCCAAGAGCGCCTGTGCGAGCCCAAGATGACCTCCAAGATGGCTCAATATATCGCAAGATGTCTCATGATGGCTCCCACGATGCTCCAAGATGCCCCAAGACCGCTCCAAGACGGCTCCAAGTGGCCAAAGAGCTCCCCCAGGAGGCCCCGAAGAGGCCAAAACCTTAGGACATTCTATGTGTTTGGCTTTCTCGCCTTTTCGCTTCCGATGGCCATCCGAGGCCTCAAGATGGCTCCAAGATGGTCCAAGAGGGCTCCAAGAGAGGCTCCAGAGAGCCCCAAGACGGCCCCAAGAGCGCCTAAGAGCGCTCCAAGAGCGCCCCAAGAGGCGATTTTTTGGGCTCCCGAGGGGCAATGCTAACTAATGCTCGCTGCTTGTTTGATCGATGTCCTCCAAGATGGCCCCAAGAGCGCTCCCAAGGCTCCCAAGAGCGCTTCAAGAGGGCCCCAAGAGGCGCCCAGGAGTCCCCAACAGACGCCCAAGAGGCCTCCAAGATGCTTCCAAGAGACGCTCTCCGAGGCCTCCACTGGCGGACCCTTCCTCTGTGTGCTGCCCACTTTCCTGATTGAGGCAATTCCTCTGGGCATCGTTTCTGGATGGGCTGGTGGGGTTACGCGAAGCGTCTAGAGTGTTGGAAGTGTGGCCCGCTTGTATTGTTTTTCGAAATGTTCTGGTCTGGACGTGCTTCGGCGCGACAGCATGTAGTCAACGGATGCGACAAAACGACTGCCCCATCTGTGTTGCACGAACCGAACCGTGGGGTAGTAGCATGCGAAACCTGTGCCCCCCCGCGTGCCAGTCAATGCCGTGCAGGACTCGCTCGTTGTAGTCCGCTTAGGTGGCTCGGGGCAGGCTGGCCGGACCTCCCCCGCGTCTCTGCACTGCGCGGCTTCTGCCAAAACAGCTTGAGCCCAAACGGGTAAGGACCACGACTGAAAATCAATAGTAAAACAGGTCCACAGCTAGCCCTCGGGAGCATAGCACATTTTCACGAGGCACGAACAAACATCTGACGCGTGATGCCCCCTGCCAATGGCGAGACGCGCGCCTTCTATCCCCCTTCAACAGTCTGCTAGCCACAATTCTCGGTGAATGTGATCCCGAACCCAAGTCCTAGAATAACTACGAACCCCTCAGGCGCCTCCCTGACGATCGTGATTGAATCATTCACTTCGCCCCTTGCACCTTCAGCTGGTTTAGAAAAGGGCCCCTAACAGTCAATGCATTTTTTCAAAACAGGATAGCGCGTCTCCCACAGGACCCCCAGGACAGCACATCTCAGGACCCCTTCTTCCTTTCCTCCTGGTAAGCCATTCCAGGGCCCCGAACAGTCGATGCAATTTTTCTTAAACAGGATAGCGCGTCTCCCACAGGGCCTCCCAGGACAGCACATCCCAGGACCCTTTCTTCCTTTCCCCCTGGTAGGCCTGGGTCACATTCTGGATCTTCGAGAGCTCTCCGATCGTGTGGCAATGCCCCAGTCGATGCTGCTGGTCGGAAGCCAGCCAGGACTCCTTCGCAGAACGAGAGGACTCCTTCGCAGAACGAGCAAAGTAGCCCCAGCATGTCGCAGCGGGTCTCTGCTTGGCTCGAGAGAGAACGCCAGGTTTACCTCCTACTCCTCCTCCGCCTGCCCTGCTGGGGTGGGAGCAGGCTCGCGAACACGGGCGCCGCGGACCCCCACGCAGTCGTACCGCTCGGGCTCCTTGAGCAGGAGGTCCCCGAACGAGCCTGAAGCGTACCGCCCGACAGGCCGCGCTCGTCCGCCGTACTGCTGCGGCTGCTGCAGCTGCTGGTCCTCACCCTCCTCCTCCTCCTCCTCCTCCTCCTCCTACTCCTTCCTCTTCATCGTCGTCGTCTTCCTCCTCCTATTCCTCCTCCTCCTCCTCCTCCACCTCCTTCTGCTCCACTCGGGTCGGACAAATTGGGTGGATAGCAACGGGGGGCTTAGAGACTCATCTTACGTCGCTGATTTCCCCGGCGCCTCCTGGCGCCCGAGGCACCAGTGTATCGAAGAGAGTGCCTGGTAGCGGGGCCAAAACCAGCTGCACGCAGCAAGTTTCGTAACCCCTCTTTTTCCTGTCCCCCCCTTTCGTCCGACCCAACACTCCTTGGTCAGCACGGGAACAATTGATAATCATGGCGAGGCCAGGAGCCCTTCAGCTTGGACCACGAGCGTCGCCTCACTCCGCCAGGTGTGGCGCGGAGGCTTGTTATAAGTGCGCGCAGGGGCAATGCCTGCATAAGTGCTCAATGAAGGATGTCGCTGGCGCCTAGGCGACAGCAGCATTTTCAATCAGAGATGTGGCCCACGCACAGACCGCAGCATCACTCCGAGATAAGCGTGTCGCCAGAGTGCAGGTGTCACGCCCACTTGGCGCGGGCTGGGCTCTGTGTCACCAAAGTCTGGGTGGCGTTAGGTGGGTAGTCCACGTCGGGGGGCGGGGCGGGACTTTAGCCACCTGTGCCAGGTGGGTGGCTCTGCGCGGGCTCGGGCCTGGGCATGCTGCGCCTGCGCTGCACTGGCGCCGCTCGGTCTGCTGAAGTCCGTGGTGGGGCTCACGAGGAAGTGCCCAGACCCCTGGCGGCTCGAAAAAAGTCGCGCAGAAGCTTCTTCGCAATTTCGGGCGCCGTCGTCGTTGTCGTCGTCGTCGTCGTCCCCGCCCTTCTCCTCCTCCTCCTGCTCCTCCTCCTTCTCCTCCTCCTTCTCCTCCTCCTCCTTCTCCTCCTCGTCCTCCGTTTCCCCTCTTCATTCCCGTTCCTCCTTCCCCTTTCCCTCCTCCTCCTTAAGCTTGGTTTTCCCAATGCTCATGCTCCTCATGTTCCGTATGATCCTTCTCCTGCAGATCCTCCTCCTCCTCCTCCTCCTGCCTGGCTCTTCCCTCTCCTGTACCTCTTCTTCTTCTTCTTCCGCCTCTTCGTTTATCGCTTCCCCCTCTTCCTCCTCCTCTTGCGTATTTTTCTTTTTGTCATCTTTTCCAACTTTCTTCCCCCTCCTCCTCCTCCGCCTCCTTCTCCTCTTTCCTCCTCTTCCCTCCTCCTGTCGCATGCGCAACACTCTTCGACAATGAGCCTCCTCTCTCCGCTCAGACGTCGCCCGACCTCGCTGTACGCTGCCTGGCCTCTTCTTGCCCAGCCTCCCACTGTGCAGGTCCCGACGTGCCAAGCACTGCAAGCGCCCTTCAGGAATCAAGACCCTATCCGACACCCGACTCGGCGAATGGAAGGGATGGGCGGGAGGGGGTATGATTTAAGATGTGCGCGAGCACACCTTGCTTGCTCCTGTACCCTTCTCCTTCCATTTCCCCTATACCCTCGTCCCTTCACCCTCTTTGGTTCTTTTCCACTTCTCCCTCCTCCTTGTCCTCGTACGTTTCCTCTTCCCCTTCTTAATCTTACCATTATTCCTCCTCCTCTTCCGCATCTTCGTTTCTCTACCCTCTTCCGTTTCCCTCCTCCTCCTGCTGCCTCCCTCTCCTTCCCCTCCTGTCCTCCTCCTCCTCTTTTTCCTGCTCCTTCCTCTCCTCCTCCTTCTCATCCTCCTCCTTTTCCTGCTCCTTCCTCTCCCTCCTCGATCCCTCGCCCTCCTCCTCGTTCGCGAATGCCCCCCTCATCTGCCTTCTCGCCCTCCTCCCCGCCCCGCCGCCTCCCACCCGCTTCCTCCTCCTCCTCCTCCTCCTCCTCCTCCTCCTCCTCAGGCTCCTCCTCCTCCTCAGGCTCCTCCTCAGGCTCCTCCTCCTCCTCCTCCTCCTCCTCCTCCTTCGAATGCCCCCCCATCTGCCTCCTCGCCCTCCTCCTCGCCCCGCCGCCTCCCCCCCCCCCGCCGCGAGAAACCGAGCGGGGCGCGCGACACCGCGAGGCCCCAGCGCGCGATCTGCTGGCCGCCGAAGCTGGCCTGGGAGGAGGAGGAGGAGGAGGAGGAGGAGGAGGAGGAGGAGGAGGAGGAGGAGGAAGAGGAGGAGGAGGAAGGAAAGAGGAGGACGAGGAGGAGGAGGAAGAGGAGGGATCATAAGACCGATTCCAACCACTTCGGACGGTTCACGAACCACTTCGGGCCGAGTGCAACCACTGGAAGCGGACTGATCACAACGTGTAGGATTCCTACTGTAGTCACACGCGGCGAACGCCATATCACAACTGGGGAAGTTTGCTTCGGCTTCCCAACGCCTGGAAGACTCCCGAGGGACTCTTGAGGATTCTGGAAGGCATCTTGCGGATCTTGGGGGACTCTGGACGATTCCGGCAATATTCTTTTTTGTATTACCACTTGGTTGCAAACACTAGCCTGTGATGGACTGTCCAAATACCCAGAGATGGTAACCTGGCTCGCGAGCTCTTACGGGAGCTTGGAGAGGAGTTCCTCCAACGCCGGCGACTCGCCGGGCGACGCCGGCGCAAGGCCGACAGCCCCAGAGTTGGTGGCGGCCGTGTTGGCGGTGGCCGAGCTGGCCCCGCCAGCGCTGGCTGCCATCGGGTCCGCGGCCGCGGCGGCCGCGAGGCGGTTGGCCGCGGAGGCGGCCGCGTCGCCAGTGGGGGCCGCCGCCCGCGCGAGCCCGCGGGTGCGCCTTCGCACCCGGGCCCGCGGCTGCCTCCGCCCGCGAGGGCCCCGCAGTCGCGGAGGCTGTTGCGGGCGGCGGCGCAGCCGCGCTGCCCGCCTTCGTGGGCGATGGCACCAGGGTTGCAGCGGGCTCCTCCTTGCTGTGCGCCTCGACAATGGCCGCGAGCTCCTTCACCTTGTCCTTCTTCGACTTCTTGTCCTTCTTTGTCGACTTCGAGCCCCTTGGCGTCACCTCGCCTGCCGCCTCCGCACCCGGCAGCGGCGCGCCCGCCCACTCCCCGGCGGCGCCGAGTTCCATGTCGCAAACGCCGCCGCCGGTGTCGTGGCCGCCCTTCATCACCTTCGCCTTGAGCTCGACGCTTGGCCTAGTGCGCGCCGATCCGTGCGGCGCGCTCAGCATCCGACTCGCTCAGCCGCCGGGGCAGCAGCCGCCGCGCCGCTGGCCGCGGCCGCGACGGCCTTGCGCGCTATGGCCTCCTTGGCGCGGGCGGCCGCGGCTTCCGCGTACGTGCTCCGCGGACGCCCTATTGACGTCTGCGAAGGCGGCCGACAACTGCTCGAGCACGATCGGGAAACACCCGAGATAGGCCGACGATCGCCCGGGCGGATAGCTCCGCCGCGCGCTCGGAGAAGGCCCATCCCCCATTGCTGGCACCGACGCAGCGCAACGAGACCGAGAGTACCATCTGCGCACCCTTCGACATCGCCGTGCTCGACTCGCCAGCTGCAACCCAAAGGGTCGCTCCGTTGAGGTGGATCCGGGAAGCCGGAGTAGTAGCTGGCGACCACGTCTTGCATTGCCTTCGTCGGGGCGGCCACAGAGGCGCGCCCAGCTCCGGGCAAGCTCGAGCCGCCGTCCGCGACCCCCCTCAGCGCTGGCGTGTGAGTCGGCTCGAACCCGGGCGCGCGGAGGTGATCGTTGCTGCCCTTGGCAGCGGTCATGGCCTCCAGGCGATCGTCGAGGCTGGCCGACGTCGAAGCATACATCAGGGCCACGGCGAATAGCGCAACTGCAACCATGTCAACGACAACGAGCGCTGATCCTGCATGCTGAAAGTGAATCATTTTATCAGCTGCCTGGCGCACGGCTTCGCCGAGCAGCGGCTCACACTCGGCTGGGTCTGGCGTGCCTTCGCCCCCGGTGAAGGGGTACACGTGCGGCCAGCAGGCCTGCCTCACGGCGGACCGCACAGGGTCGAGAAAACATGGTAACAGACAGGATAAGCGCGGCGTTCAATCACGGAGGCGGCCTGCAGGCATGCCGCGTATCCGGCCCAAGGCGCGGTCACCGTCAGCATCGCGGCCAAGCCCGCCGCCTTGCTGGTCGCAGAGGACCGCGCGGCCGCCAAGGCGGACACACCCGGCGCAGGTACCCTGGTCAGCCGCATCGCTGCCACGACATCCGATAGCAGGCTCGCATTGGCGACTTTGGCAACGAAGAGGACCTTGAAGGATTCCTGGGGTTCCAGAAGGATCCTCGGGGCTTCCGGAAGGATTCTTGAGGATTAATGAAGGATTCGTGAAGAGTTCAAAAGGATTCCTGAAGGATTTTGCGGATCCCCGAAAGATTATTGAGGATTCCTGAAGGATTCTCATGGATTCCTGAAAGATTCTTCAGGATTTCTTGAAAGGATTCTGGGGGATCCCTGGAGGATTCTGGAAGATTCCTGAAATATTCTTGAAGATTTCAGACGGATTCTTGAGGATTCCTGACAGATTCTTGAAGTTTCTTGAGGAAGTCCGGAGGCGTCCTGAAGGATTCTCGAGGAGTCCTGAAAGATTTCCAAGGATTCCTGAAGGAGTTCTGAAGGACTCTTGAAGATGCCTGAAGGATTCCTACGAGATTCCTGACTTGGTTCTTGACGGATCCCTGAAGGATTCCTGACGGACTTCCGTCGGTGCCCCAAAGGATTCCTGAGGGACTCTGAAAGGATTCCTGACGGACTCTGGAGGGATTCTTGAAAGACTCTTGCGGATTCCTGAAGGATTTCGGCGGGATTCCTGAGAGACTTTTCCAAATCCCCGAGGATTCCAAAACGGATTCCTGAGGGACTCTGCTGGATTCCAGAGGATCCTTGACGGATTTTTGAAGATCCTGGAGGATTATTGAGGATACCAGAAGGATTCTTTCGAATTCCTAAGGACTCTCGAGACGTCATGAAGGATTCTCGAGGATTCCTGAAATATTCATGCAGACTTTTGAGAAGTCATGGACGATCCGTGAGGATTTTTGAAGATTCTTAGCGGGTTTTGGCAGGTTCCTGAAGGATTCCGCACGGATGGATTATTTACTTATATATATACACACACCTATACGACCACCCTGCGGGTGATAAGAAGGTTGGGGGGCAACAGTGGGCAACATATCTCATTCACTGTCTCATTCGGTCTCACTACCGATCTCACAATCGATATCACTATCGACGTCGTCATCATCATCATCATCATCGACATCACCATTCACATCATCATCATCGTCATCATCATCATCATCATCAACATCAACATCATCATCATCAACGTCGTCATCATCATCACAATCATCATCACCATCATGGCCATCATCACCATCAGCATCGCACAATCGATCTCACATTCGGTCTCACTAACTATCGATATCACAATCGATCTCACAATCGACGTCATCATCATCATGATCATCATCATCATCAACGACACCAACATCATCATCATCATCATCATCATCATCATCATCGCCATCATCAACATCATCATCATCATGATTACCATCATCATCATCATCACCATCATCATCATCATCATCACAATCATCCACGTCATCATCGGGACACCGACGGGACACCGAAGGGACACCAGCGGGACACCGGCGGGACACCGCGCGGCACCGGCCGCCCGGTCAAGGTTCTTTTGCTCTGGCCGCGCCTCAGCCACACGGGACACCAGCGGGACACCGCGGGGCACCGGCCGCCCGGTCAAGGTTCTTTTGCTCTGGCCGCGCCTCAGCCACAGGAGACTTTCTCTCGCCCGCCCACGCAGCTTCGCCTCGCCCGCACGGCACGCACGAACACGAAACCGAAATCGATTTCCCGGTAGGGGGGCTCTCCGTTCCACTTCGATCTCACCCCCCAACCTCCGATATATATACATATATATATATATGTATATATACATATATATATATATATAGATAGATACACACTAGAAACATCGCGCGCTTCGCGCGCGCTCAGGTTCTAGCCCAGGCTGGGGGAGCGCTAGAAGATCTTGGACAGCGCTATCAAGCACAGGCGCGTGACATAGTCGTGCCTCCTGAGGGCCTCTTGGGAAGCTCTTGGGTCTTCGTGGGGGCATCTGAAGGGCTTCTGGGGGGTTCTCCGTGCTTCCTCAATTGGCTGTTGGAGGCTTCTCGGGGGGGCATCTTGGGGCTTCTTGGGGTCCCTTGGGGGCACCGTCAGGGTTCTCCAGGCAATCGGAAAATAATGTTCTGCAGTCTGAAGCAGTCAATTGGCTGTCTTGGCTGCGTGGAGGCCCGGCTTGAGGCCACAGTGGGGCAATCCGGAAGCCTCCTGGGGCCTCCTTGAAGCAATTTTGATGCATCGAGAGCACTGTTCGGCTATCTTGGGGCCCCATGTGCGCCTCCTGTGAGCCTTTTGGGGCCTGGTGGGGGGCATTGGGGGGCCTCGTCGTACCAGTTGGGGACTCTGGGGGCCTGCTGTGGGCCTCTTAAGGCGGACAACTCTGCTGTTGGGTTCTCGTTCCCCTTCTTGGTGCTTTTTGGGGCCCTCTTGGGGCCCTCTTGGGCCGTCTTGGGCGCCTCGGGCACCGTCTTGGGGCCCTCGTGGGCCGTCTTGGGGCCCTCTTGGAGGCCTCTTCGGCTATCTTGGAGCGGCCGTGGGGGCCACTTGGACAGTCTTGGAGCGTCGGCATGCCAAACGGCTGGGAGCTCGAAAATCCATCAAAAGCCGATGGGAAAACAATGCTTCTTGGAACCTCTTCGGCCTTCTGGGGAGCTTCTTGAGGGCCTCTTGGGTCCCATTTGGGGGCCCCTGGGGCTTCCTGAGAGCCTCTCGGGGTGGAAGGCTCGGATTTTCGGTTCGTCTTACCCCTCTTGGGCCCCCCTTGGGGCCGTATTGGTGCCCTCTCGGGCTGTCTTGGGCCCTGTTGGAGGCCTCTTGGGCTATCTTGGATTGGTCTTGGAGGCCTTTTGGGCCGTCTTGGAGCGTCAGGACGCCAAAAGGCTGAAAACTCGAACATCAATCAAAAACCTGTGGCATGACATGGATTTTTGCCTCTTGGGGCCTTCGTGGGAGGCCTCTTGGATACTCTTCGGCCCCCTGGGGGGCTTCTTGGGGCCTCTTGGAGCCTGTTAGGGGCTTCTCGGGGCCTTCTGAGAGCCTCTCGGGATGGACGACTCGGATTTTCGGTTCGTGTCAACCCTCTTGGCTCCATCTTGGGGCCGTCCTGGGGCCCTCTCGGGCCGCCTTGGGCGCCTCTGGCGCCGTCTTGGGACCCCCGTGGGCTGTCTTGTGACCGTCTTCGAGGCCTCTGGGGATGCCTTGGAGCGGAAATTGAAGCCTCTTGGGCCGTCGTGGAGCGTCAGGAAAATCAAAAGGCGAGAACTCGAAAATCGATTAAGAACCAAAGGAAAACAAGTTAGTTTTGCCTCCTGGGGCTCCTTGGGAGCCATCTTGGAAACCTCTTGGGGCGTCTTGGAGGCCTCTCGGACAGTTAGGGACCAACTCTGGGGTGATCTCGGGCGGTCATTGGTCTTTTTCGTTGTCTGGAAACGCCAGGGCCCCCCGGTGCGAGGGCCCCGTCCGGGGCCCCGCCTCGTGCCCGTGGCAGGGCGTCCCTGGGCTGTCTCGGCGCCCTCGTGGGGGCCTGTAGGGGCGAAATTGGGTGTCTGAAATCCATCAAAAACCTAAAGACAAGCAATGATTTTGGCGTTCCTTTGGGCCGTGTTGGAAGCCTTGTGGGCCGTGCAGAGGCCATCTTGGGCGTGTTCGAAAGATATGTCCTCGTTTCGGGGCCTCTTGGGCCTCTTGGGGGCCTCTTGCGGCCCTTTTCGTCTGTGTTGGGGCGTTGTTGGGCCGTCTGGGGGCGGCCCTGGGCTGTCTCGGCGCCCTCTTGGAAGCCTGTTTGAAGATTTCTGGGTGTCCTGGACCGTCCTCCTTCAACGTCGGCGGCACTGGCCGTAAGACTTCCTGGGAACATAATTTGTTGGGGTGTCGTTGGGCGCCTCCGGAGGCTCGGGGCCTGACGCGTTTCCGAGCGTGGCGGCAGGTAGCGCTGCTTGGGACTCTCGTTTTCTTATCCTGGCAGGTGTTTATAAACATGGTGTGGGGAGAGGGCGGCAACCCGAGAATCATGTTCCCGGGAAGCTTTTTGGGAGCATGATTTGTTCGGCTCTCTTAAAAGGGGGGGCTCTGGGGGGCTTACCGAGGGGCGCTTTTTGGCCTTGTCGGCAAGCCTATTGGAAACATGGTTGGGGCGGTGGGGGGAAGCCCAAGGAATCATGTTCCTGGAAAGCTCTGGGAAATACGATTTACCGAGGTCTATTGGGGGCCCGCAGGGGGGGCCCTTGGGGGCTTCTTGGGAGCCTCCTGATGGCCTCCGGGGGCGTCCTAGGAGCCTCTCAGGCCGGAGACCGTGAAATGTCGCGCTCTTCGGGCCCTCTTGGGTCGCTCTTGGGGCTCTCTTGGGGCGCTCTCGAGGCCCTCTAGAATTGTCTGGGGAGCCTCCTGGGCCGTCTCTGGTCTTTCCTTGGGAGCCTCTTCGGCCGTCTTGGAGCGATCTGAAGGGCCTCTGACGCCGTCCGGGGCCGTGGGGAGGCGGAACATGCGAGAGCGCAAAAATGCGGGACCCTTTGGAGGGGCCATCTTCGGAGTGTCCGGGGCCTCTTGGGGCTGTCTTGGCAATCTTAAGGGCCCTCTTGGCGTGTCGTGGCGTGTTTGGGAGCGGGCCTGGGCAGTCCCGGGAGCCCTGGGGGCTTTTGAATGCTAGGTGTTGTCTTGGAGGCGGAGGCTATTGAGTGCAGGGTGGCGCGTGCTACGCGGAAGGCGGGCGAGCGGCCGGGCGGGCGGCGGGCGGGCGGATGGCGGGCGGGCAGCGGGAGCTTGTTGAGTACAGGGTGTTGCCTTGAAGACGGGGGCTGTTGACTACAGGGTGTTGTCTTGGAGACTGAAGCTGTTGAGTACAAAGTGGTGCGTGCTACGCGGACGGCGGGCGGGCGGCGGGTGCCCCAGGTGGTGGGTCAGAGGCCTCATGGGCTCATGGGTGTTGGTTTGGATCTTGTGGTTGGCCTGTCGGGGACGTCGTGAAGGCAGTTTCGCAGCTTCTCGGTAGCCATGTTGAGACCGTTGTGGGACCTCATCGGGGCTGTTTTGCGGCCTCTTGAAGTATTGTTTGGGTCTCCTGGGTGCCTCTCGGGGGCCTCCTGGGGTTTCTGGGGGGCTCCTTGGAGCCTCCTGGGGCACTCTTCAAGCGGGAGGGTCGAATTTTGGAGTCGTGGTCCCCCTCTTGGGCGCATCTTGGGGGTGCCTCTGGGGCCGTCTGGGGGCCCTCTTGGGCCGTCTTGGGGCGCTCTTGGGGGCCTATGGAGCCGGCCTGGAATGTCGGACAGCCGAAAAGGCTGGAAGGCCGAAATCTCTCCAAAACCTCAGTAAAATTGACGATTTTGGTCTCTTGAAGCGCTCGGAAGAGGCGTCTTAAAGCGTCGTGGAATGCCTTGGGGGGGTTTCTCGGGCCGTCTTGGGACTATCTTGGGCGTCCAGGAGCGGTCTTTCGGCGACTCGGGGCCCGCTTGGGTCGTCTGGGGAGCCTCTGGAGGCCCTCCTGGACAATTTTGGACCTCCCCGGCCGCCCCGTCCCCCATGGGGGGTCGGGGCAACTGTTTGTGGGCCCCGGGCCAGCCCCCCAGGGAAATCTCTCTCTCTCTCTCTCTCTCTCTCTCTCTCTCTCTCTCTCTCTATATATATACACATATACACACACCCTCGTGCACGCCGTGAAGATCGAAAAGACGTAGATGCAAACAATGCACGTTTTCCGGTGCAAAATCAATGATTTGGGCGCTTTCGCTTGTAGCGGCTTCTTGGGCTCAATGGGAGCCACCTTGAGCATCCAGGGGCGATCTTTGAGCGCCCCGGGGCCGTCTAGGACCGGCTTGGGGGCCACTTGCGCCTCCCTGGGCACGTCTTGGCCGCCTCTTGGCCAGACAGGAACGCTCCCGGAGCCCCGGAGCGGCCATGGGGGGCGCAGGTACCGGCCTGGCGGCCCCGACCCCCTTCCGCCGGCAGATCTCTCTCTCTCTCTCTCTCTCTCTCTCTCTATATATATATATATATATATTTATGTGTATACATATATGTATATATATATACATATATGTATGTGTATATATATATATATGTATATATATATATATATGTATATATAAATACTTGAACCACGCGCGCGCTTCGCGCGCTTAGGTTCTAGTCACGGCTGCGCCACGTCTTGCTGCTCTCGTTTTCGCTCATGTGATTATCGACGACGACGACGAAGACGACGGCGGCGGCGATGACGATGACGACAACGACGATCACGACGACGACGACCGCCACCACCACGACGATGACGACGCCGACGCCGACGACGACGACGACGTCCACGTAGTGACTCGTTCAATGCGGGGTTCCTGAAGTGTCCTCGAGGTCCCGACAACTTCCATAGACCCGGAGTTTCGTCGTAAATGTTTGACGGTCCCGGGGCCCGTGACGGGCCTCAGGAAGCCGAGAGTTGTCCGGAAGCTTTGGGAGCGGTAAGAGTACCTCAGGGCGTCTGGGGAGGGGGCTCTTGGGGGCCTCTTGGGGATTCCTGGGAACCTCTTGGGAATTCTTGGGGGCCTTTTCGGAGTCCTCTTGGATGCCTCTTGGGCCGTCTTGGGCGGTTTTGGGGGCTGTCTGCGGACCATCTTCGGCTTCCGGGGGCCTCTTGGAGGCCTCTTGGGGGCCTCTTGGGGGCCTCTTGGGGTATTCTGGATGCTTTGGGGGGCCTTCTTGGGGTCTCCGAGGGCTCTCTTTGGGGAGGAAGGCTGGAAATGTCAAGTCGGGTACCCCTGTGAGCCCTTTCTGGGAGCGGTCCTGGGGCCTTCTTGGGCTGTCTTGGGGGCCTCTAGGTCGCTCCTGAACCCCACTTGAGGGCCTTCTGGGACCCTCTTTGGCCGTCTTGGCGCGATCTTGGAGGCCTCTGGGCGAATATTATACGAATGCACGTTTTCCGAAGGGAATGGAGCCATTTTTGCCTCTGCGGGCCCTCTTGGGGGTCCTCTTGGATGCCTCTTGAGCTGTCTTGGGCGGATTGGGGGGCTGTCTGCGGACCATCTTCGGCTTCCTGGGGGCCTCTTGGAGGCCTCTTGGGGGCCTCTTGGGGTATTCTGGATGCTTTGGGGGGCCTTCTTGGGCTCTCCGAAGGCTCTCTTTGGGGAGGAAGGCTGGAAATTTCAAGTCGGGTACCCCTGTGAGCCCTTTCTGGGAGCGGTCCTGGGGCCTTCTTGGGCTGTCTTGGGGGCCTCTAGGTCGCTCCTGAACCCCACTTGAGCCGTCTTGGGGCCCTCTTGGAACTCTCTTTGGCCGTCTGGTGCGATCTTGGGGCCTTCTGGGACCCTCTTTGGCCGTCTTGGCGCGATCTTGGAGGCCTCTGGGCGAATATTATACGAATGTACGTTTTCCGAAGGGAATGGAGCCATTTTTGCCTCTGCGGGCCCTCTTGGGGGTCCTCTTGGATACCTCTTGAGCCGTCTTGGGCGGATTGGGGGGCTGTCTGCGGACCATCTTCGGCTTCCTGGGGGCCTCTTGGGGGCCTCTTGGGGGCCTCTTGGGGCATTCTGGATGCTTTGGGGGGCCTTCTTGGGCTCTCCGAAGGCTCTCTTTGGGGAGGAATGCTGGAACTGATAGGTCGGGTACCCCTGTGAGCCCTTTCTGGGAGCGGTCCTGGGGCCTTCTTGGGCTGTCTTGGGGGCCTCTAGGTCGCTCCGGAACCCTACTTGAGCCGTCTTGGGGCCCTCTTGGAACTCTCTTTGGCCGTCTGGTGCGATCTTGGGGCCCTCTGGAACCCTCTTTGGCCGTCTTGGCGCGATCTTGGAGGCCTCTGGGCGAATATCCATGTGTGCTTCTGCGGGCCCTCTTGGGGGTCCTCTTGGATGCCTCTTGGGCCGTCTTGGGCGGTTTGGGGGGCTGTCTCCGGACCATCTTCGGCCGCCCGGGGGCCTCTTGGAGGCCTCTTGGGGGCCTGTGGGTGGCCTCTTGGGGCATTCTGGATGCTTGGGGGGCCTTCTTGGGGTCTCCGAGGGCTCTCTTTGGGGAGGAAGGCTGGAAATGTCAGGTCGGGTACCCTTGTGAGCCCTTTCTGGGAGCGGTCCTGGGGCCTTCTTGGGCTGTCTTGGGGGCCTCTAGGTCGCTCCTGAACCCCACTTGAGCCGTCTTGGGGCCCTCTTCGAACTCTTTTTGGCCGTCTGGTGCGATGTTGGGGCCTTCTGGGACCCTCTTTGGCCGTCTTGGCGCGATCTTGGAGGCCTCTGGGCGAATATTATACTAATGTACGTTGAAGGGAATGGAACCATTTTTGCCTCTGCGGGCCCTCTTGGGGGTCCTCTTGGATGCCTCTTGGACCGTCTTGGACGGTTTGGGGGGCTGTCTGCGGACCATCTTCGGCGTCTTGGAGCGACAATTCGGTGATTCTTGGTTTTTCGGCTGTTTCGAGGCCTCCTGAGGCCTCTTGAGGAGCTGTCCTGAACCGTCTCGGATCACCCCCAGAGTCCCCGGTACTCCCATGCCCCCTCGGGGCAGCCGCCCCGGGCGCCCGGGCGTCGTGCCCCGGGATTATATATATATATATATATATATATATATATATATATATATATGCAATACATACATACATACATACATACATACATACATACACACATACATACATACATACATACATACACACATACATACATACATACATACATACATACATACATACATACATACATACATACATACATACATATACATATATATATATATACACGGATTCGGGAGGGACTCTGGACGGATTAACGAATGACTCTTGCGGTATCCTGAGGGACTCTGACGGGATTCCTGAGGGACTCTTGTTGCTTCCTGAGTTCTCCTGAAGGATTCATAAGGGATTCTTGAAGATTATTGAGGGTCTCTTGCGTTCGTCCTGCTTCATGCGTTCTCCATCGCGGTCGCGCTGTCAGTCGTCAGTCGTCCATCGTCAGTGGTTCATCGTCGTCGTGCTCTCTCTCCTTCTCGCGCGCGCGTCGCCGACCGTGGGGAATGGCAGGATAGGGAGGTGCAGGAGGAACAGGAGCAGGAGCAGGAGCAGGATGAGGAAGAGGGGGAGAAGAAGGAGGAGGAGGAGGAGGAGGACTGGAGGAAGAGGAGGAGGAGGAGGACAGGATGAGGAGGAGGAGGAGGACTGGAGGATCAGGAGGACGAGGAGGAGGACAATTTAGAGGAGGAGAGGGAGGAGAAGGATGATGATCATGATGATGATGATGATGATGAAAATGATGATGATGATGATGATGATGATGATGATGATGATGATGATGATGATGATGATAATGATGGTGATGGTGATGATGATGATGCTGATGATGATGATGATGATGATGACAACATGATGCTGGCGACGATGATGCTGTCGCTGCTGATGATGCTGATGCTGATGCTGATGCTGCTGATGATGGATATAATGATGATGGTGATGACGATGATGCTGATGCTGAAGGTTGTGATGCTGATCATGATGATGTTGACGATGCTGACGGGGCTGCTGCCGATGCTGACTATGATGGTGCTGGTAGTGCTGCTGATGAATAGGATTACGATGATGATGCTTATGGTGGTGATTACGATTACGATAACGATAGCGATGCTGATGCTGATGCTGGTGCTGATGGTGGTGAGGCTGGTGATATTGATGATGCTGCGACGGACGGTGTTGCTGGAAGGAGGGCGACGCGGGGAATCAAGGGAAGATGGGGATGATGCTTCATGAGGAGACGGGAGCGACGTTGGAGGAGCCTGACGGGCAGAACGGGGGAGGAGAAGACGCAGTGGGAAGCTAGAAAATGGGGGTGAAGCGGATGGTGATGACGCTTGATGGTAGTGATGCCGATGACGATGATGATACTAATGATGAAGATTATGCTGCAGCTGATGATGATGACGCTGATGCTGATGATGACGATGCTCACGATGGCAACGACGATGCCGATTATGAGGTTGATGATGATGTTGGCGACGAAGAAGAGGAAGGTGATGCTGATGCGGATGACTAGGATGGTGCTGCTGAAGACGCAAATGTTGATGAAGATACTTGTATGAACCTGCATATGATGATGCTGCTGATGAGGATGCTGATTATGGTGATGATGCCGGTGATAACGAACGGTCGGTGATCGGACGCATCGCAACCGCTTTTTTAGATTTCCATAAGGGGGATTGGGGGAGCTAGCTCACCGCATTGAGATGCGCTCTTACGATCTCTCCCTTAGTCGAAACCTTCATGAAGCGCCTCCCAAACTGCCGCAACCACTTCGGACAAATCGCAGCTGGTTGCGATCGGTCCGAAATGGTCGACGATCGGTCCGAAGTGGTTGCGATCGGTCGTGCTCGCCAGGAGGAGGAGGCGGAGGAGGAGGAGGCGGGGGAGGAGGAGCAGGAGGAGGAGGAGGAAGCGAGTTCTGGGGAGGAGGGGGAGGGGGGGGGAGGAACAAAGCGAGAAGGAGGAGGAGGAGAGATCTGGGGGGGAGAAGGAGGATGAGGAGGTGGATGGGGAGGAGGAGGAGGACCAATATGATGATGATGCTGTTGCTGGTGCTGATGGTGGTGAAGTTAATGATATTGATGATGTTACGACGGGCGGTGTTGCTGGAAGGAGGGCGACGCGGGGAATGAAGGGGGGATGGGGGTGATGATTAAGGAGGAAGCGGAAGAGATGGAGGAGCCTGACGGGCAACACGGGGGAGGAGAAGACGCGGTGGGAAGCTAGATCATGGGGGTGAAGCGGATGGTGATGACGCCTCATGGTAGTGATGCCGATGACGATGGTTATACGAATGACGGAACTTATGCGTCTGCTGATGATGATGACGCTGATGCTGATGATGACGGTGCTCACGATGGCGATGACGATGCCGATGATGATGTTGATGATGACGACGAAGAACAGGAAGGTGATGCTGATACGGATGACTATGATGGTGCTACTGATGGCGCATATGATGATGAATCTAATTATATGATACTGCATGTGATGATGATGCTGCTGGTGAAGAGGATGATTATGGTGATGATGCCGGTGATAACGAACGGTCGGTGATCGGATGGATCGCAACCGCTCTTTTTAGATTTCCATGGGGGGGGGGCTTGAGGGAGCTAGCTCGCCGCATCCAGATGCGCTCTTGCGATCTCTCCCTTAGTCGAAACCTTCATGAAGCGCCTCCCAAACTGCCGCAACCACTTCGGGCAAATCGCAACCGTTTGCGATCGGTCCGAAATGGTCGACGATCGGTCCGAAGTGGTTGCGATCGGTCGTGCTCGCCAGGAGGAGGAGGCGGAGGAGGATGAGCAGGCGGGGGGGGAGGAGCATGAGGAGGAGGATGTGGAGGCGAGCTCTGGGGAGGAGGAGGAGGGGAGGGGGGGAAGAGCGAGGAGGAGGAGGAGGAGGAGAGATCTGGGGAGGAGAAGGAGGATGAGGAGGGGGTGGATGAAGAGGAGGAGGACCCGTATGATGATGAGAAGAAGGAGGAGGAAGAAGAGGAGGAGGAGGACGATGAGGAGACGAGGGGGGAGGAGACGATGGAGGAGGACACACATGAAGATGTCCGGGAGGAATATGAGGAGGAGGCGAGGGATGAGAAGGAACAGGTGTGGATGAGGAGGTCGCGACGGTGACGATGGCGATGCTGATGATGATGATGCTGATGACGATGCTGCTGATGATGGTGATGCTGATCATGGTGCTGATGATGCTGCTGCTGGTGATGACGATGATGCTGCTGCTGATGTTGATTTGTTCCTCGGCATCATGACCAAACTGTTGTGCGTTTTAGAGAAACCATGATCCGTCGCAGAAAGCTCGATTGCTCCCTGAAAAGCTCGCTAGGAGCCGTGCTTCACGGGGTGCCGCGCACATGCGCGCGCGGTCCAGGGAGAACCGTAGAGGGCTGGCGATGCCCGCGTTGCATGCTGAGCGTTGGGAGGATCGGAGGTTGGAGGAGAGACCGTGGCTCAGGCTGGCCGTGCAAGCCCCGTCGTGAGGCCAATCATCTCGAATTCGTTCAGATGGGAAATCATGCTTGCATCTGGATAGCTCTCGGATTCGAGAGCTGATCGTGTGGGCCCTCGGGCCCATCAATATGGGCCGACCCCGGGTCGGCAGCTGCTGGGCCGCCTGGTCCAGTCGCAAGGAACGAAGCTGCAGAGTCTGGATGTGCCAGCCCTGTCGACCCCCAGTCTGCTGGCCCAGAAAAGAAAACAGAACAAGCTGAGACTGGCGGCGCACGCCCTACGGCATGCTCCAGCTCTGAGTCTTTTAGGACTGGTGGCGCACGCCCTGCGGCGTGTTGCTGCTCTGAGTCTGTTGAGACTGGCAGCGCGCGCCCCACCGCCCTCGAGTCGGCTAGCCCAGACAATAATACAGAAGCTGCTGAGACTGGCGGCGTACGCCCTGTGGCATGCTCCAGCTGTGAGTCTTCTGGGACTGGCGGCGCACGCCCTGCGGCATGCTCCAGCTCTGAGTCTTCCGAGACTGGCTGCGCGCGTCCTGCCGACCCCGAGTCGGCAGCTGCTGGGGGTCTGGCCCAGGAGCGAAGACAGAAACTGCTGAGACTGGCGGCGCGCGCCCTTCGGTACGCTCCTTCGTCGTAGTGCCTCCTGTGGCACCGCTCCGCTCCGTAGCGCATGATGTCAGCGAAGGGCTCGTCGTAGTGCCTCCTGCGGGGCAACTCCACTCCGTAGCGCATGATGTCGACGTAGGGCTTGTCGTAGCGCCTTCCGTGGTACTGTTCCACTCTGTAGCGCATGTTCTCGGCGAGGGGCTCGTCGTAATGCCTCCTGTGGTACTGTGCACTCCGTGACGCGTGATGTCGGCGAAAGGCTCGTCGTGGTGCCTGTCGTGGTTCTGCTCCGCTCCAGTGGTGTTGGCAACGTCGTCCTTGAGTCAGTATGCCCCCCCGCGCCTCGTCCATGAGCTTCGTGCGCGGCTCGTGCTCCGCCTTCAGGTTCTCCTGCCGTGACTTCTCGGACTCCTTCTGCGTGAGCACGAACTGCGCGGAACGAAAGTGCAAGAAGATGCGCACGTTGCCGTCGTCGCAGCCGTGGTACCCAACGATGTACACGATGTTGGACTACTCTCGGTTGGCGGCACACGTGAAGTAGTAGCTCCCTTTGACAGTCTGCAAGAAGATACGCACCTTGCCATCGTCGCAGCGGTGGCACTGGGAGCAAGACTCGACTTTGGACTTCGCTCGGTAAGATGCGCAAGCGAAGTGGTAGTTCCCCATGACGATGGCAACCTGACCGTTGGTTTCGATCTTGTGGTCGTCGTACACCTTCTCGTCTTGGTTGCGCCGCACCGCTGCCAAAAACTTCGTAAGCAGGTCGTACTCCGCCTTTACCGCCACCAGCTTTCTCCTCTCGGCGCCGTCGAGCTGCTTGAGCTGCTGCTCGGTCTGCTCGTTGGATGTGTGGCGCATAAGCAGCGGCTTGTTCTTGTAGCGCTGCTCCCATTTGTGGGAAACCTCCTCAACCGGCCTCAACATGCAACGCGTCAGCATGCCGCACGAGGCGCACCTCCGGAGCTGGCACCCGTGCGAACTGCCAGCGCAGTGTGCTCTCTTCCTTTTGGCGAACAATGGAGGGCTCTTCTGAAGGGACCGCTGTGTCACCGAAGGCTTGAGCGCGCGGCGGCCTTGATGATGATGATGATGATGATGATGATGATGATGCTGGTGATGCTGATGATGCTGATGACGATGGGGAAGAGGCGGAGGACAAGAGTAACCCCAGATGCATCAGCGATGCTGATGCTGCAATGCGCCCTCTCTGCCCCTCATGTCCCTTCGCCCCTCCCTCGCCCCTCTTCTGTTTTTGCTTTCCTACGGCCGCTGGCGCAATTCGCACGCGTGCCAACAAAACATCTGGTGAGGTGCCATGACGCCGTCAAACTCATCATGACCCCCAGAGCGGGGTATGTACCGTGTAATCGCACTGGAGGGGTAGCTGCCGACGCACTGTCATCTACACAGCACAATATGCAAGCACCAAGAGGGACATGGAGGGGCAGAGGAGTCTGAATACGCTCATGTAAACTAGAGCAGGTGCTGTAATATGACGTCCAGTGCCCAGTACAACGCTGTGGTCTCACACTGAATGGCAGAACTCTGTCCAGTGATCTTCTCGGCTGCGAATCCGAAGCAACGATTCTGCACTCCTCCGCCCCTCCCGCCCTTCCGCCCTCCCCCCGCCCCCGCCCCTGCTCAGCGCCCCTCAAGCGGGGACTCCACTAACGGGTACTTTGGCCAGTGACCCAGCGAACCCAACCCTTCCCGATGTGGGCAACGCTGCAATGCAAGAAAAAGGCCCTAAAGTGGCAACTTTCGGCAAAAATTCAAAGTACCCGTTAGTAAGTACCCGTTACGGTGCCGCTGACCTGCTCTGCCCCTCCTCCGCCCGGATCGCTCGTTTGGGCAGGCATGACCTGTTGGTGCGCGGCTTCATGGGGCCACGGGGGGGCGAGGCCGAGCGCGCAGGCCAGTGCGAGGGGGCCCCCTTGCGAGCCCGCACCGGCGAAGGGCCACTCCTGCGCGCAGCCGAACTCTGGGCTCGCTGGGTGGAGCTGGGGCCCTCCCTGGGTGCTTCAGGGCTGTGCTGGAGGCACCTCCTGTCCTGGGACGCTCGTAGGGCCCTCTTGGGGTGTCTTCGCACTTCTTGGGGGCGCCTGGGAGCGTCCAGGGCCGTCGGAAGCGCGGAAGAGGTGAGCGCTCGAGAGCCGCTCCCAGACCCGAAGGACACCTGCGCTCTGGTCCACTCCGGGCCCTCCTGGAGGCCTCGTGGAGCTCTCGTGGGCAATGCCAGGAACTTTTGGGGTCGTAGGAAGGTCACCAGGGGGGACATCTCGGAGCTATCTTGGGCCTTCTTGGGGCCGTCTTCGACTGGCTCTGGCCAATCGTCGGCGTGCTGAGGGCTCCTCTCGGCGCGTGCCGGCCCTCCTGGAAGGGCTCGGGAGCACTCGAGACGAAGATGGGGGGGCCTGGTGCAGGCGCCCCCCAATCCGTGGGGAATCGTCACCGCATTTGGCTTCTTACAAATTAGCTGATCTGCCGATCAATCAACTCGATTGAGAGGTGGGTTGACTCACTGTCTCACTGGTTGGTTGATCTGCCGATCAAATAGTTCGATTGATGGGTGGGTTGATTCACTGACTGACTGATTGACCCCCACGGTGAACATGGTTCGGCTCACGGACCTCGCGGTCGATGTGGGGAGCGACGCTCGCAAATCCGCCGGCCCCCTTGTGGGGCCACCAGGCTGTAGGCGCGAGGTTCGCAGTTTCCTGTACCAGTTGTAGCTTGTAGTTTCCAGTGTTACAGTTCTGCTTCTTGCTGGTTACTGTAACTAGTTGACTTATTGCTGGTTACTGTAACTAGTTGATTGACCGCGCGAGGGGGGGGGAGGCCCAAACGGGAAATTTAGCACCCCCTGGGCGCGTTGTCTGAATTGCTGGGGGGGCTCGAAATCGACACCCCTCACGCAGATCCGCGGGGTCAGGGTCCAAAAACACATGGGATTTGCCACATTTCTGAAATTCGGTGCCACCCCTCACGCAGATCCGCGGGGTCAGGGTCCAAAAACACAAGGGATTTGCCACATTTCTGAAATTCGGTGCCACCCCTCACGCAGATCCGCGGGGTCAGGGTCCAAAAACACAGGGGATTTGCCACATTTCTGAAATTCGGTGCCACCCCTCACGCAGATCCGCGGGGTCAGGGTCCAAAAACACATGGGATTTGCCACATTTCTGAAATTCGGTGCCACCCCTCACGCAGATCCGCGGGGTCAGGGTCCAAAAACACAGGGATTTGCCACATTTCTGAAATTCGGTGCCACCCCTCACGCAGATCCGCGGGGTCAGGGTCCAAAAACACATGGGATTTGCCACATTTCTGAAATTCGGTGCCACCCCTCACGCAGATCCGCGGGGTCAGGGTCCAAAAACACAGGGATTTGCCACATTTCTGAAATTCGGTGCCACCCCTCACGCAGATCCGCGGGGTCAGGGTCCAAAAACACAGGGGATTTGCCACATTTCTGAAATTCGGTGCCACCCTTCACGCACATCCATCGCAAGGCGTGGTAACCCAAACTGCGAGAACTCCCTCGGCCCTTTAATCGCAAGGTGTGGTAACCAAGCCCGTAAACCATACACGTCTTACCAATCGCCAGGTGTGGTAACCCCTCTTGTGATCAGTTGGTTTTGCTGATTGCGAATCGGCTTCGCATGAAGTTTCGATACTGCTTCACGACAGCGCCAAGGCCTCATGACTTAGCTCTTCCATGGCCCATTCTCCGAGAGAGGGGGCCGGCGGCAGGGGGCGAAGCCCTTACGGACTATGCCCATCCCGACCTCTTCCTGGCCTCAAGACGGCAGCAGAAAAGCACCCTGGAGTCCAAGAGAGCAGCCAGAAACGATGACCAATCGAGATTCAACGACCTGGCCTCCCCCAGGAATCAATACAGGAACGGACGGCGTTGCCTCTGGCAGAGAAATGACGTCCACTGCTGGGACGGACGCAAAAGTATACGCACAAGCACAGGCGGACAGTGACACGGGCACAAAAGCGTAGACAAAGATGTACAAGCACACAGAAACCAATACTGGTACCGACACACAGTCCAGCGCAAGGAGAAGAACACCTCCTGCGAGAGATCACGACACTGGCCGCCAAATGTGGTGGGGATGGATGGCAACTCTCTCTGGCGGAGGATGGATGGATGGATGGATGACACTGTCGCCGATGACTCGGCGATGCGGCGCGATCCTCCGACCCCGTCCACTTCTGGCCCTCCCTGGGAGGCCTGGGCAACCGCGCCCACCCTGCGAGCACTCCTCTCCCTAGGACTCTGGAGCCGCAGTGGGCTTCTTCTGACCACTAATATTCCCCCAAAGGCTCTGTCCAAAGGGGTCCTTGACTTATACTTTACATACTTTGCGAGATGGCTGGTGGCAATGTTCCCCGAAGCCCTGACATGTTTTTGTATAGTCGGTCTGTCCGTCCGTTCCTTGGGGATGCACACCACCCCCCCGTTTCTTGAGGATGCCCCCCTCAATTCCTCGAGGACCCCCTCAAAGTAACGCAACGCAGCGCGATGCAAATGAACATGCGCTACAACGCACGGTACTTCAGAACACTGGAGTGCAATCCAGCGTAGAGTAACGAGCAACAGTGCAAAGCAGCGCAACGCAACGCAGCGCAAATGTAATACAA
This sequence comes from Prorocentrum cordatum, assembly GCA_963575745.1. Taxonomy (NCBI): domain Eukaryota; class Dinophyceae; order Prorocentrales; family Prorocentraceae; genus Prorocentrum; species Prorocentrum cordatum. The sequence continues at coordinate 500,170 of CAUYUJ010017137.1, read as the reverse complement.
TGCAAACGATGCGACGCAACACAAACACGACGAACCAAACCAGCACATCTAACGAGCAAACAAAGCAAGTCAGCACAACAATCACAATGCAAGTCACTGCGCTAGAATAGACATTCACGCAACACGATGCTTCAAACACGCCGCGACACAACACATAACTACGTTGTACTCGGTCGCCGCTGTCAATTTAAGATCCAGTAGCTTGGGTTTGGCTTGTTCGAGGCTTCAGATGCCAGCGGAGGAACACAACTAACTATGTTGTCTTCCAGTGCGGTTGTCCCTGACAAACCTCCTTTCGATAAAAAAAACATCTCACGGTCATGGCGGCTTCATTCCACATTCTTGCGCTTTTTCCCCGCTGGCGCTGCATAGGCCCTGTGGGAGGAGGAGGATCAGCATGAGCAGGAGAAGGAGGAGGAGGCGGAGGAGGAGGAGGAGGAAGCGGAGGAGAAGGAGGAGGAGGGGGATGAGCCGCAGGCGCAGCTCGCCTGGCCGGGGATGAACACGCGCCACACGCCCTCGAAATCGATGACACCCCCCAGGTCCTGAGGCCAACAACTGCCCTCCTGCCGCACCCCTACTCCCTCCCTGCCTCCGTGCGTGCCCACCGTCCTTCCCCTCCGCCCCCCTCTCCCCCCCTCCGACCCCTTCTCTCCTGCCCCTCACCCTCTCTTCCTTCTTGCAGGGCTTCTGTCAGCAGGACCAGGTCAGCATCCCTGCCCTTCCCCATCGCCTGTCTCCCCCCTTCCCCCCGCCCAGACACTCGGTGGCCCGATTTTCTCGGGACATGGGCCTGGGGACCTCTCGACGCCTCCCCGAAGGGTGGCAAGGCCTGCCCCCTGAGCCGTTCCTGAGCGGCCTTCGGATGGGGCCCAACACCGTGGAACGCCGGCCGTCGACCGCCTGACCTTCTCGGCGAGGCGGGTCGGATACCCCGGGCCCCCCTCCTCGCACGGACGCCTACCCCGAGGTGGAACGACAGGGGGGGGGGTCAGCTCAGGGGGGGAGACATCGAGCTGGGATCGGCGATACATCGCTGATGCTCGGCGGCGCGCCCGGGGGGGGAAGGGAGAGGGGGCGGGCCTTCTCAGAAGGATCGGAAATCCGCTGGCCTTCTGAGAAGTTTTCGATGCTGTCCCCGAAGGCACAGGAAACTTCTCAGAAGGCGCGAGGGCTTCTCAGAAACCCCGCCGCCTTAAGAGGGCCTTCTCATTCCCACTTCTCACCTTCGCCCGCCGCCAAGATGAATCAGCGATGTGCCCCCGATAGCGGGCCCGCGCCTTCTGGGGCAGGATGGGCTAATCGGGCCCCCATCGGCGAAGAGTGAGCGGTTGGGGGTCGATGCGTTCCCCTCTGAGCCCATCCCGCCCAACCGTCGTGTTGTTTTCGGGTTGTGGCTCGGGTCTCTGGCGGTTGTTCGGGACGATCAGGGCACGCCTGGAACGCTCTCGGCGAGGCGCCGCCGCCGTAGAGCATCCGAGGTTGGACAACCGCCGAGAACCGACGAACGCGGCTCCAAACCTTGCGCCTCCTCCCCCCGCCCCCTTCCCTCACTCCCCTCGCGGAAGCCCGCAGCGCAGAGGGGGCGCGGCAGCCAGCCGCCATGGGACCAGCTCTTCGCGCAGGGCCTCGGCGCGGAAGCTGTGGCGTTGAGACCCTGACGGTCGACCTGGAAGCCAGATGCCCTCCACCAGTAGAGAACCAAAGAACTGTACGCATCACCCCTCAAGTGTGGATAAGAGTGAGGGGGCGGGCGCGGGGTGGGTCGCGGGTGGTTCGCGGGGTGGGTCGCGGGGGGGGGGGACGACGACAACAAACAACAACAAACAACAACAATCAAGCATAATCCGGGCCACGGAATACCACTTCACCCACTCACCCCGGGAAGGTGTAAGACCCTTCGGCCCCCCGGGCCCCCCTCAGTCTGATAAAAGAATAAACTTTCGGAGCCCCAGGGACCCCCAAGACCGCCCAAGAGGACCCCAAGATGCCCCACGAGGCTCCGCGAGGGCCCCAAGAGCACGCAGGCAAGTGCCAACGATTCTACAATATGGGCCACCAGAATGGGCGAAGCGATTCAATAATAATAAACTTTCGGATTTCAAAACCGACCCGAGAGATTCGCGCAGATCTCTGACACACCAAATTTGTGAAGATTTCTGTCCTACTACCCGCGTGAGCAGCAGCAGCTGCTTCTTCTAAGGAATAAGAGACGAGAAGCGGGACCAACTGGTCTCGTGACAGCGCGGCTGCGTCGCGGCCTCAAGTGAAAGGCCAAAGGCCGCCCTTCCATCCCTGAAACTGTTGCAAACTTGCAAAACCAACTTGCGCGGCGCCAAGGCGAGAGCCACACTTTGAAAGCGACCCCCTCCATCCTTGACGCCGTTGCAAGATTCTGAGGCGAATGTACGCGGCGCTGTGGCGAGAGTCACACTTTGAAAAGGAAGCATCATCTACCATTCAATCGATGGTTGACTTTTAAGACGAATGTGCGCCTGGCAAAGGCCAGCTTCACAATTTGCAAACCACCCGCTTTCATCCTCCAACCTGTTGCAAACTCTATGACGACTGAGCGCGTCGCTAAGGCGAGAGCCACATTTCGAAAGCGTCCTTCCCTCCATCTTTGAAGCTGGTGCAAACTTTTCAAAAGAATGTGTGCTGCGCTTATGGGGGAGCCACAGTTTGAAAACCATCTGTGCTCCATCCCTGAAGCTGTTGCAAGGACCAAGCTGAAATATCCCAAGCGGTGAAGGTGTCTCAGGCGAAATGCACGGCCCGCCCTACCAACTCGCCTGGGGGTGAGACATGGGGGAATTATCTATACGGAAAAAGGGATAGAGAAGGAGGAGAAAGAGAAGGAGGAGGAGGAGGAGCAGGAGGCGGAGGAGGAAGAGGAGGAGGAGGAGCAGCAGGAGCAGGAGGCGGAGGAGGAGGAGGAGGCGGAGGAGGGGAGGAGGAGGAGGAGGAGGAGGAGGAGGAGGAGGAGGAGGAGGAGGGGGAGAAGGGAGGAGGAGGAGGAGGAGGAGGAGGAGGAGGAGGAGGAGGAGGAGGAGGAGGAGAAGGATGAGCGAGCGAGCGACCTCGGCAGCAGTTCGGCTTCGATGCGCGGGGCACGGGCCTGGGAAGATTGGGCGCCTGTCGGCGTCCTGCGTTGCTGCTGGTACTGTCAATGGGCGAAGCGGTAGGGGGCCTGAGGGAGCCCGTGGGGGCCTAAAAAGCATTGGGCCCCTCGTCGGCCCTAGACCGTAGGAGGAGGAGGAGCAGCAGGAGCAGGAGCAGGAGGCGGAGGAGGAATCGAGCGTCCCCTCCGCAGGAGGAGGAGGAGTAGGAGGAAGAATAAGTGAAGGAGCTGGAGGAGGAGGGGACGATTGGCGAACGCCCTCCTCCACGCGCTTCTGCTCGTCTGGCCGGTTCGGCTTGTGGTCCTCCGAGAGCGGCATCGCCACCAACTGCTTGTCCCCGTCAGCGGCCCCGGGTGAGTCGCGCGAGCGGCACAACACCTCCGAGGAGAGAAAACCTGCCGATACCGATGCCCTTCTGGTGCGTTTCTGATTTTCTGGGGCCTCCTGGGGGGCCCTCCTCTCCACGACTGGATCTGCCTCGGGACCCCAGCGGGGCGCGACCCGGGAGAGGTCCGGGGAGCCACAGCCCGAGCCGCAGCCGCAATCGCAGCCCGCGCCGCAGCCGTAGCCCAAGCGCAGCGGCATCGGCACTTTCGCTGCTCCCCCCGCACCGCCCGCGAATCACCGACGCTCGCGACGAGCAGCCGGCAGGGCCCCGGCGCAGACGCCTTGGCGCCCTCCGCGGCGGGCTCGAGCCGCGGGTAGACCAGCGCGAGCACCAGCGTGCTGCCGTCGAGCACCTCTTGACCATCGTTTGGCCGAAGCCCATCCCCACAGGCATGGCCTTGGCCCCACTGGCCGACTTCCCCCCCCACAGGTGGGAATATATGCTGTTCCACTCGGGCTTCGAGAGACATCTCCCCACCTGGAGGGTGGTGGTGGTGGTGCTGGGGGGGCTGATAGACTTTGGCCCGGTGGGGATGGGTATCGGTGAGACGATGCCGAAGTCTGGCGGATACCCACGAGCCCAGACATCACCCGATTTTTTTTTTCGTGGCCGACCCCTTCCCCGTGCTTGTTCTTGCCCCAGATCCATTTCAGATGGTCCTGGGGCCCCGTGAAAGCCCCACAGGCCGAACTCGAGGAAAAACGCCGGGATTGAAAAAGTCGTATCGTCGGAGATCGGGGGATCGATTGGACGATGTTGGCCTCTATCTGCCGGGCCCTCTCGAGGAACTCGGCGTCGCAGGCGAGGCACGCGTCGTGGACCGCTTGCTGCAGGCTCTCGTCGGTCAGCTTTCCCTGCGGCCCCGCTCGGGCAGCAGCGTTGCTGCTGCCGCCACCGCCGCGCGGGCTCCTCTTCCTCCTCCTGCTCCTCCCGCTCCTCCTGCTCCTGCTCGTCACGCTCCTACTGCTCCTCCTGCTCCTCCTTCTGCTGCTCCTCCTGCTCCTCCTGCTCCTCCTCCTGCTCCTCCTGCTGCTGTCGCTGTCAATTTCTGAGCTCGGATCGAACGCTGCCGTCCCGACCCTCAGGGGCGGTCGCCCCTGGAAAGGTTGACCAGTTTGATGCTGTAGAGGCAAGCAGAAACGGGAAGCCACAACGACGGGGAGGACCGCCCAAAGGGGTTGGGGTATCTAGGCCCACTGCCCATCCCTGGGGGGGGGAGAGGGCGGAACGACAATTCCTCCTCCTCCTCCTCCTTCTCATCCATCTCTTTCTTCTTCTTCTTCTCCTCCTCCTCCTGCAACTCCTCCTCCTCCTCCTGCCCTCCCTCACGCTTCCGACTTTTTCGGCTTTTCGCGCTGGTCATGCTGCTCCGCATCAGCTTCCTCGTCGAACTTGGCCCTCCTTGTCCCTACCACTTGCACGGTCGAAGACGGGTAATGCGATGCTCAAGCGACGGTTGAGCGATGAAAGCTGAGTTAACTTTCAGGCCAAACTTTGCGCAAACGCTAGGCCAGCTTCGTACACGCAGAACCGTACTGTACTGGGAGACTAACAAACTGGGCCAAGATCGTGGAAACCACGGAAAAAACGCTGGGCCAAGGCGGATGTGGTAACTTTCTTATGGGTTAGCCAAGCGCTAGTGTACACTGTATGTGGGCGAACCATCCGCGGATGTGTGCTGAGACCGGCAGGCAAGCCAACCGAGACGACGACTCGTCCATTCGACGCATGGCCGCAAAACGTTGTCAACAACAAATAGAATCTATGGGGAGAGGCGGGGCCGCCACATTTTGAACTTGTGCCTTTCTTGTTTTGATGCTGTTTTGCAAGAGCCAGCGGCGCCGAGGCGAAAGCGACATTTCGGCCTTTTCGCGAGGGATGTGCGCCCCGCCCGATTCCTGCCACACGTATTCTGTAACATGGGCGACGACATGTGCATGCTGAGACGGGAACTGTATCGGTTGTTGAAAGTAGGATGGGCTTCCGGGATCCGGTCGCTATCGGCTGGCTAGGTACCAGAATAAGAATACAGACCAGCGGTGTAGAGAATAATGATGAAAGCAATATAGTATGCAGCGGGGACAAGGGTGAGAGCACGGCAGCGCGGCAGCCGACTGGACCTGATAGAAGCCGTCATTGAAGCGAGAACGTGATGCCTGCATACATTGTGAGGAAATCTCAAACAAAACGGCTGCTGGGCTGGGCGGGCTCGGGGGCGGTCCTGGGCTCCCTGTCACCCCAGTGGGACTCCTATGGAACAGAACCATGAACTCTCAGCCCGTTTTTAGCACAAATCATTCTTCACACAAGGTGGTTCCGTATTTGGTGCATATGGCCGTGCTCTCGCTTCAATGTCGGCTACATGTTTGGTCCGGACGGCCACGGACCCTGCTGAACTATGCGCTAACGTACATATGGCCGTGCTCTCGCTCGCCCTTGTCCCGGCTGCTCTCGCCCCTGTCCTGCCTCTTCACATTTGATGCTATACGGGTGCTTCGCCGAGGTAGCGTGCGGGCACTTGATAAAGAACCATTGGCCCAGGAACCCAAAACCTGGAAACCGCTGGCACTCCAATCGTGGATTGGTCGTGGATATCACTGGCGCCCTCATCAGATGAACCCTCGAAGGTCTGAAGCATCCTGGGCACATTTCTTGACGAACGCCCCCGCCGTCTCAAAGAGTTTCCAGCCTGCTTTTGGCACAGCCCGCTTTTGACTTCTTTTTGGGTCCCAGCGTTGGCGGAGCCGAGCGCGACTGCAGAGCCGACGGGCCGCGCTGGACACTGGGCGCACTATAGCGGGTGAGAAAACACAGAACGGCCGCGGAGCAGGGGGGGGAAGGGAGGCCCAGGCCGCCGGAATCGGCGGAGATCGGGCGCGCGCAGGCGGCCCCAGGCGCCAGAAACCTGTGTAAAGCCAGATGAGGTGCGTGCGCTGTTCTTGCCATCGCTCGGACGCCCATTCCCCGTGCGTTTTCCGGCCTCGTGCATTTTCCAGCTTCGTGCGTTTTCCCTGCGGGGCAACCAGGCTGCACCGCGAGGCAGCCGCCCTTCACACACCTTGTAAGTCGGCGGCGCAGAGGACCCTAAGGCGCGAGCAGCAGATGGAAATACTAACTGCGATCGAACATTGCTGAAGGCACAGTGTACAAAACGTGCACACTGTCAATGCAGCGATGGGTGGTGTGAAGGAGGACGCTCTTCACACACACACACACATGCACGCACTCGGCCTCCCCAGGACCCCCCGCCCCCGTGGCGGGCAGTGGCCGTCGCGCCCCGCCGCTGCCGCGCCGCAGCGCGCCGCCGCCCGCCACCGAGTGCCCGCCGCCTGGCCACGGGTGCGCCGACCACGCCCTGGGGCGGCGGCCGCCGGTGCGGAGGAGGCCCCGCCGCCCCCTCGCGGAGCTGCCGCGGTGCGCCCGCGGAGCGCCGCCCTCGGAGCGCCGCGCGCGGCGCCGCCCAGAGCAGCCCGAGGGCGAGCGGCGGGCGGCGTGCCCGACGGCGGCCGACGGCGACATCGAAATGTACCCTGGAGGGCGAGCGGGCTCGTCTGCGGCAGGCCGCGGCGCGGCGGCCAGCGGCACGGCCCCAGCTCTCTCCGAGGATACGAGCGATTTGTTTCATCTGGCGGTCCTGCTTTCACTTCGGCCCTCGGGGGCCGTGGCCGGGCCCCTGGGGCCATCAGACACGGGCCCTGGACCCCCCGGGGAAGCGGTCGGGACCTCCAGGGCCGCGGATGGCAAAGGTGGCGTCGGCGGACGTCAGGGGCAGAAGGCGGCGGCCGGCGGCCTGGGCGGTTATGCACTTCTGCAGGTGCCCCCGCAGCGACTCCACCACGTGGTCCACGCACAAGCTCCCAGAGTGCCCATCCAGCACCGGGGGGGGGGGAGG
>CAUYUJ010017137.1:487768-490268 GCA_963575745.1 Prorocentrum cordatum | reverse complement strand
CGCGGCGCGGCCACAGGATGCGCGGCCATAAGTGCGCAGTCACTTTCCGGGCCTTGGATGCCTCAGGCGGGGCGCCGTCTGCCGCGGCCCGCAGTCTTTTGGCGCGCATGGGACGGGAAATGCATGGCCTGCTGCTGTTGGGCACTGCGCTGGGGGGCAGCCGGTCGACTGCCCTCGCCGGCGCGGTCGCCATGGAGGGCCCCGCCCTGGCGCGCACAGCTCAGGCAGAGCAGGTCTGCGAGGCTCTCTGCTGCCTGGCGTGCTCCCGGTGCCATCGGCGCACGGCGCAGACAGCGTGCGCGATCTTGGTCCACTCGCCTGCCCGCAAGCTCGACTACGATATGCGTTTATGCGCCAGTCGCGTACTTCACGTAGCGAGGGCGCGGCTGCAGGCTGCAGCGGTCCGGGTGCTTGAGGTGCTCAAAGGGTCTCCGCTCGATACTGCCGACGTCGATACGGTGAGGCTGCCGCCGCGCCTCGGCGGGATGGGCATGCGCCTCCCTGCGGAGCCCGAGGCCGATGCAAGCTACCTCGCGTGCTGGTCCGCCCATGCGCAGGACGTCTGGCGCCTCGCTGCAGCCCTCGGGCGCCCGCTGCACCACGATCCCGACGCCGTGCTTGCCGGCGAGGCTGCGTCGCGGCTGCGGGCGTTTGGGGTCGACTTCACGCTTGGGCTCGGCATGGCCTTCACCGCGGAGGCGCAGATCGAGCACGCTAGCGGCCCGTTCGTCGTTGACACCCCCGTGTCGGACGTGTTCAGCTTCGTCGGGGACATCGACGACTCCTCGCCGGCTCCCTCTGCGGCTCCGGATTCCCTTCTGGTTCCCGGGCCGCCCGGGCCGCCCGGCGGCGCCTCGGAGCGACCCGAACCACAGAATCCCAGCGAATCCTGTGCTTGCGGCCGTGGCGGGCCGACGCTGGCGGAGGCCGCCCCGGCGCCTCGCGGCGTCGACAGTGGCTCCCTGCTCCTCCAGCGCGATCTGGAGGGATCCCGCCGCCGCCTGGGGCGCCTCTTCCGCGGCCTCGACGCCTTGCGGGCCACGAGGCTTTGGCGCAGGATCGCGGATGACGACGAGCGCCAGCGGAACCTGCTCTCGCATGCTGGCCGGGGCAACGGCACGTTTTGGCTCGCCATCCCGCACGCACGCTGGATGCAAGCCGGATCGGCGATCTGGCAAATCGCTTTCTTGAGGCGGCTCGGCGTTGCTTTTGCGCCGCCCGGGGCCACCTGCAGGCTGCGGCATGCCGCTGCCGTCGAGGACGCTGGCGTCGAACTGCAGGAGTGCGGCGAGGCGCTTGGCCAGCGCGCTGCGCACGCCCTGGCCTGCCCCCGGAGCGCCACGCGGCTGCGGGCCCACACGGGGGCCATGCGCGGCCTCGAGGTGGAGCTGCGCTCAGCAGGCGCCGTCGTCGACCTGGAGCGGTGGGTGCCGGAGCTCTACGGGACGCTGCCGGACGGCACGATCCAGGAGGTGGTCATGGACCTCGTCGTCGCGGTCCCTGCCAGCGCCGAGGGCTGGTGGCTGGACGTCAACGTCCGGTCGCCGTTCAACGCCTCGCTCGCCGACGCGGGCCGCGTCCCTGGGGCCGCTGCCGCCGCTGGCGACCAGGCCAAGGCGTCGCGCTACGGCGAGCAGGTGCACAGCATCGCCGTCGAGGCGGGCGGTCGCCTCAGAGCCGGCGCCGCCGCGGCGCTCGCGGAGCTCGCAGCCGCCTCGCAGGCGCACGGCCGCCTGCAGCGCACCGACCGCCGGGGGACGACGGCGCGGCGGATCGCCGAGCGCCTGTGCACCGTGGTGGTGCTATGGGCCGCGGACGCCACTCTGGCGGCGCTGGGGCACTGAAGCGCCGCGGCGGCGGCGCTCCTCCTCCTCCTCCTCCTCCTCCTCCTCCTCCTCCTCCTCCTCCTCCTCCTCCTCCTCTCCCCCACGGCTGTCCTATCAGGAAGACTTCGGCGCGCAGGAGGCGTCCAGATCATCATCATCATCATCATCATCATCATCATCATCATCATCATCATCATCATCATCATCATCATCATCATCATCATCATCATCATCATCATCCATCATCATCATCATCATCTCATCATCATCATCATCATCATCATCATCATCATCATCATCATCATCATCATCGCCATCAGCATCGTCATCATCATCATCAGCATCATCATCATCATCTCATCATCATCATCAGCATCATCATCATCACCACCACCACCATCATCATCATCGCATCATCATCATCATCATCATCATCATCTTCATCATCTTCAGCACCATCACCATCACCATCACATCACCATCATCACATCATCATCATTATCATCATCATCATCATCATCATCATCATCATCATCATCATCATCATCATCATCATCATCATCATCATCATCATCATCATCATCATCATCATCATCATCATCCGTCATCGTCATCGTCAACACAATCATCAACATCATCTTCATCATGACCATCGTCACCTTCATCATCACCCT
>CAUYUJ010017137.1:388467-482668 GCA_963575745.1 Prorocentrum cordatum | reverse complement strand
CAGGGAAGCACAACGCTTGTAGTGACTCCTGAGGAGGAGAACTGGGGCGGGAGGGTGCATTGCAGCATCGTTGCCTACCATGGTCCTCCTCCTCCTCTTCCTCTTCCTGTTTCTGCTCCTCCTCATCCATCGCTTTCCTCCCCTCTGCATCCCCGTTGCGACAGTGTATTCGTTGAGCGTGAAAGTGGCCGGGAGTGAGTTCTCCCTTGTGAAATGAAAAGGGACAATTTTTATCCTATCTCCCGCTCGGCATTGCTGCATTCGCTTGCGCGCAAGATGCGTAAGTGTGGTAATGGGTAACAGACTCCAACTTCTCCTTCTCCAACTCCTCCTGCGTCTTTACACTTTCCCTCCTCCTCGCGCTCCGGGATCGGTCACGCGAAGGGCGGAGGCGGATGGCGCATTTCAGCCGCCGCTTGCGCCACCACGTGCTTCCTCCCCCTCCTTCTCCTTTCTCCCCCTCCACATCCTCGTCCTCTTCTTCCCCCCTCTCCGCAGCAGCCTGAGGCGGACCAAGAGTTAACTCGTCAAAAGGGGCCTGCCGGGACGACGCCCCCTGACACCACGGCCTCCGTCCCTGATCCTCCTCCCTCCCTCCCTTCCTTCCTTTCTTTCTTCCTTCCTTCCTTCATTTCTTCCCTTTCCTTTCCTTTCGCACAGCTTGGCGCCAGCCCTCGGTCGCGGCGCGCGCCTGGCCGGGCCGTTTGGCGCGGGCTTTGATGAGACCGCGGGAAATGCCCGCAAATTGCCCTTCCCCGCGGCCAAGGGCCTGCTGGCTGGAGTTCGATGCTGGAACGAGGGGCACCTCACCTAGGGCCCCCAGCAACAGCGTCGCTCAGCGGCCCCCCCTTTGCAACACCGCTCGGGCGCGACCCCGGGAGCCCCGCTGTGGTCTGGGTCGCCCAGCGGCCCCCCCAGTACGAGGCTGGTGGAGCACCGCTCGGGCGCGGCCCTGGCAAACCCCGCTCTGGGCTGGGTTGCTGCTGGTGGGTGCCCGGCCCGGAGCGGAAGGGCAGCAGCTGGCGGCGCCCCCGCTCCTCCTCCTCATCCTCCTCCTCCTCCTCCTTCTCCTCCTCCTCCTCCTCCTTCTGCTCCTGCTCCTGCTCCTGCTCCTGCTCCTCCTCGTGCTGGCGGCATTGGTACCTCACACCCTCCCCCTCCTCCCCCTCCCCCTCCCCCTCCTGCTCCTCCTTCTCCTCCTCCTCCTCCTCCTACTCCTCCTCCTCCTCCTCCTCCTCCTCCTCCTGCGCCCCCGAGAGAGGAGGGGCGCCGCGAAGCCAGCAATGGCGTGGCCCTCGGGCGATTCGAGCGCTGCGGGCGGCGCGCGCGGCCGCCTCTCGCGCCGCTCCCACATCCCTATCTCGCGCCTCCCTTCGAGCGAGGAGGAGGAGGAGGAGGAGGAGGAGGAGGAGGGGGAGGAGGAGGAGGAGGAGGAGGAGGAGGAGGGGGAGGAAGAGGAGCATGAGGATGATGAGGAGGAGGAGCAGGAGGAGGAGGAGGAGGAGAAGGAGGATGAGGAGGAGGGGGACCAGGAGGAGGATGACGATGATGATGATGATGATGATGATGAGTAGGAGGAGGAATCTGATGCTACTGATGATGATGATGCTGATGCTGATGATGATGATGCTGATGATGATGATGATGATGATGATGATGACGATGACGATGATGATGCTGATGATGATGATGATGATGAGGATGAGGAACAAACAAAGAGGAGGCACCACGAGGGGCAAAGAGAAGGGACGACCGCCGCTGGGTGGGGGTAGATGGCAGCGTCTGGGCACGGACGCCATTGCCGACAGCGACAGCGACAGGAGGAGAAGGAGGAGCAGGAGGATCAGGAGGATGAGGAAGAGGATCAGTGTAAACCCAAGACGCCTCCCAACTCCCTCATCACAAGCCCCGACAATCATGTATCCTCATTGCGGGGAATGCCCCGTTGGAATGCGACTGTCTGGGATTCCCAATCGTGAGAACGCAATTCCTGGGACTGCAGCGCCACGAATGAACGCGTCTGTTGCATCCTGAGAACCCTGAATCGTCCCAGAACATGATTCCGGGGACTCGAAAGAACCACATGTCAACGTGAATGCTGCGCCTTGTCGATCCTAACTCGTGTTTAAACACCGTTCCAAGGACGTCGACCATACTACTCATTGAAACTGTTGAACATTTGACTCCGAATGCGCGCGGCGCTAACGCGATAACAACATTTTGAACACGGCCCGCCCTCCATCCGTAAAACTCGTCTGAACATTTACTAAAACGAATGTGCGCGGCGCTGGAACGATAGCCACATGCTGAAAACTGCCCCGCCCTGCATCCGTGAAGCTGTCGCATACTTCAAGCTTCAGGACCATACATGGTGAGAAAATCGGCCCGCCCTATCGACACGTGTGGGCGTGCGACGGGGAGGTGTTACTCATAAAGAAGGAGGAGGAGGGGCAAGGACAAAGGAGGAGGAGAGGCGGGAAGGGAGGCGGAGGAGGAGCAGCAGCAGCGGTAGGCTTGGGTTTCGACTGGCGCGCCGCAGTGTGCTGCGGGCCGCGCGCACGCTCCTTTCGCGCTGCTCCCACGCCCTTCTCTCGAGCCTCCCTTCCCCTCCTCCCCCTCGAGGACAAGCCTACAATGCCTCCAGGTGGCCCAGGATGGCACCCCGGGGGCCCGAGCTGGCTCAAGATAGCTGCCAAGCTGCTTCCAAAGGGGCCCCACGACCACCCCAACACGGCTCCAAGGACCGACGGAGCTCCCCAAAGCGGCTCCCGAGAATCCTCCCTCCCGTGTGCCCCTCCCTCCCTGGTCCTTCCTCCCTCCGCTTCCTTCCCTTTCGTCCCTCGCCCTTCCCTCGCCACCTTCGCTCCCTCCTCCCCTTCCCCTCCTCTCCACTTTCCTTGTCGCCCTCCTCCTCTTCATCTTCCCACCCGCGCCCGTGTCGTTGGGCCTAGCACGGTCCCTCGGGCATGGCCAAGCGGTTCTAAAAGGTCCCCACCTTCCCAACCTGGGCGACCCATGCGGCCTCTGGCGCGCCGCGTTTGTCGCCCAAGCTGGCAGCTACAAGGGCCCAGTAAAAATCGGGCTGAGGCCCCATCGTCTGGTGGCTCGAGAAAACGGGGGCGGTCTCGTCTTCGCCGTTTTGGGCCTCGGGGGGGCAGTTTGGGGATCTGGGGTCGTCGAACACATTCCCTGCTGAAGCACTCGCCCTGTGGAAGGGGTCGATACTCTGGGGGCCCACGTGTCGAAACAACTCGGGCCGCTGGATGTCTGTGTCTGTAACCGCTTGTTGCCAATTGCGCGTCTGCTGCCACGTTTCGGAGCTCTACATGCTTACCTATACGACCACCCTTCGGGTGATAAGGAGGTTCGGGGGGGAGGAACCAACGTCTCACTCGATCGGTCTCATTATCGACCTTGCTATCGATGTCACTATCGGTCTCGCTCGATCGATCTCACTCGATCGATCTCGCAATCGATATCACTCGATCTATTTCATTCGATCAATCCCACAATTGATAGGACAATCGATCTCACAATCGATCTCACGATCGATATCACGATATATCTCACATTCGGCCTCACTATCGACATAACTCTCGATACCACAGTCGATCTCACAATCAACGTCATCATCATCATTGACATTATGGTCACCAACCTCATCAGCATCAGCATCAGCATCAGCATCATCATCATCATCGGGACACCATCATCACTATCACCATCATCATCACCATCATCACCATCACCATCATCGGGACACCATCATCGTCACCATCATCATCACCAAACTCATCATCATCATCATCATCGGGACACCAACATCATCATCATCTTTGGAATACCACCATCATCATGTAATCATCATGAACAACATCGTCAACATCATCATCAACATCGGGCCACCATCGTCATCATCATCAACGACATCATCATCATTATCAGCATCACCGGGACACCATCATCATCGTTACCATCATCATCACAATCATCACCCTCATCATCGGGACACCATCACAATCATCAACATCAGCATCATCATCACCACCATCGGGCCACCATCACCAACATCATCATCAGCACCTCATCATCAACATCATCATCGACGACCATCACCATCATCATTATCACCATCGATATCATCATCATCGGGACACCATCATCGTCACCTTCATCATCATCAACAGCATCCTCATCCACCTCATCATCATCATCGTCGGGACACCATGATCATCATATCATCATCAGCATCATCATCATCTCATCATCATCAACATCATCAGGATCATGATCATCATCATCATCATCATCATCGGGACACCATCATCATCAACAACAACATCAGCATCATCAACATCATCATCGGGACACCATCATCATCACCACCATGGCCAACATCATCATCAGCATCATCATCATCATCGGGACACCATCATCGTCACAATCATCATCATCAACATCATCATCGGGACACCATCATCATCATAACACCACCATCATCATCATCATCTCATCATCAGCATCATCATGAACAACATCATCAACATTATCATCATCGGGACACAATCATCATCATAAGCAAAATCATCATCACCAACACCATCATCATCGGAACTCCAGCATCATCGTCACCATCATCATCATCACCATCATCATCATCGGGACACCATCATCATCAACATCATCATCATCATCATCGGGCCACCACCATCAACATCATCATCACCACCTCATCATCATCCTCATCATCAATCTCATCATCATCGGGACACCATCATCGTCATCACCATCATCATCAACATCACCATCATCGGGACACCATCATCATCACCATCATCATCAGCATCATCATCATCAACATCATCATCGGGACACCATCATTATCATCTTCCTCATCATCACCATCATCATTATCTCATCATCATCATCAACATCATCAGGATCATCAACATCTTCGTCATCATCAGCGGGACACCATCATCATCAGCAACATCAACATCATCATCATCATCATCATCATCATCGGGACACAATTATCATCATCACCACCATGGCCGTCATCATCATCATCATCATCAACATCATCATCATCATCATCAACATTGTCATCATCATCATCATCATCATCATCATCATCATCATCATCGGGACACCGACGAGACACCGGCGGGACACCGGCGGGACACCGCGCGGCACCGTTTGCCGAAGGGAGACTTTTGGTCCGGCCGCGCCTCAGCCAGGGGCGGGACATTTCTCGCCCGCCCACGCAGCTCCGCCTCGCAGCACGCACACACACGAAACCGAAACCGATTTCCTGGTAGGGGGGCTCTCCGTTCCACTTCGATCTCACCCCCTCACCTCTGATATCGACAAAGATCGATTACGTAAAGCGCGTTCGCGCTGAGCGGGTACTGATGCCGCTGACCCTGCCGGACCCCTTGCAATCGTCCAGCGTCTCTTCTCTGTTCCTCCTCTTCCACCGCGTTTTTCCCCTCCTCGCTTCTCCCTCCTTTTTTAGGGCTAGTTCGTGCTTTTGGTAGCCGAGGGTGTCGACTAGCACGTGGCGTCCACGCGCTCGTGGACAACGACATGCGAAGTGTGAGATCCTCCAATCGGGAAACATAACCTAGAGTCTGGTATTCGTACCTTGCAAGATCTGTCGGGCATAGGAAGCTTCGCGCGCAGTGTCGTGGTGTCCACGGCCATGCTGTGGACTTCGCGGGCGGTCGCGCGCGGTGTCGTGGTTTCGCAGTGGCGTCGTGATGCCACAATGTCGTGATGCCGCGGTCTCGTGCTGTGCAGCCGCGATGAAACCGTTGTGTCGTCATTATACGATCCCATGTCTCCGTCTTGTGAATCGACTATGCACTACTCGTGAACCAATCGCGTAGGAGCGGTGAGCTCCCTGCGAACGACTTGCTGCTCGGCCGTGCATGGCTTACGAATCAGTTGTGAACCGACTGTTTTGAAATAGTGATTAATTGTGAATCATCTGTGCAACAAGTGTGTATACATACCACCGTGATTACGAACAGCTGATGGACCATTTGTACAACATAAGAGCATGACTCGTGGATCCATTGTGAAACACTCGGACGTCAAGCTTGGCTCTTTCGTAAGCAGTGTGTGAGCCAATGCGTTTTAGGCCACAGGGCAATAATAATTGGTGGATGGATAATGGGAAGATTATTGGCTGGAGGCATGCGCATCAAGCACCTGGAAATCTCTGGATTTCCGCGGAGGCTCCAGAGGTCCCGGGTGGTCTCGTGCCCAGGGTTCGCAGAGGCCACCCGAGGCCCAAACGCTGTCATATCCTCCTCCTCCTCGATCCTCACCCCCCCCCTTCCCCTCCCCCTGCTACCCTCGGACGAGAACGCGTACCTATGTCAAGGATGTATCTGTCCTCCTGCACGTCCTGCGCCGCGCGCAGAGTCGCTCCCCCCCTCCCTCCCTCTCTCTCTGTCGCTGTCTCTGTCTCTATTTCTGTCCCTGTCCCTGTCTATGTCTCTGTCTCTGTCTCTGTCTCTGCCTCTGCCTCTGCCGCTGCCTCTGCCTCTGCCTCTGTCTGTCTCTCTCTCTCTCTCTCTTTTGTTGTTCTTCTCTCTCTCTCTCTCTTCATCCTCCCCCTCGCGTCTCCCTCTACCCCCCGTCATCCTCTCTCCACTGCCTGGGTCCATTTCATCATGCCCTTCCCTCTCTCGCTCTCCCTCCCTCTCCCCCTTCTTCCATGCATCCGTCCCTGCCTCCCTCACCCTTCTCTCTCTCTCTCTCCCTCTCTTTCTCTCTCGCTCTCCCTCTTTTTCTAACAACCTCTTGGCTTCTGGTTTATAGCCTGCTCCGGAACATGTGCCCCTCGACCCTCATTGGACGGGTCAACCGAGAAGAAACAGCCTGGGGTTTAGGCCAGTATGCACGTGCCGAGACAAGCTAAAATTGGTCCCGTGGTCGCTAATATCGTGGCAACTGAACGCTGGCCATGCACTACTACAGAAACTATGGGACAAGCTGGCGAACTTCCCGGCACGACGCAATTCGGGCAAACGCGGCCATTGAGCAATGTGCGGTCGAAGCGAGGCCGTTCGCAGCGAAGACTGCAACAAAGTCATGGAAACGTGAGGGTCCCGCCTACGGGGTCAGCCCATCGGGTCACATGGTAGTAGTGATCTCTTGGTGGGTGGTCCTGCCCATGGAGGCCCGCTCGTTGGTAGGGTCCCGCAGTGGTGGGATCTGGTGGTGGGTGGCCATGCTGACAAGGCCTCGCCGAGAAGTCTCCTAATGTTATGGGGGTCTGGTAGTGGGTGGCCATAGTGAGGGCATTGGGTAAGGAACCCTTGGATTAGGAATCCAGGGTCTGGAAGCCGGTGGAATACCAAATGTGGTTTGGCCATGGATCTCACGGCCGCCCGCATCAGATCAGGAATCCTCCAGGGTCTGAAGCCTCCTGGGCACATTCCTTAAACGAATGCCCCCAATATAGGTTCTCCCGCCCGCAGGGTCCTGTGGTGGCGTGGCAGTGGTGGCGTGGTCCAATGGTGGGTGGCCATGGGGTCCCGCTCATAAGAGTCCCGCGTCGGTGGGGCCCTGGTGGTGGGTGCCCACGAGGTTCCACCCACAAGGTCCTGTGTTAATGGGGGTCCAGTGATGGGCGGACCATTGGATTCCGCCCAATGGGGTCCTGTGTTGCTGGTGGTCCAGTGGGGTGCGCCCCTTCGGGTCTCGCCCACAGGACCCCCGCGGAATCGAGGGTCGCGTGTCGCGTGAACATAGAGTCTGGCCTGGTCCCCGCCCTTAGCATCCCAGCGTTGGTGGCCCCGCGTTCCCCCTTGAACTGTTTGGAACCCATGCGCTGGTAGGATCTTTTTGTTGGCCACGAAGCCGCATCAATGTCTATCCAAGCCTAACTTCACACACCCGGTCGACAGATTCCATAGGTGGTCGTCGCAAATCCAGGCGAAATACACCTTGGCAACAGTCCAGGCGACGGCAAGCGCGCACACTAGAGAGAGCACTACGCCGACACAACCTAGCTTTGAGGTCATATCGCAGAGGCGGAGAGCCGTCGCGAAGACAAGGACCGCCGATATCAGCATGCCAGCGACGACCTTGCACTTGGCTTCTCCCCCCGCGGCGTCGAATGCGAGCTCGAAGAAGGACGCCTGCACCCATAGCTGGAGGATTACACCTGTCAACACCTTAAGACCCAATTGTCTCACCAAATGCACATAATGCTTCTCCGCGACGCGGTCGTGCTCTTCGTTGTTCGCCAATTCCATCTTCCGTAAGTCCTCAGCTCGGAGCTGGCCCAACACCCACTTCCTGCGTGCCTCCACTTCCTTGCCGGCGTCGTTTTCCACGTACACATGGCGCCGCTGCTCACTCATCTCTTCGCACAGGGCCGCGACGCTGGGGAAAAAAGCGACCTCCGCGAACCGCGCCAGGTTGACAAAATCACTCCCGAGCATGCGCTCCTCGCCTCCGCCCTCCCTCTTCGGGGCCACGGCCGGCCAGAGCCAGTGGTGGTGGCAGAGCTCGCCCACGGACAGCGCCACGAAGACCCCCATGAGCAGCATCGCCATACCCCAGAACCTCACGCAGTGCAGCGCCCGCGCCATCGGCGGCCCCACGACGGGGACGATCTCCCAGGCGGTCCTCCACTGCTCGGCGATATTTAGGTCGCAGCCCCTCGCGATGAGCGGAAACATGAGGTTGGCGTAGAGGTGCAGGTCCTGCAACAGCCCCAGCGCCACCAGGCGCCGCCTCGCGCGCAGCACGCCCAGCTGCCGCAGCACGCACAGCTCCGGCTGCGTGCACAGCAGCTTCGCTGCGGCCCACGCGCTGCTCTCCGCGTGTAGGTGGTGCGCCAGGACCAGCACCACGCCGATCAAGGAGTAGTTCGAGTAGCCGAACTCGCACGTCGGGTCGAGCGGCCGCACCAGGCCCTGCGCCGCGGCGAGCGCGGGCATCGCGAACCAAACCAGGACGGCGTGCCGCCTCAGCTGGGCCACGAGGCCAGGCGTGACGGCGACGGCGCTGAAGGGCTCGTACTCGAAGCGGTCCTGCGGCTCGTCCGCGTCGCGGGGACGTCGGGCGGCGGCCGCTGGTTCGCCGCGAGTGCAGAGGCAGAAGGCCATCGGCCGCGCGTCGTGTCCGCAGCGGCGCTCCAACGGCGGCCCGTCAATGCCCAGCCCCAGCCCAGGTGGAGTGGCGTCGCGGGGTCGGGCCCAGGCAGCCGCAGGCAGGCCCGAGACTCGGCCAACAGGGAGGAGGGCGCGCTGCTTGGCGCCTCGGACAAGAGCGCCGTTCTTGGAACGGATGCGGCCCCGCCCTGAGCCGCAATGGCTACGGCCCTCCTCCTCGGCGTCGTTAGGCGGAGGGAGCCCAGACCTCAAGGCACGGGCGCGCGAAGGCACGGGCGCGCGAAGGAGACCCACAGAGGTCCAGGGGATCCAGCCTCGAACCTCGGATGATCCAGATGTCTGGGGTTTCCTCGCGCCAGATCTTCCTCCACCCGTCTCGCCGCCCTGCCGCAGACCTGGATCCTCTAACCTCGATCCTTCTCGACCCTCCTCGAACCTCCATTCTCCTCGATGGTCCTCGAACCTCGATTCTCACAGAGGGGCTTCACTCCGTTTGGCTGCGACGGCTGTCCATTTGCGAGGCCCTGGTTTGCTACTGGAGTGCCAAAGCTCCTCTTCTACTGCCCCTCGCGAAGGAGGGAGGGGGAAAGGGGAGGGGAACCTGAGGGAGGAGGGGGAGTGGGAGGGCAGGGACAGGAGGATGAGGAGGAGGAGGAAGGAGAAGGACGAGGAGGAGGAGGAGGAGAAGGAGGAGCATTATGATCCTGATGGTGATGATGCGCTGCTGCTGCTGATGATGATGCTGATGCTGATGATGGTAATGATGATGATGATGATAATGGTGATGATGATGATGATGATGATGATGATGATGATGATGATGATGATGATGAAGATGATGATGATGATGGTAATGATGATGACGGTGATGATGATGATGAGGAGGAGGAGGAGGAACTGGATGAGGAGGGAGACGGAGGAATCTTTAGTACTCCGCGGGCCGTGAACGCCTCTCCTCCGAAGCCGAAGCCAGCCTGAGACACGCGCGGGCGAGGAAAGGAGGAGGGAGGAAGACAGGCAACTGCTCAGCCGCGGCTGCCACCTGGGGTCCCAGGAGGGGCCCCCCCCAGGAATAGAGCGCCGCCCCCAGCAATACATGCACGCCGAGGCCGCCCTCGGAAAGGGAGGCCGCCACCATGAAAACCACAGTAGCCTCCCAAAGACCAAAATGAGCTGACAAGTACAAGTAGCAGCTGAGCAGGATGTAGTTAGAAACTGCTGGTTCTGGGCGTCT
This sequence comes from Prorocentrum cordatum, assembly GCA_963575745.1. Taxonomy (NCBI): domain Eukaryota; class Dinophyceae; order Prorocentrales; family Prorocentraceae; genus Prorocentrum; species Prorocentrum cordatum. The sequence goes on along the minus strand of CAUYUJ010017137.1, from coordinate 472,297 downwards.
TGCTCGAAAACATGACGCGTCCCTTCGGGAGAATGCCACGTGAAAGCTTGCCCACATTCTGATATCCGTAGTGCCCCAAATGTCCGCTACACTCATCAGCAAGACCTCTCCGGAAATGCTTGCCGATACACCCGCACTTCAGGCAAGCGTGGATCTGCAAATCACTGAAGTAACCCAGCAGATGAGATACGTGTATCGGCAATACTTGCACCATCACTCCCACGTCTCCAACTCTCTGAATACTGCCCTTGGCAATGCCGCCCAAACAAGGCGTCTCCAAAAACTTCTCCAGCTTCCGTCCACTAGCACTGCAATCACACGCAAAACAATGGAAGGCCGTTCCCATTCCAGTGTAACCTGGTGCTTCGACATCGTGACCTGGCGCTGAAAGCGAACTGCCATCGAACGTGTTGGGCGCAGCCTCTTTGGCTCCGCCTCCGCTGCTGCCAAGAAGGCCTTGGCCAGGTCCTTCCGTGCTGCTTTGCCGATCGCCTCGGCGTGCTCCACTGCCGACACCACCGCGTTAGGTACAGCACACTTCTCAGCCCAGAAGCCTGCCGCTTCATCAGCCATAGCATTGGCCAGGTAGTGCTCCACCATGGTGCCAGCGTTTGCCGCCTCTTCCAATGTCATGTGGCTCTCGATTTTGACCACATTGAGCAGTGTCGGGTGTGGCATTAGCACCTGCTTCAGCTGTAGCCAGAGGTCCAAGTTGGTCGTCGGAAGCCGACCTGCGTTGAGCTTGCCGAAGCCCTTCACGACGTATCCCGAGTCCGTGACACATGTGATGGGCACGCCAAGCTCCAGGATATCCTCCACCGCCCTGAGCAGAGCCGTCGTCTCACCCCTGTTGATGGTCTGCTTCGTGGGAATGCCGCCACCTCGGGAATGCAACATCTTGACATCCAAAGTAGGTTCGCGGAGCACCTGGGTAACTTGGTACGACCACCCAATCCGCCGAAGCCGTGGGTCTGCAGCTTGAGCGCCTCCTGGCACATCGCCTCCGAGAAGTACGTGCCTACAGCCTGGGGGGTCCTCCCTGTAGCCCATCACCTCGTCGTGCGGCGTGTCAGTCGGCTCGTCCACTTGCGTCCAAGACGAAGGTGGGATCCCTCGAAGCCAAAGGCTTCATAATCATCATGATCACGCCAGACGAGCGTCTGTGAGATGGTAGAGAAGAGCCCGTTGCAAGAACAGGGCCGGCTGCGATGAAGATCCGTATCCTCTTCGCCACAAGCGCATCTCTGGCAGTCCGTGGAGTCTAACTTGCTACTGCTTAGGGTGGCAATCCTGCTGCGTGTCCAAGAGGCTCCCGCCATGACTGCTTCGACTGTACCTGCCATCTCAAATTCCCTTTTCTTTTTCAGGGATGCGAGGTGCCGACGTGCATCGCGTAAATCAGCTTCTCCGAACAGGCCCTTGCCATTCCAGTGCCTAGAAGCCCTGTCCCAAGGCATCCTACCGATGGTGTCCGAGATGGCATCTTTGGGGGCACTCATATCCTGGGGGCCTTTCCCAATGATGCTGTCTGGTGCCATGTAGCACTCCCCAGTGTCCGAGATCCATGCCCAAGGTCCGACAGGGTCCCAGCCAATGTCCACTAACGTGGGCTCCGAACACCTTGTCCGGATAGTCAGCCATCGGTAAGGCTCCCATCATTGCGAGCTTGGCTCCAATCTTCTTCCGAGCAGCTCCTTGTGCGAAACGCTGGACACGGTTGAACCGATTCAGAGCTCCACGTCGCTGAGCTTGCTTAGGACGCCGAAAGCCAACTGTACCGCGATCAGTGCCAAGGTCCGCGGCGACGTTCTCGATCTTGACTGTGAAGCCTTCTTCGGCAACACCTTTCTGTTGAGCTTTCCCCAGGTCAGCTTGATTGGTGACGATGGTAGATTTAGACGAGATAACCAAACCCGCATCGGAGCATCCTCGTGCAAATGTGAGTCCTGCCTGCAAGGACAGTCCAAGGGCCCTCTTGTACCTGCCTTCCACGCGCTGAGAAACGGCGTCTACCCAGGATCGTGTAGTAACCCCTGACGTACCTCGGGCCACTCTGCCAATAATGTTTAACAGCGCAGACCTGGAAACACCAACTGCACCTCCCAAGCGCGCAACCATGCTCTGCTCAGGAATGATGGCGTCGGAGTAATACCCACTGTATCGCAAGAGACGGACTCCCATGTGCAGGGGCATCTCCAGGGCCAGTGTGCCAGGGAGCAACTCATGTTCCAATCCTGATCCGAGCAATAGCTTCCACTTAAGAGCGTCATAGAAGCCTTCGGTATCCCACAGAATACTCGCCCGCGCCCAGCTGTGAATCGTGGAAAGGACAACCGTCCCGTCCAAGTAACTGCGCAACAGGGCCTCGCGTAAGGCAGACGATCCTGCGGAAGCTGCATCCCAATGGCCAGCCCTGTCCCGGGCCCAGCTGGCACGGTACCCACCTCGGCAACTAGACCACAGCCTCGATAGGTTGGACAGTGCCCCGATAGACCTGTCGTCGTCTGAGGGTTCCCGCGTGAGTGTCGCCCAAAACGCTGTAAGCTGCCAAGGCCAAGCGACCTCCTTCTCGATCTGTTGAGATAGTTGCACCAATTCGAACTCGCCCTGTTCTGGGCGCCAAGCCAAATCTTTCGTACCCAGCTGCTCGATGCCCTTGGCCGAGGTGCCCTTCATCCTCCTGGTGCCCTCCTCCAGCGTTTCCAAGTCGAAGGTGGGGAACGGAGCTTCCTTGAAACGTTCGCGCGCTGTGCTCAAGAGATGCGATACCGCCCCAATATTCAATGAAGAATCACTCCACTTCTTGCGCCAAGGCGTCGCTCTGATATCCATCGCCGTGGGCGGGCCAGGGGGGACCATCGGCCCGTCCTCGAACTCGTCCTTCGCTGACGGCTTGTCTATGATAAATCGAAACAGCTTGCCAGGCGCCGCTATGTGCGGCTCCTTCGCCCATTGGGAGAACGCCAAATACGGCGAATAACACCCCGTCCTTTGCAGGCTGCTGGCAATCTTGCTGCCGTCCTCCTTGTACCTGCGGATGGTGTCATTCGCAGCAGAATTCAACGCGCGAAGCTTCCCGCACCCAGACTGCTTCTCCTTCCTCGGTGGAGAGGCAAGGGTGGAAGTGGGAGCGCAGGCCGTCGCGCCCCTCAGTCCGAGGTGGCCCTGTCGAGGTCCTCAAGCAAGGAGGCAATCTTAGCCCGCCAATCCACCCCAGGATCCCGTGTCCGAGTGAAAGGAGGAGAAGGCGCAACTTTGTTGAGCCTGACCGAACTGGCAATGCCTCTACCACGCTGTGCTTTGCCGTCCTTGTCCATGCCTTCACCATCTAATGATATACTGAAATAATCCTCCACCTTGCTGACCCACTTGCCAAATTCATGTCCCAGAGAAGAGGCGCTGTCAGCCGTGAGATGCCAAGCGAGCGAATCCCGCGCGTAGCCTGGAGGTGTGGACCATCTCTTGTCATTGGTGATGACGACCGAGTCCCGCGCCTCCTCCCTGTTGCGCAGGGACCACTTCTCGCCCAGCCCTTCATCAGCAGCTGGTGGATCTAGGTCTGCTCCAGGCTCGTCCTCAGGCAGTGGGTCCTCTTCGTCTTACACCTCCTCATCGTCGCGCTCCGACTCCTCCCCCAGGTTCATAGGTCCCAGGTAGTTGAAAGGCGGTGGGGCCTTGACCCCCAGTCTCCCGCGAGTTCCCAACGCTGGAATTTTGGGCCTCGAGGCCGCCGGGGTAGCCACCACCGCCAACTTCCGTGAGCGCTTACTGTTCGGGTCGGCCTTTTTCTTCGGCTGATTTGGTGGCCCGAAGGCATTGGGAAGTCCCGGAGTACGTCCTTCTGCTTCCTTCGCCTACAGACAATGATCCAACGCTATGCCATAATGTGCCTTGCCACCTTCTCCAACCAAACCTGCGTCCGCGTGTGCCCGATCAAGGTGCTCGAGAGCGGGCCCTGAAGCCACGACGTAGTCGATAAGTGTACCGTGCCCACCAGTGCACTTGTAATCCACATCGCCGGCAACCAAGATATCCCCCTGCACCAGATTGAGCCACCCTGCTTTCCGAAGGGCTTCAGGAGGGGAGTTACAGTCGCACAAGATGGCCCATGATGTGGGTCACGATGACACCAACGATGCCATATGACGTAGCTTCTCCACAGTGGGTCCTGCAATCCCCATTCCTTTGTAGAGGTAGCCGCCCAGGATCGTGATGTGGGCACCCTTCAAGAGAACCTGCATCCCCACCAAGTCTTTAAACCGAACGCCCGTGGTCATGTTCTGGTCCTCCTTGTGCTTGTCGGCTCTTTTGCCTGGTAAGTCCTCCATGTTCGAGGCCAAATGCCGAAGTGGCCAAGACGTCCATTTCTTGGAAACTCCCATTGCCACTCCACCTGACTTCGAAGTGACATGTGCCGATTCAGCACCAACAGGGCATGCCATGCTCTTGTAGCCCGCGTTATCAAAATTCAACAGCGCATCATTCGTCTCTGACATGTCCACGTGAGTTTTCTGGATGATGACCGCATCGTATGGTCGTTTGAGAAGCAGCGTCACCGAAGGTCACCAGGCCGACATGTTCCGCATGTAGATACGGAACTTCAAGCCGCCGTCCTCTTGGGGTGATCCTTCTGCCTTAACTGCCTGCTTCCCTGTCCCAGTTGCCGATTTTTGGCCCAAGTCAGGAGAACATAGTTTGTCCCAGGGTGTGCGAGACCGAACTCCACGCCAAGCTCGCCCTGTCCTGAACTAGATCTCCCACTTCGCTATCCTCATCGCCGTCTGGGAGAGCCCGATCAGGTGGTGCTCTCCAAGCGCAAGCCTGAAGCGGCGACGTAGCTCGCGAAGGTCTTGAACGTGCCATCTGGCAAATCTGCGGTATTGTTCCCTGTCCCTCATGCCATTGAGAGTCGCGAAGAAGAATGTCCGATGAGGTTCGGCGCGGCTCTAAACTTCAGTGCGCATAATCCCAGCGATCTCCGCCAATGGACGGTCATAGAAACTTTCCAACTTGATGCGCGTAGCCCTCCTTGAGCGGTGTGATAGGGGCCCAATGGAATACGGGGCGCGCCATTCTCGCCAATGCTCTAAGCTGTTGAATCTCCCACCTCGGATCTTGCGAATCCATCTTGCTGCTGAAGCTGTCATCTCATCTCTTAGAAGTCGTCGTTCCCGTGCTGAATTGTCGGCCCTGGGAAGCGGAACATGTGATGGCTACCTGCCCAGCCGCGTCGAATGCGGAGCTCTGCGCCATGCAAAGCGGCTGGCCGCTTGTCCCACTCAACTTTCCTCCCAATCCCCCTGTGGACTGGGTGCAATGGTGGCAGGCCGGCTGCCGCGACGAGTGGGCCAGGGCGGACCTGGATCTGCACTTGTCGCTTCAGAAGATACGAGCTTCCAAGATACCGTCCAGCCCGAGACAGAAATCTCACGCCCCCCAGAAGAACGCAATCCTGTCACCGAGTATGAAATATCCGCCCAGCGTAGGCCTATCAACACCCAAGACATGTCCACTCAACTCCCCCTTCCCCCCCCCCCCCCCAAGGGTCTCAATAGAGGCCGTCCCTTGGGAAGTAGACGTAGCCAGCCTCGCCCTGGGTATCCTCTGCGAAGCCGTGGGCCGCATCTATGTTGCCCATGCCGGGGGCCCCAAAGGGGCCACCCCCTGGATAGCATCTGTGTCGAAGTTGAGCTCCGCCTCCCAGTCCTTGCCAGGGGCCCCAAGAGGGGCCGCCCCCTGGTGTGCCAGAGAGCCAGGGGTCTCAAGAGGAGCCACCCCCTGGAATACCTCTGGGTCGAAGTGGTGCGAGTGATCCAGGTCCTTGCCAGGTGCCCTAAGAGGGGCCACCCCCTGGGGTTCAAGAGAGCCAGGGGCCTCATGTGCCCCCCCCCCCCTGGGATCCGCGCGCGCCCTTTATGAAGTTGCCAGGGGTCTCAGAAGGCGCCGCCCCCCTGGAATCGCCCGCGCGCAGTCGAGAAATCCGCCGTGCCCGTAGTGGATCTGCCCGACGACCCCTCTTCGCTGGCCCCCCTCTGCGCTGCGACCTGTCCATGGCTGGACGGGGGCAGGAGTTCGGCCGAGGGTGGGCTTGTATCAAACGCTCGGCGACGGAGTCCTCTTGGCTGTAAGGGTCTGTTCCAGGATGGCCTTGAGCTCCTTCTGCTTGTCCGTCGCCACTTGATCGACTCCTTGCCGCGGTGACGGAGGCGTCGATCCTGTAGCTGTCCCTGTAGTAGCCTGAGGTGCCGTAGATGCTGCCGTAGACCCTGTCGACGCTGCCGCTGCGGTGGGATCTGCAACTCCCGCGTCAGCTCCTCCAGCACCAGTTTGTGGGGCTCCTGGCACTGGCGAGAGACTGCCCTTGCGCCTCTGGGTAGCCTGCCAGGTACCCAAGTCCTCCACTGTTTTTTCTTTTTCCTGCTGCTGCCCAGCCAACGTTGCAACCATTTGGTTGAACTGTGAATATAGATCCGCCCTGAACTCTTTCTCGAAGGATGTCTTGCGCCGCTCAAGCCCGATGCGACCCTGCTCCTCCAACTCCACGTCTTCGAAGAGGACCGCCAACACTGAGCTTGAGTTCTGCTTTCTTGTCCAAGAACTCACGGACGTCCAACTTCCCCAGATCAGGCCGCCGAACAGGTTCTGGGGCAAGCCCCTTGGCAACAATTTCCTGAGAAACGATGGCCTCGGCTAAGCTAGCCGCGTGCTCCTTGTACTGGTCCATGGCCGAGCCCAGCTCCTTTTTTTCCCATCGAAGGACGCGCTTTGCCACCTTGTCCATAGTCGCTTCAGCTCGTTCATCTCTCTGAGAGGCCTCGGCAAGCCTGATGGACGGATGCTTGGGAGGAGCCGCTGGTGCCTGTGCCAAGGTAGACTGTAACATGCGAGCCTGCTCTGCTGCTGCACCGCTCTTCGCGATGATGAAGCTTCGACATCAACGGACAGCTGTCCGCGCTGATCACCGTCACCATGTACAGGTCTCTGTCCACAGGGGCGTCCCTGGAGGAAGTTGCCGCACTACTGGCACGTGAAGTCGAGCTTCTCGAGCTGGTCGTTGTAGCAGAACTTGCCGCACACTTTGCACCACGTGGCGTCCCTGCCAGGCTTGGGCATGGTGATGTTCTGGCTCGAAATATTGATAGCCCGCTTCCGTTGTGGCGAACGTCCGTGGTGCACCTCCCAGAGCGGGCCAAGCGTGACCAAGACACGAGTTCGAGCCTGAGGTACCCATTAATCGCCGAAGGGCCCACTGCTGCCATGAAGCCTTATATTGCTGTCTACCACCCTTTCCCATGGCTGCGCGCGCCGCGAGAGAAGAAGGGCGGGAAGTAGGAGACCTGTGGTGATCAGGTTCCTGGAAGCAACTGAGAACTTGCTGTGGACTAGCAGCTTCCTTGCAGGCGCGGAGGCGCGGAGCCCCGCCAGAGCGGCTACGGAGGAGGGAGAAGGAGGATAAGGATGATGATGATGAGGAGGAGGGGGAGGAAAATAACGCCACAGGTTTCCACCTAAGGTCTAAGGTTTGCTTAATGTAAAAAAGGAGGATGAGGAGGAGGGGGAGGAGGAGGAGGAGGAGGAGGAGGAGGAGGAGGAGGAGGAGAAGGAGGAGGAGGAGGAGGAGGAGAGGAGGAGGAAGGGGAGGAGGAGGAGGAGGAAGAGGAGGAGGAAGAGGAGGAGAAGGAGGAGGAGGAGGAACAGGAAAAGGAACAGGAGGAGGAGAGGAGGAGGAGGAGGAGAAGGAGGAGGAGTATGAGGAGGAGGAGGGGGAGGAGGGGGAGGAGTGGAACATGAGGGAAACGAGAAGAGGGGAAGGAAACAGAAAACAAAGAAGTGGGCACATGCACCGATCCCGGCTGTGCCGATCCTGGGGCCAGGGCCGGTGCAGACGTCCCTCCAGGCTTGGCCAAGGACGCACGTGCGCCGATCCTGTGCTCAGGGGGGCCTGGCCAGGGTAGGTTCTCTTCGCCCGATGGGGGGAGGGGAGGGGAAGGGAAGGGGGGGGGAAGGGAGGGGAAGTGAAGGGAGGGGAGGGGAAGGGCACGTATGCATCACCACATATGAAATACATCCTGTATGCGATCCACGATGACAATTCTTTTGGAGGAATGGGACTACTCGCGAAAGAAGACAAAAAGGATGCATGGAAGAGGGGGAGGAGGAGGAGGATAACAAGGATCAGGATGACAACTAGGATGAGGAGGAATGAGCAGGGAGGAGCGACGAGAGAACAGAGAAAACGGATGAATGGTTGAGGGATTTTCTCGGGTTCCGAATGAAGGAATTCTGGGTGGTTCTGCAAAGTCCCTCCCCTCCTCCTACTCCTCCTTCTCCTCCTCCTCCTCCAGCTTTGATTCAGGAGCTGCAGCACCGCCCCCCCCCCCAACATGTGGCTCCCCGATCCAGCCCTGTCCTTGTTGCTCTGCCAGCAGGCGGCTCCAGCCGTGAGCTGCAGCTTCCCCACCTTCGCCTGCCGGCTCGGGAGGAGGGCGGGCTGGGGGTGGAGAGGCCTCACATAAACATGGAGGGAATTGAGGGGGGGGGAGGGGGTGGAGAGAGGAGGGAAAGTCGAGAGGTGAAGGGAGGGAAAATGGAGTGGCGAAGGAATGGAAGGAGGGAGCGCGGGGTGTGGGGAGGGGAGGACCGTGACGACCTCCGCCTTCTCCTTCTTCCCTCCTCTCTTCCCCTGCTGTTTTTTTCCCGCTCTCCTCCCCAACCCCCTGTTTATTCTCATCCTCCTGCTCTTTTCCTACTAGCTCCCTCCTTCGCCACCTCTCCCATCCGTTATCCTTATGAATAGCTCCTAAGTGTCGCGCCTCCCAGGGAAATCGCCTGAGATTTCTTCACCATATATGATCCTGAAGCTTGAGAACTGTAGCAATCTCAACGGTGCAAGGCGAGCTGTTAAATGGAGCTCTCGCCCCAGCGCCGCCCACATTCGTCTTCAAAGCGTGCAGTTTCAAGGATGGAGGGCGGGCCTTTTTTCAAAATGGAGCTGTTGCGTTAGCGCCGCGCAGGTTCGCCTCACAACAGCCGTGAGGAAGTAGGGCGGTTTCTTTCCGAATGTGGGATGTCGCCTTCAAAGCGGCGCACATTTTCTGAAACTTGCAACAGCTTCAAGGATGGAGGGGGGGTGTTCTCAAAATAGGGGCTCTCGCTCTGGCGCCGCGCACATCAGTCGCAAAAGTTCGCGCGAGTTTCAGCGATGGAGGGCGGCTCCGTTCCAACTTGGTGATCTCGCCCTAGGGCCGCGCACATTCGTCTAAAAAGCTTGTGACACTTACAGCAATGGCGGGCGGGCCTTAGGGCTTTCGCTTGAGACTAGAAGCCCGAACACATGCAACAACTGCACGGGTGAAGGCTGGCTTCTTCTGAAAATTGTGCTTGTGCTTGGGACTTGTCGTCCTAGGAACCAGGAGCGTGAACATATTGTACAGCTGCACGGATGGAGGGCGGTTCCTTTCCAACCTTTGACATTCGCTTAAACAAGGTGTTGCGGGGGAAATTGGTGAAGAAGAAGGGGAGGGACGGGAACGACGACAAAGAGAAAACGACCGACCGACCGACGGCCTCCAGGACCCGGAGCTCCCGACCGCTTCGCCGAGGGTAATCGCCCTAGACCCACTCTGGATGGCCTTGGGGCGTGAAAGCGGCCCCCCAGGGGTAGACATCAAGGACACCGCTGGTACACAAAAATCGCATCGGCGGAGCTCTGGGCCCTTCGACCGTCGGGCATGGAGGAGGAGGAGAAGGAGGAGGAGGAAGTAAGAGGAGGAGGAGGAGGAGGAGGAGGAGGGGGAGGAGGAGGAGGAGGAGGAGGAGGAGAAGGAGGAGGAGGAGGAGAAGAAGGATGCTGATGATGATGCTGATGATGATGAGGATGATTATTAGGATGGTGATGATGATGGTGATTGTGATGGTGATGGTGATGCTGCTGGTGCTGATGATGATGATGATGCTGATGATGATGATGCTGATGATGATGATGATGAGGGGGAGGAGGAGGAGGAGGAGGAGGAGGAGGAGGAGGAGGAGGAGGAGGAGGAGGAGGAGGAGGAGGAGGAGGAGGAGGAGGAGTGAGGAGGAGTGACTCCAATCGCAAAGCGACATCCGACGAATCACGAAACCCGCCCCGCCTGCTTGGCCTTGCTCTGGACCTTCGGCCACTGGCCAGCGGCGATACGAGTTAGATACTCGGACCTGGCGGAATTCGCGGTCTTGAGACAAGGTTGCCCCAGACCTTTCAACATCTGACTAGCAAAACACCCGCACCGACTACAGAACCAGAGCTTCAGAGTGCCGTGCAAAGTGAGTTGGTGCGAAGGATCAGCCCACCCCCCCGCTAAGTGCAACCTGACTCCAGACGGGACCCTGAAAAAATCATCGTGCACGTGGACAAGGTGAAAACAAGGGGTCTCCCTCCAAACCGATTGCCTAGCTATGGTAGCGGAGCTGCAGCACCTACGACACCTACGACCAGTTTCGTCTAACTGATGAGAGGCGGTGAAAGTCTGAACCGCAGAGACGGCAGGAGGAGGGGGAGGAGGTGGCTCACGTTTCTTCCTCCCAGGAGGCTCCAGACGTTTCTCTGCTGCTAGAGAGTCGAGCGTAGCACGGAGTAGGCGTAGCCGAACGAGATGTACCCTCTGCTCCCGCTGCTCGGCCCGAATTCTCTCCTCTGCACTGACCTGCGCACGACTGGCTGCTGACCCTGCAAGGATATCCGCCGCAGCATTTCCCAAGATCATCCACATAGGAAGTCTCCCAGACAAAGCTTCGCGGGCCTCCAGATGCGAGTTGAAAAACAACACCACAAACGAGGCTGGGTCCCTGGAGGAATCGAAAACAGCTCCTATTCGATGCCATAGATCGGAGTCAGGTCCCGAGGGCTCACGATAAAGTTTCGAGACCCAACCTTCCGCAACGTATTCGTTATCTGTGGTATACACCACTCGGCCTGAAGAGTGCTCAGCTGCCAAGAGAAGGGCCCGAAGTTCTCCATGACAAACCGACTGCGTTTCCCCCCGCAAGCGCACCAGACATCGAACTAGCGATCTCGAGAGGCTCGAAACAACTGATACAGACAACTGGTAAGCCCACGCGGCGATATCTTGTCTGCCCTGATAATTCACCTCCACTGGCATCACCAAACAGAAAGATTGGGGCTTCCCGAGTGCCGTGCCCAAAAGCCCCCGTCGACACAATCTCTCCTGCCGCCTGCCAGTGCTCCTCCTGCGGAGGAGGCGAAACATGAACGAGATGAGACGGAAGAAGCCCACGAAGCCAGAAACATTCCATGGATTCCCAGCTGGAGTAGGCCTCCCCCACCAAACACTCTGAACACTTGTAGGCTGCCGCTTCCACGTTGTGACGGCAGCCCCACGCGCGATGGAAAGGTGTCTCTGGAACCTCCCCACACCGAGGGCACTTCGTATCAAAAGGCCTGCCCTTGGTCGCGAGGAAGTCCCCTCGGCGAGACCGCGTCCAGTATCCTCCAGCTGCGATGGTGACCAGAAGTTCTGCTAGCCGAGCTCCACGATCGACCGACTGCAGTTGCAAGTGCAGCTGTCGCAGGGACGTGCAGTCGATGCCGCCTTCCATGCCACCGCCACAAAAGTGTTGAGATGCCTGCTCCCACAGTGACGATCGAATGGGGTTCTGCACATCGCGAATGAGGTGGCCTGGGTCGTCCGCATCCGACCATCCTGTCCACGCTGAGTCGGGGAAATACCATTCAATGGATTCATCCTGGGAATCAGCTGCGGGCTTGAGCCATTCGGTGGCCGACCGTGGGTCCCATCCGTTATTCAACAACAGTGTGATGACTGCTGAAACTGGTCCTCGTATGTGCCGCGTGCGCTGCCCTGGTGAGATGGCCCGAAGCTTCTCCACCAGGGGGTTCCACACGCGGCAAACGCCCCGTCTAAGACCAGGCTCCTCCTGCCAAACACGAAACCACTGACGTAGCATCTCCTCTGGCAGTTTGAGTGCTGGATCATGTGGGGCTCGTAGCGCTAAGACTGTGGTGAGGCAGCGGCCTTTGGGCGGGGCCGCCACCACCGCACCTAGCCGTTGTCGGGCCTGGCGCAAGTAAGCTCCAAAAGTGCCGTGTATCTGATGTCCATAAAGCCCTGCAGCCTGAGCTCCAAGCCGCTCAAGCTTCGAGGTGATGGCGTATCGACGCCCTGCTCGAGCAAACTTGCGCGCCTTGGTGTTCATCAACCGGTGCGTGTCCGCTCTCTTGCGTCTCGTAGCTCGAGCATGACGGCCACCCCCTCCTAAGTCCGTGCCCAGGAAGCCTGCAGTGCGTTGCGCTCGCACCTGGAAGCCTGCTACCCGTGAAGCACGGCAAACCTGAAGGGCATCTGGGTGGTGAGAACAGACCACGACTGACTTGGATGCAACCTGCAACTTCATCGATCGAAGGCCCTTGCACGTGTCGCGGAGACTAGCGACCAGTTGTTGCCGTACACTGTCGCGAGAGCCTACTGCGCGCTGAGCCAGATCGTCCACCCAGATGCGGTGTCCCATTCGAAGATGGGCTGAACAGATCCTGTCAAGAACGAAATAGACCATGATCCTTCCAAACCGTGTGCCTGAACGAAGGCCCTGGACCACTGACCTCGTGGGCACGATGGGGGGGGCCCACGATGTGCACTGCCCAAGAGCTCGAGGCGCCATGCATTGCAGCACCTCCAGGCACAAGATTGCCGCTGGAAAACCTAGTTGCAAACCTTTGGGTATCAGCAGCTCCCACACGATATTGTCGTAGAAGCCGTCGATGTCTAAAAAACCTGCTCCAGAGTCCACGCCAAGTTGGTGCCCGACCTCCTCCTCCAGGGTGCGAACGAAGGCTTCGCGGAGGGCCGCGTTGCCCTTCGCTGCAGCGTCCCAGTAAGGGGCCGAGGAGTCCGACCACTGTCGAACTACTGGCTCTCTGATGAGCGACCATAATCTGCTGAACATGGAAAGAAGACCAATAATTCGGTCGCCTTCTGTTTTCTTCGGCAGAAGGCGACCGAGGGTAATCGTAATCTGGCGTGGCCAGACGAGCTCAGCTTCGATCATCATGTACAGATCTGCCAGCTCGTCCAGCGCCGTCAGAGGCAGACGTTCAAAGTCTGTTGGTGACATGCGATCGCACCCTTGTCCCGCTCGGGCAGTCATGCGCCTGGCCGCCTCTCTGACGTCGGCGCCAGTGATGGGAGGCAGGGGCTCGAGTTCAGCACGTTCGCGACCCTGACGGAAAGCCTCCTGAATAGCAGCTTCAGTGGTCAAAGACGGTGCCCACTTCTGCCGCCACTTCTGAGCTTTGTGATCGACCAAGTCTAAAGGCTGAAACAGGATATCGCCTCCAACTTCCATCTCATGCTTGACCATCGCCTCCTGACGCAAACTGCGATGAAGGGGTCCGAGCGCCGACTGCTCGGTCATCCACTTGCCAAATCTCTGCATGGATGCATGGACCGACCGCTGCTGTCCGCGATCTGCGATCCTCTCAGATGCGGCCGCGAAGATCTGAAGACGCTTGGTATCCACTGTGGCAGCACCGCTCTGCATGTCTGCCGCCATCTCGACCCAATCATCCCAAGGGGGATCACGACCGTTGAGAAGGGCATGAGCTGAGTCGGGACGCGAGTCCATCTGCAAAGGCAGTGCTGCAATCAGACGAGCTCGTTGCTGATGCCCATTGTCCCGAGCATAGTGCCGAGCGAGTCCTGCATGCAGAGTGCGAAGCCGCCCCCGCCATCCTGCCACCAGATCTGCACTCGTTGTGACGCGGGTGCGTTCCTGCTGTTGGAGGGCGGCGATGCGAAAACTGGGCCCACTGCCTCGTAGAATCCCAGAAGTTACCTGAAGAGAATGATGCCGTTGGATACTCAGTTCCGCTGAACGTACCCATGATGCATTCATGGAGGCTATCGCCTGAGAAGTGTCAAGATCACTGAGCCGAAATGCAACGGATTGCTCGAAACCTGGAGCAGGTGGGCAATCGCTGCTTGGGATGAACCCCACATCTTCTCTGCACTCAGACCAAGTCTGCTCCGAGACATAGAAGGGGCATTCCTGCGCCTGATCTTCGGCAACAACAGGCTGCGCATCCTGTGACAACAAAGGCACCGGCTGCTCGTTATCTTGAAAAGAGAGAGGCCGAGGACGAGGAGGAGTCGGGGTGGTCCCACCGTCGGAGTCAGGAATTTGACTGCACGTCTTAAGCGGGGGGTCTCGGGCTCGAATTCCAGGCTCTCGAGGGATGGAAGCTTGTCTAGTAGGGCTCCCGCCGCCAGGAGGCTGGCACGGCAACGAAACATATCCGCAAGGCACTGCAGGTTTAAAGTCGGACTCGCGGGCCCAAGGATCGACCTCATCGGGCCGAATGCCTTCGTCCTCCGAAAAACCGCCAGGGAAAGGGAAATCGAGATCCTCGGCAAAACCCTCCTCGGTCTCAAAACCTAAGCCAGCAGGAAGGGAAGACTCATAAACTGTCTCAAGTGTATGATCGACTGTGGCATCATCAGACGAGAAGAGATCGGCAAAGAATTGGCGAAAGTGTTTTTCACGCACCTCCTGACGCCTCTGCCGCTTCTCCTCGTTCGCGGCTCTCGCTCGGGCCGACTTGGGCCCTGGCGTCGGCTGGGTCCGAGGCCTGGCCACCTGCGGGAGGCGCCGCGGCATGTCCAGATACCGCGCCTGCAGGGCCCTCGCCGAGCGCCGTAGCCGCACCAGCAGGCCCACGTGCGGCTTCCACGGCGCGCTGACCACGGGCTCGAGCGAGGCGATGATGGGCTGCGCCTCGGCTGACACAAGCATGTAGTCCAGGTGGCTGGCATCCCGCTTCCCGACGTTGCAGGTGGCCTCCAAATTCGTGTGCGTGATACTGGCCTCCGAGCGCAGGCCCTGCATGAAGCTGGACTTGCCCAGAGTGGCTGGAGTGACGTTGAAGTCGCCGATAACTAGCCACGGCACTGCCAGCGAGTTCAGGAGAGCCCCGAGCCGCTGGAACCTGCTGAGGTTCGCCCCCGCGATCCCCAGCGAAGGAAAGCCGTAGAACACGATGACCGCCAGCGTGAAGCCGCTGAGATGGATCAGAACGGCTTGGAAACCGTCCAACTCACGATGCCCATGAGCTCGGAGTTGGCGACCTCCAGAAACTGAGAGCAACGTCTGCATCTGAAGATGACCCTTGGCAAGCACCCACTCGCCACCTTCGTTCGCATGGGCTCGCTGAGCTCGAGAAACTCTGCGCTGACGAGTGCGAGCTCCATTGCCCAAGAGACGATAGCCAGCGGCGCGCGCCTTCTTGTCCCAAACGGGCAAACCAGCACTAGACACATGTGTCCCGACAGCGGCTGCAACATCACATTTGTTATCAACAAGATAACCCCACGATTTGTCTCCAATGCATGTGGTATTGGCGAAGAATAGTTGTGCCAGGTCCTGGTCCTGGTGCTCCCCCGTGTGCGCCTGGCAGCTTGCAGTCTCTCCCGTAGTGACTGACGAGCTCGGCGCCGTACACGAGGAGGTGGCTAGTCACAGATCAGGGTCTTCGGCAGCAGCTGCCGCCGCGACACCTTTGCCCCCTTTAACGGGAACTCCCTTGCCTTTGCCCGTCGCGCCCTTGGTGTTGGCCGACTGCTCCTTGAGCGCCTGCGCCTGCGCCGCGAGCCTGGCCGAGGAGAGACGCGCTGCCGCTGCCTGGAGCTCCGCATCATCCTCGGAGTCGCAGCCAGCGGGTTGTCGGGCTGCATCGGCTTCGCCGCCACCGCTGCTCATGCTGGCATCCGCTGCCGCCGCTGCGGCGGGGGGGAGGGGAAGGGGGGGGGGGGGGGGCGCGCCCTGCGCAGGACCTGACGAGCCGCCCTTGCCTGCGCCTGGGCCGCTGCCTGGCGATCCCCCCGCGGGCGGCGCCTCCTCAGGCTCCGTCTTCCGTTTCTTGCGGAACCGATCCTGCATCTCCTGCGCCTTGGAGAACATCGCCGAAACCTCGGCCTCCTTGCCCTCCATGACCTGCTGGAGCTGCTCCAGATCGACCTTTATCTTCTTGAGCTCGGTCCTCTCAGCGTCCGAGCAATCCAACTCGTCGATGCCGTCGAAGAGCTCCTTGTCCCAACTGACTGCAAACTTACGCGGCTGGGTGGCCCCCTCGGGGCGAAGTACCACGCCTTCGGCAACTGCCATGGCCTCGGCGGCCGCGCGCTTGGTCCTCTCGGCCTGCGCCAGCGCTAAGGCGGCAGCCTGCTCGCGAGTCCGCGCCTGGGCCAAGTTGGCCTCGAGGCGCACCGCCCGCGCCGCTGCCTGCGTGTGCTTGTGCTCGGCATCCTTGAACAGACCCACCGCCTTCTTGAGCGCCTCCGCAGGCCCCGCAGGCACGGTGGGGGCGGTGCCGCCTAGACGCTTTACCTGCGCCTCGAGCACCTGCCGAATATCTGCATCCTGAGTGCCCTTCACCGCCATGCGGAGTAGCCCGGCTACGTCGAGGGACGAGGCGGCCTGCAGCTGCTCTGCCTTGGTCTTGGGGTTGTCCTTCCCCTTGCCGCCCTCCGCGCCAGCGGGAGCGGCCGCGCCTTGGCCCGCGCCAGCGGGGGGGCCGACTCTGGCGCCTGCGACTGCGCGCGGGCGGCGGCTGAACCAGGGCGAGGTTTGTGCATCTTGACCTTCCGATTACATCCTAGGCAAACTCTGTCGCGCGATTCCAAAACGTCATTGTATTCACAACGCTGGCAGGAACAACGGGACCAGAGACGGGCCATCATCAAAACTCCTGTTTTGGTCGACGTTCAATCCCTGAAACCTGGCAGGAGAGGGATAAAAACGTAGTGCCTCAAGTACCCCGTGCAGGCACAGGAGCGGGGCGCTGCCAAAATGGTCCTGAGCCCCAATGTTACTTGAGGGAGGAGGAGGAGGAGAAGGAGGAGGAGGAGGAGGAGGTGCAGGTGGAGGAGAAGGAGGAGGAGGAGGAGGAGGAGGAGGGGGAGGAGGAGGAGGAGGAGGAGGAGGAGGAGGAGGAGGAGGAGGAGGAGGTCCGCGGGCCCCCTTGTGGGGCCACCAGGCTGTAGGCCGAAGGTTCGCCGTTTCCTGTACCAGTTGCAGCTTCCAGTTTCCACTGTTACAGTTCTGCTTCTTGCTGCTTACTCTTCCTTGTTGATGGACCGCGCGAGGGGGGAGGTCCAAACGGGCAGGTTTAGCTCGCCCTGAGCGTGTTGTCTGAATTGCTGGGGTGGGTAAAAATTGGCACCCCTCACGCAGATCGGCGGGGACAGGGTCCAACAACACATGGGATTTGCCACATTTTTGAAATTTGCTGGCACCCCTCACATTTCTGAAATTCGGTGGCACCCCTCACGCAGATCGGCGGGGTCAGGATCCAAAAACACATTGGATTTGCCACATTTCTGAAATTGGCTGGCACCTCTCACGCAGATCGGCAGGGTCAGGGTCCGAAAACATAGGGGATTTTCGACATGTCTGAAATTCGGTGGCACCCCTCACGCGGATCGACAGGGTCAGGGTCCAAAAACACACAGGATTTGCTACATTTTTTAAAATTCGGTGGCACCCCTTACACCGATCGGCGGGGTCACGATCCAAAAACACATCGGATTTGCCACATTTCTGAAACTCGGTGGCACCCCTCACGCAGATCGGCGGGGTCAGGGTCGAACAACAAACAGGTCCCGACACTGCTTCACGGCGGCGCCCAGACCTCATGATTTAGCTTTTTCATCTCCCATTATCCGAGACAAGGGGCCGGCGGCATGGGGCGAAGTCCTTACGGTAAGAGGAGGAGGAGAAGGAGGAGGAGGAGGAGAAGGAGGAGGAGGCTGAGGAGGAGGGGGAGGAGGGGAGAGGAGGAGGAGGAGGAGAGGAGAGGGAGGAGAATGAGGAGGAGGAGGAGGAGAAGACGGATGCTGGTGATGATGAGGAGAATAATGAGGAGAAGAAGGAGGAGGAGAAGATACGAGAGGAGGAGGAGAAGAGAGGAGGAGGAGGATAAGGAGGAGGACGAGGAGGAGGTAAGAGGAGGAGGGATGAGGAGAGGAGGAGGAGGAGGAGGAGGAGGAGGAGGAGGAGGAGGAGAAGGACCAGTGTAAACCCACGAGTCATCAACGATGTTGGAATAAACCCTCCCTCCAAGCTCCCTCTTCATAGGCCTTTGCGAGGGTGCATTTCCACCGTTGGAGCTGCCTCGTTGGAAGACAACCGTTTGAAGACCCATGCCAAGACATCGTTCTCGCGATTCCTTTGCCATGGATCAACCTGACTGTTGCGCCTTGACGATCCTGAATCGTGCCAGAACGCCTGTCTTGAGATTTCGTAAACGCGAATCAACACAAGTGTTGCGCCCTCAGAATCCTGAACCCTTCCAAAACATCATTCCGTGAAACTCTGGCATTTTTTGAACATGTGCGCGGCGCTGAGGCGAACACCACATTTTGAACATGAACCGCCCCAATCCGTGAAACCCTTGCAATTTTTCCCAACCCCTTTGGTAGGGTATTCGTTTTGAATAGAGCACTGCGGTCTCCAATCCTCCTCCTCCTCCTCCCGCCTCCCGTCTCCCGCTTCCGTCTTGTCTCCTCTTGCCTTGCGTGCACCTCGGCTGTGTGTGTGTGTGTGCATCCTGGCTGCGGTACCTCGTGTGTGTGCATCTTGTCAAGGGGCTGCGATCTGTGACACTGACGCCACTTCCGAGGGCTGCTGGTGGTCCTGCGGAGTGAGGCACCGCGGGGACCTGAGCGAGACCTCGCTGTCCCTGGGGGGCTGCGACCTGCGACACTGTCGCCACTTTCGAGGGCTGCTGGTGGGTCCTGCGGAGTGAGGCACCGCGGGGACCTGAGCGAGACCTCGCCGCCCCTGGGGGGCTGCGATCAGCGACACTGTCGCCACTTTCGGGGGCTGCTGGTGGGTCCTGCGGAGTGAGGCACCGCGGGGACCTGAGCGAGACCTCGCCGTCCCTGGGGGGAGGGGCTGCGATCTGCGACACTGTCGCCACTTTCGAAGGCTGCTGGTGGGTCCAGCGGAGTGAGGCACCGCGGGGACCTGAGCGAGACCTCGCCGTCCCTGGGGGGCTCTGGAGAGCTGCTGTGGGATACGTTATGCGCAACGGGCGCATGGTACAGCCAACGGGGGTGATTTGTGAAACAGACCATCTGACGCTGATGGCCATAACGTTGCGCCTGCACGTATCCCGCGGGGGCTCTCAAGAGCTGCTGTGGGATACGTTGGATGCAACTGGCGCATGGCACAGCCAACAGGGGTGATTTGAGATTGTGTAGCCCTTATATCTTGATCGGTGGCCCGCGAGCCTTCCGATTGCTGCTCGCAACATCACATGCGTCCATGTTACGTCATCGCCCCCGTTGTAGCAATCCTGATGTACTTCTGCACCGCATTGCGTACGGGTTGGGTACGTCGCCAGGGTAATTTAAAACGAATGTGCACGGCGCTGAAGCGCGAGCCACAATTTGAAACATAACCACCCTCAACCAGTGAAACTCTTGCGCATTTTTTTAAACGAATGTACGCGGCGCTACTGCGAGAGGCACATTTTGAATACGGGTCGCCCTCAATACTTGAAACCCTTGCAAATGTTTAAAATGGATGTGCGCGGCGCTAAGGCGAGAGCCACATTTTGAAAACGGATTGTCCTCAAATCGTGAAGCTCTTGCACATAAAAAATGTGCGCGGCGCTAAGGCGAGAACAGCATTTTGAAAACGGGTTGCCCTCAATTAGTGAAACTCTTGCAAATTTTGAATACGAATGCGCGCGGCGCTAAGGCGAGAGCCGTTTTTTGAAAACCTACATATGTGAAACTGTTGTCAAATTCCAGCTTCAGGGTAATACGTGACGAAGAAGTCTCAAGCGAAACGCCGGGCCCGCCCTGAAAACTGGCCTCGGGGTGCGACAGGGGGAAGATATTTGTAAGGAAAAGGAATGGAAGAGAAAGAGGGGGAGGAGGAGGAGGAGGAGGAGGAGGAGGAGGAAGATGATGATGATGATGAGGAGGAGGAGGAGGAGAAGGAAGAGGAGGGAGATAGGATGATGATGATGACGAAGATGATGCTGATGATGCTGCTGCTGATGATGATGAGGATGCAAATGCTGATGATACTGTTGATGGTGATGCTGATGATGCTGATAAATATGGTGATGATGACGGTGATGATGCTGATGCTGCTGCTGCTGCTGCTGATGATGGTACTGATGATAATGATGGTGGTGGTGATGATGATGCTGCTGATGATTATGATGCTGATGCTGCGGCTGATGATGATGATGCTGATGAGGATGAGGATGAGAAGGATGAGGGGGAGGAGGAGAAGGAGGAGGAGGATGATGATGATGAGGAGGAGGAGGAGGACGGGTTGGAAGGAGGAGGAGGGAGGAGGAGGAGGAGGAGGAGGAAGGAGGAGGGGAGGAGGAGGAGAGGAGGAGGAGGAGGAGGAGGAGGAGGAAAAGGTGGAGGAGGAGGACATCGGCGGAGATATGGGCACTTCGACCCTCGGACCTCGATCCTCGACCCCGCGGGGGACGGCGCTCGAGGAAAGCCGGCTGCTGGGCCTCGAAAGTCAGCGACGGCGCGGCCTGGCCGGCCTCCTTGGCCTCGCGAAGCTGCCGGCAGGCCTGCGGCGTGCCGCAGGAGGAGGAGAAGGAGGAGAAGGAGGAGGAGAAGGAGGAGGAGAAGGAGGAGGAGGAGGAGGAAGGAGGAGAAGGAGAGGAGGAGAGAGGAGGAGGATGAAGAGAGGAGGAGGAGGAGGAGGAGGGCGAGGAGGATGGAGGAGAAGGAGGGGGGAGGAGGAGGGAGGAGGAGGAGGAGGAGGAGGAGGAGGAGGAGGAGGAGGAGGAGTGAGGAGGAGGAGGAGGAAGGAGGAGGGAGGAGGAGGAGGAGGAGGAGGAGGAGGAGGCAGGAGGAGAGGAAGGAGGAGGAGGAGGAGGAAAGGAGGAGGAGAGGAGAGAGGAGGAGGAGGAGAGAGGAGGAGGAGGGAGGAGGAGGAGGAGGAGGAGGAGGAGGAGGAGGAGGATCGCACGCCACCAAGGGGGGAGAAGAGAGAAATAATCCGACAGTCGGCTGAAGAAGCCCAAGGGAGGCCCATCGGAAAGGGCCTTTTTGTCACCCTGACAGGAAGGCCAAGGACCTGCCATGGGGCCAGCGACAAGGCCCCCCAAGGCAAAAAGCTAACCGTCTTCGAAATGGACATCAGTACAGTTGCGCTTTTCTCGGAGCTTGACCCCGAGGTTTCGGGCCTCCGCTTCGTTCAAACCGAACGCCTGCAAACAATCAGCCGAGCAGAGGGGATCGGGAATCACACTGAACACCCCTCGCTTCGCTGGCCTT
The DNA here is from genome assembly GCA_963575745.1 of Prorocentrum cordatum. Classification (NCBI taxonomy): domain Eukaryota; class Dinophyceae; order Prorocentrales; family Prorocentraceae; genus Prorocentrum; species Prorocentrum cordatum. The sequence continues at coordinate 450,962 of CAUYUJ010017137.1, read as the reverse complement.
GTCGCTGGACCCCTGGGCCGCCGTTCAACGCCCCAAACGCCTCCCGAACCCGCTCACCAGGCGACCTCCAGGGGCCCAGCTTGAAGGCGCGCTCTCCTCTTCAAACGTCCCGGCCGAAGAGAAATCGAGCAACGTCGTAATCGAGTTGAAGGGACGCCCCTTCCCTTGGATACCTTCCCCGCTGGGGGGGGGTCACGGGGGCTGTGACCCACTCTCTGGGGGAGCACCCCTCCCTGGGAGAAGCTTTTCCCTTCGATTCCTTGCCTCCCAGACGCCTCGGGGTCGGCGGCACCGGCCGTAAGGCCTTCACAAAATAGCCCGTATGTCGGTCGGCCTCCCTGATCATTGACCCACTCCAGCCCGCTGGAGCCGCTCTGCGGACGCAGCCGATGAAGGGAGGGGACACCCTTTCATGACGAAGCCAGGACTGGGACAAACTCGGACTGGGACACATCGGGCATCTCGCGGCCGTTCCATAGCGCTCTGGGGTGCTCCGAGACCTTGCCGGAACGCTGTGGAACGATTTACCCCGGTCCTGGCCCCGCCCGACCCTCCTCTCGGGCACCTCGGCGCGAGTTGCCTGAGCCGGCAGCGGGTCCCGAGATGCCTTCCCAAGCGTTTCCCAATACGTCTGCATGGAAGCTCCCCAGAAACTCCTTCAGAAGCTCCTTCCAGGAGCGTCCAGAGCTCCTTCGAGAGGCCTCTCGATGGCCTGCTGGCGTTCCGCTACCTGGGTTTTGGACTTCACAAGTATCCCCCTCCTCCTCCTCCCCCCCCCTCCTCCCGCTCCTCCTCCTCCTCCTCCTCCTCTTCCTCCTCCTCCTCCTCCTCCTCCTCCTCCTCCTCCTCCTCTTCCTCCTCCTGGTCCTGGCCCCGCCCGACCCTCCCCTCGGCCTCGGGCACGCCACGAACAGTCGGTGGCAAACCCGCTCAGCTCGGATCCCCCGGGCAGGAATCCCCAAAGCTCGGGCGGTGGCAACGCCGGCTGCATGGGCCCGGGCTCCGCCCCGAGGCGCCAGCGGCGGCGAGGCTCCCGTCCCGAACGCCCGCCCAACCCATCTGCGCCACACCCACCCAACCCTGCCAGGCGATTCATATATGGGGCTCTGGGGGATGGGCCCTGAGATCCTGGCGACTTAATCTTTTCGAGCCGGGCGTTTTCGCTCCATTTCGGGCCCCGGGACCCTCACTTATCGGTCCAGCTCGAGAAATGACGCAGAAAGATGGGATCTGGGGGTCTGGTCGTTATTTTTTGTGATGTTGCATTTTCTTGCAACGTCGGATATCAGGGGGGCCGAAGGATAGGAAAGGGCTCCCAAGCTGAACCTTTACCGCCTGAGGCCACTCGTCCTCGGGGCCCCACCCCTAGCGCGTGGAGCGCGCCAGGGGCGGCGCCGGAGGCGCCGCTAGAGGGGTCCAGCGCCGATCCAAGAAATCCGAGCGAAGCTCCGGATTTTTTAAGGCTTTTTAATCATACGCACATCTGTATCTGAACATACATATCTGTATGTATATACATATATATATATATATGTGTAGGTATAGAAGAACTTAATTCGAGAATGCGCCTGTCCCGTTCCACGACCCGCAACCGTACCTCGCTTTCTTCCCTATGGAGGCCGCGTGGGGGCGTGACACCTTACCGGCCACACCGCTATGATTCAAAGACTGGGTCCAAGAGTCCCAGCCGTGCCGCGTTTCCTACTCCAGGGACGCCGCGTGGAAGCGCCGCGCCTTCTTTACGACGCTTTGACTCACGACTCCTGAGGCGGGAGGAGGGAGGAGGGGGGAGAGCGAGGAGGGGGGAGGGAGGAGGGAGAAGGCAAGAGGAGGGATGAGGGGGGAGGAGGGCTTCCGTCGAGCCCCTTGCAAGAGCGCGCCTTGGCTGGCGAGCGCACTGGCTCTGAGTCTGACGAGTCCTAAAGCCGCCAGCCTTCGTGGGGAAAGGAGGGAAAGGAGGGAGGACATGGCGCCCTCGCGGCAGAGTGCGCCGTCGGCGCGTCTTCTCACCCGCCCCCATCGGTCACCTAGGCAAGTGGTGGCGGTCCGCTCGGCGCGGGCCGAAGAGGAGGATGAGGAGGAGGAGGAGGAGGATGATGATGCTGCTGTTGCTGATGATGATGATGCTGCTGCTGCTGCTGCTGATGATGATGATGATGATGAGGGAATTTTGCTGCTAGAGCTGATATGGCAATGCGTTGCCTTAGCCAGACGTCAGTGAGAAACTGGTCGTCGGGTGGACGCACTAAGGAGAAGGAGGAGGAGGCGGCGGAGGAGGAGGAGAAGGAGGAAGGAGGAGGGAGGGAGGGAGGGAGGAGGAGGAGGAGGAGGAATGAGGACGGAGGAGGGGAGGGACGAGGGGAAGGAGGGAAGAGGTCCCACGGGCTGCCGTCGGTGAGAAAAAAAGTGAACGGGTGGGTACAAAGATGAGGAGGAGGCGGAGGACGAGGAGGAGAAGGAGGAGAAGGAAGAGGAGGAGAGAAGGGGCGGAGGAAGAGGATGTAGCTTATCGCAAGGGCCTACAGCGCAGGACCCGTGCCTCTCCTTCTGAAAGGCCGCGCCGCCATACTCGAATAACCATTGCTGCCTGGTCTGGCAGCTTTGTTCTCCGACGGAGGCACGCGAACAACAATTACGAATTCACCGTCGAAATTGACGGACATGTTTTGTGCAAACCAGCCAATGGCCGATCGAATGCCCTCTAGCAAGCGAGAAAACATACGCCTTGATCTGCGTAGAATGTGGTATCCATCCGAGAGTTCTGTGGTTTGTTCGACATTGCTGCATGCTGAAATGGTGGCGTGCTCCTTTACCTCGCTGCCACGGTGGAGACGATGTTGGTGAGAAGGATGGGACACGATGACGATGATGAAGGTGAGGGTGACAATGATGCAGATGATAATGATGGTGCCGGTGGTGATGGTGATGAAGATTCCTCTGTAGCCTTTTTGCGCCCAGGCGGTCTCCCTCAGAGCCTCGGAGCAGACATTTCGAAGATCTCCAATGCGAAAGCGCTGGTTTGGCATTCGGCTCCAGATTCCTCAGCTGTCCTGTATTCCCAGGAAACGGTGTGAGGAGGCTTCTGGACCTCTCTTGCAAGCTCCCTGGGGCCTTGGGGGGCCTCGGAGCAGATTTTCAAAAGATCTTCCTTGCCGGCCCCAGATTCTCAGGCATTCCCGGACTCCCTGGAGAAGGTGTGCTAGTAGGTTTCTCGCAAGTCTTCCTGGGGGGCGTAGGAATTTCGGAACCGTTTTTCGAAGACCCCCGATGCGGAAGCGTCGATCTGGTTTGGAGGCAGCCGTGGGGGTCTGAGCTGGACAAGCTCAGAGAACATGGGTCAAGAGGGGAGGGACGAGGGCAGATTCGCTCGAGATCGGTTTCCAAGCCCCTGCTGAGGTCGAAACTGACTGATTTTTCGAGCCGCGTTCAGCCGTGGCAGCGAGGGGCTCCTCTCTCTCCCACTTTCTGCTGGCCCGAACCACTGCTGGGCCACCACGGCCCCCCAGCCGGCTCCACGATCTGGGGCTCGGCTCTGGCCGCCCCAGCCTTCCCAAGCCCTCCAGAAGCGGTCAGGAGGCGCGCCTGAGCACTCTGGAGCTCTCTTGCAGGCCCCCCTGGGCCTTGGAGCCTCGGGGCCAGCTTTGTCGAGGAGCTCCCCTGCGGAAGTGCCAATGTTTGGGACTTGGCTCCCAAATTCCCTGGCTCTCACGGTTGGCTCGGGAACCAAATCAGGAGCGTTTTTTGTTTTTTTTGTTGTTATTGTTGTTGTTGTTTTTTGTTGTTGTTTTCCTCTCTCTCTCTCTTTGTCCTTGTGCTTGTGTGTGTGTGAGTCTCTCTCTCTCTCTCTCTCCCCCTCTCCCTACACACAGTCATATACCAGTATACATACACATATACACAGTTATGGGTATACATTGTATATATATATATATAGACGTACACATGTACATATACATGTACATATACACATACATTGTCAGACACACATGCATCTGACTACTCATCTATATGTGCAACGTTACACACCCACATATATACTATACGCGTGTATGTACATGTTCATATACATCTACACGTACACATACATCTACACACATACACACATTTACCATATCTACACATACGCATATACACATTCGTATACGTATGCACATACATACAACTAACCATAACCATACCCATACACATTTACATTTGCATTTGCGCACACATGTTCCCATACATATGCATGTACATGCGCATTCACACATACATGCACATTGACATGTACATACACACACGCACGCACGCGCACACACATTTACACACATGTACAGATACGAGAGAGCGTGATCCACCGCCGCTTTACTGTGGAAAATTGCCAACCTTTTCCTCCGGAACCCGGGGGTCGCCCCCCCCCCCCCCCCCCGTCCGAAAATCCCCCCCACCCCCCCCCCCTGCTGGAACCCTCCCCCCCCCCCCCCCCCCCCTTCACCATTGCAAAAACCCCCCCCTCCCCCCTAAAACAACCCCTCCCCCCCCCCCCCCCCCCCCCTCCCGTCAAAAACCCGGGGGGGGGGTAGTCACTACCGGTTCGAACCCACTCCCCCCCCTCCCCCCCCCCCCCCCCCTCACGATCGCGACTCTGCAGGGGGGGGTGTCACACCGGTTCGAACCCACCCCCCCACCCCCCCCCCCCCCCCCCCCCCCCCCCTACTCACCGCCAGCAAACGACTCCCGGTCCCCACCACCGTCCGCATCACATCCCCCACTGGTGTTCCCAGCACCACTGTCCTCACCACCGCTGTCCCCACTGGTTCCACCACCGCCCCTACTGTCCCCACCAGTGGCCCCACCACTGTCGCACTGTCCCCGCTGTCCCCAGAACTGTTCCCACCACGGTTCCACTCTCCCCACTGTCTCCACGGCCCCAACCACTGCCCGACTATCCCCACTGTCCCCGCTGTCCCACTGACTCCTCCGCTGTCCCACTGAGCTGTCCCACTGTTCCCACCACTGTCCCCGCTGTCCCCACCACTGTCCCCACTGTACCTCTGTCCCATTGTCCCACCGCCGTCCTCGCCACCGCCTTCACCACTGTCCCCACCACCATTGTACCCTCCACTGTCCCACTGTTTCCACCTCATTCCCATTGTCCCCACACCACTGTCCCCACCACCACCGTCACCACCACTGTCCACTGTCCCCCCCTGTTCCCACCATTGTCCCCACCACTGTCCCCACCACTACCGTCCCCACCACTGTCCCACTGTCCCACTGTCCCCACCACTGTCCCGCTATCCCCTCACCACTGTCCCCACCAACACCGTCCCCACCACTGTCCGCACCCCCACTCGGTTTTCGAGGGGGGGGGGGGGGTTCGAACCGGTAGTGACCCCCCCGGTTTTCCGGATCCGGAGGGGGGGGGGGGGGGGGGGGGGTTCGAACCGGTAGTGACCCCCCCCCTTTTTCATGATGAGCAGGGGGGGGGGGGGGGGGGGGGGGGGGGGGGGAGGGGTTCGAACCGGTAGTGACCCCCTGGTTTTCCGGAGGGGGGGGGGGGGGGGGGGGGTGGGGTTCGAACCGGTAGTGACCCCCCCCGGTTTTCCGCCAGCAGCGGTAGAACACGCTCTTTCACAGATACATACATACACCTACACATACATGCACATCTACTTATACATACACATACACGCCACCGTGCCTGTAGCACGTAGTGGAGTGCCTCAAGGATCATGCAGCCCTGAGGGGTTCAGAATTGTAATCCCCACCCGATCTTCTTTTTCAGGCCAGCCTCTCGACGTTGTCTGTTCGCAGATCACTCTCCAGCCAAGACGCAGCTGCTCGACGCGTCCACAAGGGACGCCTCGCCAGAGAGACAATCCAGCGACCTCTCGAGCGACTAACAGGAAGCATCTATACACAGGCTCAAGGGTGGGCGGGCTGGGTTGAGCCCAAAAACCCACGGAAGCGATTAGCATCGACGGCCTGAACTCTAGACCGATGGGGAAAGACATGCACGCAACGGATATCCCCACCCGATCTTCTTTTTCAGGCCAGCCTCTCGACGTTGTCTGTTCGCAGATCACTCTCCAGCCAAGACGCAGCTGCTCGACGCGTCCAAAAGGGACGCCTCGCCAGAGAGACAATCCAGCGACCTCAAAGCATCTCACTTCAAAAGATCCTCCTGGCCGTCAGGCCGTCATTCGCATCAAGGCACGGTGCACGGAACAGAGCCTAGACTCACGGTACGCCTTTGCAAGCAAACTGGACAATCTGGGAGGGCATGGTTCAGCAATCTTTGTCCAGAAGGCGCCCGACGGCGCCTTGCCCTCGAGGGCTTTGTGCGGCGCCTGCGAGAAAGAGCAACAGCCACGGCCACTGCACTTACAACTACTCAGGGCGTCTAGGTTCACGTGCACATACATGACTCTGGTTCGTTTTCTCCATTGCGTGCCGAAAGCACAGAAATCAAAGTCGATCACCTTCACGTTGGTCTGCTTGGCGGCATGTACCGCCCACTTGGTCTGCCACACCCACGAAGTGGCCGGGTTCTCGATCGCCGCTGGGACCCCACGCAGCGCGCACTCCAGAAAGAAGCTGAAGGAGAAGCACGCGAGCCTGTTCCCCAGCATCACCTTGAGCGAGTCGCCTGACGAGAGGCCAGGGAGTCCCAGCAGATGGTTCCCATCACGCAGGGCCGGGGGGCCGTTGGGCCTATTCCGCGCCATGGACCAGGAACTGCAGGGCATACCCAGCCACACACCCTGGAGCAGCTGCCCACGAAGCCAACCCCGAACAACACGTTGCACGCTGCGCCTGGAGGGGTCGCCCAGGAGCCACTGAAGATCTCCAGGTACACCTTCGACTTGGCGGTGTGGGCCCACGAGCTCAAGTTCTGCATAGGGTGCTGCCAATAGTCGCGGCGCAGCCGAGGGCCTGAGCTTGCTGCACTGGTCGTAGACGTTGGAGCTGCTCTTGGACTCGGCCTCCCTTTGCATAACGTTTGAGACTCCGGTCGGACTCCCACCGCCCCCTTTTCTTGATGTCCCCGAACTCCCGAGCGTTGGTCAGCATCTCGTGGCTTGCGCCGCCGTGGCGCAGTTGGTACAGCACTGGGGGGCCCAGGATCTCCAGGTCCAGGGCGGCGGACGCGAGGTTGAACGCCCGGGTCCACGACTTCATGCTCAGCGCGAACAGCGGCTGCTCCGGGTGTCGGCCCAGCACCAGTCGGTCCAGCACCTGCTCCATCCAGCCGAACTCTGGGTTGTCCAGCAGCAGGCTGATGTCGTAGTCCTTTGTCTTCGACCTCGGCTCGAGCTCGGCGGGGAACAGGAGGATGGAGTACTTGCTCAGGTGCCGGGGCCCGCTCTTCACCGGCCGCACGACCGAGATCACGCGCAGGGACAGCAGCTCGGAGGGCCGCAGGTAGAGGATGAAGGCCAGCACGGTTGCCGTCGCCGCCGCCTCGAACCCGTTCGTCACCATCCAGTCCGCCATCCACGCCACCACCGGCCAGGGCAGGGGCAGGCGAGCCCGGGGGGGCGCCATGGACTTCCAGCCCTTCAGCGCCCGCTGCACGCGCGGCATGTTGATCAGCTTCGGCAGCAGGTCCAGCCGGAAGTGGGTCACGGCGGCCGCCAGCTTCGACCCGTCCGGCGAATCGTGGCCCTCGAAGTACAGCACGTTGAAGTATTCCAGGAGCGTCTCTTCCAGCTCTGGGATGGTGGACACCGGGAGCCTCGCAGCCTCGGCCCAGGTCAGGAAACGGTGGTATCGGGCCTGGTAGTCCAGCGTCGTCTTGTTGTTCACGGCCTTCTGCTCCAGGAACGACCGCTGTCCGGGTCCCCGCCAGTGGACGCCCTCTGGGTGCCTGGTCCGCCGACGCTTCGCACGGGCCGTCCGCTCCAGCGGCTCGGCCGCCAGGGCCAGCCCCAATGTCGAAGCCGCTGCCGAGGAAGTAGTCCGCCCCGCCGGGGTCCCAGCTCGCCTCTTGCTCGAGGCCAGGCGGGGGCCCGAAGGCAGGCTGCCTCGCGCCAGGAGGCCGCCCGACGTCGGAGCGGGCGCCGTGGCTAGCACCACTGGCACCGGGGCAGCAGGTATCTGCTGTCGACGAAGCATAGCCCACGCCCGGCAAGTTCCTGGAGGCGCGGTCCGCGGAGTTCCGCTCGGAAGGCACCCAGCGCCAAAAGAAGGCAGTGCCGCTAGCCAGCGAAAGGGCCGCCAGCTGCCGGCAGATGCGCCCCATCTCTGGGCGCGAAGACCGCCCCTTGGTGGCAGCCAGGATCGTTCCCAAACAATCGCCCAAGCATAGATGGCACCGGTTGAAGGATGAGAGACGCCGAAGGATATGTCGAACAGCCACCACCATCCCACGACCTTCGAGAACGACTTGAGGTTCCGAACGACACCATCTGTGCGACACGACCGGGTACCACCCCTCCGCCCAGACGCCCTCTGGGATCTCCGGGAACTCCTCATTCTCCACCTGGGTCACCTCCTCCACCTCGAACGCGGAGCTCGACACGACGAACTCCTCATCCTCCTCCAAGTCCGTGATCACCTCCTGGAAGCCCCCTGGATTCTCGAAGGTTGCGACCGACTCGGGCACGAAGGAGTCTCCAGAGCTCTGAGCCTTTAGGGCGAGGGACCGATGTGAGACCCCACCCTCCTGAGTCTTGCTGAATCTCCACCTCTCGTTGTACCGTGATAACTCCAGCGCAACAGCTGACGACGATGTTTTCTGAGTGACCCCCACGCCCCACCACGATGCGTCGACCATCGTGAGCCTGCTGTCAAACGCGGCACCCGCGTCTCGGAAGCAGAACACGACCAGACTAGCGCACCGGCGGAGCTCGCGCAGGCAAGAGGGCCAGAGCCGAGCAGTTCGGCCACCATACTGGGCAGAAAAAGCGTACAGCGAGTTGAGACAGGACAGAAGCTCGCGCCGGATCAGCGCCCTTGATGTGAAGTGTGAGACCACGCGCGAGACCGTCTTGCCCGAAGCAAAGCCCTTCCGGCACAGCTCCAGGCAGGCCAGCCGTAGCTTCCACCGCAGCGCCGGGTTCAGTCCGATGATCGGGAACTTCTCGTCGAACTGCCAGCCCAGCGCGGCAGCGCCGAAACTGCACTCGACCCCGTGGGTAGGTAAGCCAGCCGCCCGGAGCCGAGAGTCGACAGCAGCGGCAGCCGCGGACGCCACCGACGGGTCGGTCGAGAGGCTCAGCGCGTTGTCCACGTACTCGGTGTGGATCACGTCGCTGGTGACTCCCGGCACAGGACGCCTGTCCACGAAGCGGTTGGTCACGGTCAGCTGGGGCACCTGCAGCGCGGTCGCCTCCAACGTCGTCTGGCAGATCCAGAGGCTGAAGGAGCAGCCCATCGGCGGGCACCGGAAGCAGGGGTAGACCAGGTCCGTCCCGCTGAGAGGGCGCCCATCCGAGGTGCAGTCGAGCCCCAGCTGGCCCGCGCGGCAGCTCGGCAGCGCAAAGTACCGTCGGAACTCCGGCGGCAGCAGCATCGTGTAGAAGGCGTCGGCCAGGTCCACCTCGGCCACGGCGATGGGCTTCCCGCTGTCCACGTGAAGACCAGCGAAGCTGGCGCCAGACGCAAGGGCCACCTTGTCGGGGGCCTGGAAGTGCAGGGACGCATGCCTGCCGTCCAGGATGAGCCGCAGCTTCCCCGACTTCTTATAAACGAAGAACACACCCACGCTGCGCGCCTTGTCAGCGTAGTAGTCGATGAGGTTCCGGCGCTCGAGGACCCGCAGCAGCTGGATGTACAGCTTGGGGTTCCTGAGCGCCGGGTCAATGTAAAGCTTCCGAGGACCGTCGGACTCAATCCGAGCCCGACCCTCGGACTGGGACAGCATCATATCATGAAGCCGTTCAACTATCTTACGGCCAGCTCCTCCTCCCAGCGTGTCCAGCGCCACCGGCGCGAAACCCTCGTCCGGGAGCGAGAGGCTGTTGATGTTATCAAAGCTGAACGGAGCGACCGTGGCACTCTCGCCGGCGTAGTCGCTGAGAACTCGGAGCTCCTCAAGGGCTCCTGAGCCAGTCAATCCCTCCGGGGGCTTACCGAACCGTCGGACAGCATCTCGAACGTTGTCCAAGGCCCGCTGCTGACCCGCAGAGACAGGCTGCGAGTGGTCGCCGTGGCGACAGGGCTGGCCGACGTACAGCTCGTTGAGAGTATTAACCACCTCGCTCACCATAGCATCGGCATGACCCCGTCGAAGACCACGACGGGCCACAGAACGTGTGCAAGCGAAGCTGTTCGCCTCTGAACGGACCTGGCGCTGTTGATCAGGACGTGGCAGTGGAAATAGATCACGTTGGCGACCGGAAGGCATGCCCTCGAAGTGCTCATCTCCAGCGAATGGCGGGCCACCACCGCTGGGCCCCCCTCCAGAAACGCGCGGACCGCCGGGGGGAAGCGGCCCGCGTGGTAGTACGCCCGTCATTTTCGCAAGGCCCGCTGCTCTTCGCGGGCCTTGCGTACTTGCTTCAACACCGAAGCGTCCCTCTCCACCTCCTTCGCCACATGCTCCAGGAGCAGGGGACAGATCATGCTCTCCCCGTGGTCTCGGCTGAGACCGGTGAAGACCGCGCTCTCGTCGATGAACCCGAAACTCAGCAAGCTGTGACTACCGCCCCCACGGCCACGGCCCTTCTTGCCAGTCTTCTTGTTCTCGCCCGCCTCGCCGCCGTCACCGGCGCTGTGGCCTCCGTGGTGGGGGTCCCGGTCCATCACGTAGACGTACTCGTACATCTGACACTTCCGAAGGATCTGCTCGGCACCCGCGATGTTTGGCAGGTCCAAGCCGTCCCAGCACGCCATCGTGTAGATCGCGCGCATCCCGGCCTCGTAGTCGTTCACGCCGTAGTCGTCGGCCGCCAGTCCGAGGGTCGCCTTCCAGAACCTGAAGTGGTCCAGCGGCCCCCCCTGCCGACGGTCGATGAACTTGCAGCACCACAGGCAAGTCCGCGGCCCGGGGATGTGCCAGTCCACGAACGCCTCCTCGGTGAAGCTGGAGACGGCGTCGCGCCACTGCCGCAGCAGCCTCCCGCCTGGAACAGCAGGGTTCGGCAGGATCCCCATCAGACGAGCGTCCGACGCGGCCTCTCGCCCGGCGTACTCCTGGGCCGATCCCGAGATCGAGCGGATCGCCACCCACGAGCCGTCGGCCAGCGGCATGAGGCCGACAGACCCTCGCAGCTCCGATCCGGCGGGCGGAACCACGGCGGTCCCGCGCGCACCAGCAGTCGTCGATTTGACCAGCACCCACATGGCGGCAGCGGCTACGCCCGCCGCCGCAGGAGCGGCAGCTCCGCCACCAGCACCTGCTCCGGCAGCGGCCGCTCCTCCGACGGCAACTCCAGGTCCTCCACCAGCGGCAACCAGAGCAGCAGCCTGCGCGCCCGGGGCCGCCATCGCCGCCACTCCACCTGCCACCGCCGGGGCAGCCGGGCCGCCCTGACCGAAGGTCAACGGGATGAGGAAGGGCCCCGCCGGCGCTCCCAGTCGAAGGCGATGATGATCGGCCGCCAGCGCCGCCCTGCAGTAGTCCAAGGCCGCCTGGTCGATCTGCTGCTGCTCCTGCATCGTCAGGTCCCGCCTGAAGCGGTGTGAGTTCGCACCTCGAATCCCGGGCGGGAAGGTCGCTCGATCGCCTGCGTAGCGCACGGCGATGATGTCGCTGCCGTCGCACGTGTAGTCCTCCTCGTAGATGTCCGTGTCCATGGTGCAGATCAACACGACGAACGGCGACACGACCTCAGCTGGCACTCTCGCCCGACGCCCCAAGATCAGCCGCTGGTGCCATAATGGCTCGCCGTCGTAGCGAACCCACGCCCACTGCTGCATCTCCGGCGCTGCTGCCACTGCTGGGGCCACGATCGCCCCCGCCATCATGACGACGCTTGCAGGCCAGCCACGCGCCGCCCCACGAGCCGTACACGTACCAGGCGACGAGGCCCAGGAACAGCAGCTCGTTCACCAGCACCACCAGCCAGAACGAGGACGGCGCGGTGTCGGCCCCGGCCTCCTGCCCCACCGGCGGCGCCGGGTTGGCAGGCGCCGGCCTTCCTCCCGGGCACGCCGGGCAGCCTGGGCACGGCGGGCAGGCCGCGCAGCCAGGGAACCCCGGACACGCCGGGATCGTGATCGCAGGGCAGCGCTGCAAATTGCCGCCCCAGAGATATGCAAGAGCCCCCTGCCACGCGTATTGGGCTGCGGGCCAGAGGAAATCCATTCGCACTGCCTGGATGCGAATTCTTGAGCCCAAAAACCCACGGAAGCGATTAGCATCGACGGCCTGAACTCTAGACCGATGGGGAAAGACATGCACGCAACGGATATGCTCTAAAAAGTTTGAAAAACCCGGGCGCCAATTTCACAAGGAATTCCGGGCACTTCTGGGGATTGCTCTGGATTTCCGGGAATTCCCCGGGCGTGTCGCGCGCGTTCTCCCGTAGCGCAGCCAGCCAAACATTGGCCCATGAAGCGCTCAAGAGGGCCGAAGATGTCTCCGAGAAGGCCCAAGCGTACCCCAATACGCCCAAGACCCCGAAGACGTCCCAAGAGTATTTCAAGAGGCGTCCCAAGAGGGCCCCAAGAGGCACAACTCGTAGATTTGTTTGAAATTTTTTGTTGGTTTTGTTTTTCCTTCTCGCCTTTCCGGCTTTCCGACGCTCCAAGACGCCCCACGAGGCCCCAAGGTCGCCCCAAGACGGCCCCAGAGGCCCCTAAATATCGCCCCAAGACGGCCCAAGAGGCGCAAAAGACGGTCCAAGAGGGCCCAAAGACGGCCCCAAGAGGCGGCCCAGAGGGGGAACCCGAATGGATATTTCGAGCCCTCGGCCCCGAGGGCCCTCCTGGAGGCCCCCAAGAAGCTCCCAAGAGACCCCAAGAGGCCCCAACAGGCTCCCAAGAGGCTCCCAAGAGGCTTCCAAGAGGCCCCCCAAACTGCTCCCAAGAGGCCCTCGAGAGCGTCGCAAAGAGACCCGAAAAAGTATCCCTGAGAACTCTTACCCACCACCCAAGTACGGTGGCGGGATGGGCCGACGGCCACCATCTATATACGCGTAGGTTGAATACCTCTCTTGCAGGACGCCATGGGCCTTCGAGTCTCGGAACCGACTTTCGAAGAGCTGCTATGCGAAAGCGCTTGGATGGGATTCGTGTCCAGATTCCCCTGGCCTCCCGATGTTCTACCGATGCGGTGTGAGGATGCGCCTCTTGGAGCCATATGGAAGTCTCTTGCAAGCCCCCTGGAACCTTGGAGTCTGGAAGCAAATGCTCGAAGCACTCCTGTGCGAGACCGCCAATCTGGGATCCAGCTCTGGACTCTCCGGCCTGCCCAGACTCCCTGGAAATGGTGTCAAGGCGTCATTCGGGGCCTCGCTTCCGTGCGCGCCGGGGTCAAGATGACGTGAGATCACAAAGAAGCCAAACGCATCCGCCACCGTGCCAGGGGGACGTCGGGGTCTGTCAGAGTGCTTTCCTGCTGTTTGGTAGAACTGCTGCAATCTCGTAAGGCCACCCTACCCCCAGCCCGCAGCACGTAGGATTCGAGAGCCGCCCCCTCGCGTTTGCTCTCTGGTGCCCTTTTCGGCCCCCAGGCAGCTCCAACACATCCAGGGGCCGCCCTAAAGCTGCGGCAAGACACCCCAAGGTTATCCAAAGACTGTCCCTGGAGCTCCGCACGCCTCCAAGGTCCTCCTAATGTGCCAACAAAAGACACCAGGAGAGGCCTCCAGCGAGGCCATGAGGCGAAAGAAATGGGAAAACTAATGGAGCACTTTGTGTTTTGCTTCCGAGGCTTTTCGGCTTCGGACCCCCTCGGGAAAGCTTCAGTGACCCTGGAGACGCCTCCGACCGCCCTGAGACAACCCCATTGCGGCCCGAGAGCCTCCCGTGATGGTCCGAGAAGGCCCCAAGACTCCCAAGATCCGCCCAGACGTCTCCAAGATTGTTCAATGGAGCTTCTTCGGGAGAGGTCTGTGGATCTATCGCGTATCATCTCGCCCAAGACGGCCCCGAGACCCTTGACGGGTCCCCAACGTGCCTTCAGCACGCTCCCAGGAGGCACCCAAGAGGGCCCTATGAAGCTCCCCAAGAAGCCTCCAATCTGCTTCCAGGAGGGAGGAGAAAGACGGTGCGGAGGAGGAGGAGGAGGAGGAATGACGAAGGAAGAGAAGTACGAGGCTGCGGACAAGGGGGGGGCGCTCCAAACCAGCGCCAAATCAGACAGAACGCTGAACTGAAGCGTGTCTTACCTCCTTCCTGCTCTGCTGCTGCACTGGCACGGTGGCGTGGTTTGCTACAGGCAGCTGGTAAATCGTTTAAGCCGTGCTACTCTACGTTTGCACGTGCGCTGTATCAGCAAAAGGCGGTTCAGAAATCCGCTGGCACCCTTATGGGGCCACCAGGCGGCGAGGCTTAGGCTTGCTGCTCCCTGCGCCAGTTGTAATTTCAAGTGTCCAATGTTACAATCCTGCTTTCTGCTTCTTACTGTAAATTGTTGAAGTCCGCGCGAGGGGGGGAACCCCAGAGGACCCGGTTACCATGCCGGGATCGCGTTCTCTGAATTCATGGGGGGGCATGGGACACGCTAAAATATCTAAGATTCGCGCCCCGTGAACCCTTGTAAATTACGCCACATCCGCATTGCCGAGGCCAAGAGTGCTCCAAGGCGCCCGAAGATGGTTCCAAGACGATTTCAGGAAGGTTCTTGAAGGATCTTGGCATTCTCGGATTTTCGGCTTTCGATGCTCCAAGACGGTCCAAGAAGCTCCCAAGACCACCCCAAGGCAGCCCAAGACGCCTCCAAGAGGGCCCCAAGACGGCCCAAGAGGGCTCCAAGATGGCCCAAGAAGCGCTCAAGATGGCCAAAGAGGGCCCCAAGACGGCCCCCAAAGGGACCCAAGCATTGGACCACGAACCGAACATTCGAAATGTGTGCCCGAGAAGCCCCCAGGAGGCCCCAGGAGGCCGCCGAGAGGCTCCAAGAGGCGCCCAAGACGCGCCCAAGAGGCTTCCCAAAGGCCCAAAACATACCCCACGATGCCCCAAGAGGCCCCCAAGAGGCGCCCAAACCGGCTCCAAGAGGCCCTTTTGGGGCTCCCCTACGACACCCCAACACGTATACAAGAGGCCTCAGGGGCCGAAGGCCATTAGGATCCGCCGCCCCCTGTGCTTGCTACAAGGGTGCCGTGGGTGCTAAATCCTCTCGGATTTGGTTTTGGTTCTTTTTCCAAAAGAACTCCCCCTGGGGCTTCGGCCCGTCCCGCCGGCCACCCGGAAAGGACCTCAATTGCACAATCTTTTCTCCAAGACGGCTCAAGATGGCCTCCATGATGGCCACGTTGGCCCAAGATGGCCTCCAAGATGGCCTCCAAGTCCGCCCAAGATGGTCCAAGACGGCCTCCAAGACGGCCCAAGAGAGTCCAAGACAGCCCAGCCCAAGAGGCCCCCCAGAGGCCTCTCAGACGGCCCAAGAGGCCTCCAAGAGGTCCTCCAGGAGGGCCCGAAGAGGCCAAAATCATTGATATCCAATAGGTTTTTGAAGGATCTTGGCATTCGCTTCTTCTCGGCTCGACGACCCAAGTCGGCCCAAGAGGCCCCCAAGATCGCCCCCACAGCGCCCAAGAGGCTTCCAAGATGATGGTAAGCTGTAAGTGCACAGTGGCCTTGAGCTGTAAGTGCGCAGTGGCGTTTATTTTAGCATTGGATTTTCGCATTGGATGTTAGCATTGGATTTTAACATCGGATTTGAAAATTTAGCATTCGATTTTGGCATTTGATTTTAGCATTGGATTTTAGCATTGGATTTTAGCATTGGATGTTCGCATGTGATTTCAGTATCGGATTGTAGCATTGGATTTTAGCATTGGATTTTAGCATTGGGTTTTAGCATTGGATTCCGGTACCGTGCCGGGCGTTCTGCAAGACTTTCACAGCGCCGTGGATTCCGGCGCGCAAGAGTTCGGCACCATCAAAATTTGATGTTAGCATTTGATTTTAGCATTTGATTTTAACATTGGATTTTAGCATTGGATTTTAGCGTTGGATTCTAGCATCGGGTTTTAGCATTGGATGTTAGCATTGGCTTTAGCACTGGGGTGTAGCATGGGATTTTACATTGGATTTGTAGCATTGTGTTTCAGCATTTGATTTTAGCATTGGAATTTAGCACTGGGTTTCGGTACCTTGCCGGGCATTCTGCAAGACGTTCAGCGCCGATTTCGCCGCGCAAGAGTTCGGCGCCATTAGCATTGGATTTTAGCATTGGATTGTAGCATTGGGTTTTAGCATAGGATTTTAGCATTGGATTTTAGCATTGGATGTTAGCATTTGATTTTAGCTTTGGATTTTAGCATTGGGTTTAGCATTGGACTTTAGCATTAGATTTTAGCATTGGATTTCGGTACCGTGCTGGGCGTTCTGCAAGACTTTCAGCGCCACGGGTTTCGGCGCGCAAGAATTCGGCGCCGTTGGCATTGGATTTTAGCATTGGATTCTAACATTGGGTTTTCGCATGGGACTTTAGCATTGGATTTGAACATCAGATTACAGCATTGGATTTTAGCATTGGATTTTAGCAGTGGATTTCAGCATTGGATTTCAGCATTGGGTTTCAGCATTGGATTTTAGCATTGGATTTTTGCATTGGGCTCTAGCATTGGGTTTTCGCATTGGATTTTGGCATTGGATTTTAGCATTGGGTTGTAGCATTGGATTTTAGCATTGGATTTTAGCATTGGTTTTCGCATTTGATTTTAACATTGGGTTTTAGCATTGGGTTTTAGCATTGGGTTTTAGCATTGGATTTTCGCATTGGATTTTAGCATTGGAATTCGGTACCGCGCCGAGCTTTCTGCAAGACTTTCAGCCGCGGATTTCGGCGCGCAAGAGTTCGGCGCCGTTAGAATTGGATTTTAGCATCGGAATTTAACATGGGATTTTGGCATTGGATTTGAGCATCAGTGCCGCGGATTTCGGCGCGCAAGAACTCGGCGCCGTTAGCATTTGATTTTAGCATTGGATTTTAGCATTGGATTTAGCATTGGATTTTAGGATTGGATTTTAGCATTTGTTTTTAGCATTGGATTGCGGTACCGTTCCGGGCGTGCAAGACTTCGGCGCCGTTAGCATTGGAGTTTAGCGTTGGATTTTAGCATGGGTTTTCAGCATTGGATTTTGGCATTCGGTTTTAACATTGGATTGTAGCATTGGATTTTAGCATTGGATTTTAGCATTGGATTTTCGCCTAGGGTCTCGGTACCGTGCTGGGCGTTCTGCAAGACTTTCAGCGCCGCGTATTTCGACGCGCGAGAAATTTTAGCATTGGATTTTAGCATTGGATTTCAGCATTGGATTTTAGCACCTTGCCGGGGCTTCCGCATGATTTCGGTGCCGCGGGTTTCGGCGCTCAAGCGTTCGACGCCATTAGCATTGGATTTTAGCAATGGATTTTTGCATTGGATTTGAGCACCTTGCCGCCGTTAGCATTGGATTTTAGCATTGGAGTTTAGCTTTGGTTTTAGCATTGTATTTTAGCATTGGGTTTTAGCATCGGAGTTTAGTATTGGACTTTAGCATTGGAATTTAGCAGCTTGCCGGGGGTTCCAAATGATTTCGGCGCCGCGGTTTTCGGCGAGCAAGAATTCGACGCCGTCAGCATTGGAGGTAAGCATTGGATTTCAGCATTGGATTTTAGCATTGGATTTTCGCATTTGATTTTAGCATTGTATTTTACATTGGATTTTAGCATTGGATTTTAGCATTGGATTTTAGCATTGGCTTTTAGCATTGGCTTTTAGCGTTGGCTTTTAGCATTTGCTTTTAGCATTGGATTTTACTTTGCAGTACCGTGCACCGTGCACTCCATCGAGAATGCAACTGTGCACTTACTGCTGTGCACTTGCGGCTTTAGCACTACACACTTACGGTTAACCGTGCTCCAAGATGGCCTCAGGACTGCCCAAGGGGCCCCCAAGCCGGCACAAAGACAACCCAAGAGGCCTCCAAGACGCCCAAGATGGCCTCTAAGACGGCCTGGAGCACCGACGGCGTCAGACGGGCCAGGAACCCACCAAGATGGCCGAAATTGGCTCGAAGCTGGCCCAAGATGGCCCAAGAGGCCTCCAAGAGGGCCTCCAGGAAGAAAACACTGATTTTCCTTAGGTTTTCGAAAAGGTTTTGACATTTGCTTCTTTTCTGCCTTCCGACGGCCCGATACGGCCCGCGAGCCCCCAAAGATCGCCCAAAGATCGCCCAAGATGCCTCCAAGATGGCCCCAGAACGGCCAAAGAGGCCTCCAAGACGGCCCCAAGAGGCCCCCAAGACGGCCCAAGAGGCTTTTGAGACGCCCAAGATGGCCTCCAAGACGGCCCTGGAGCATTCCAAGAGGGCCCCAAGTCGGCTCAGAGAGGCCCCCCAAACGGCTTCCGACGGCGTCGGACGGGCCAGGGGCCCACCAAGACGGCCGAAGATGGCACTAAGATGGCCCAGGACGGCCCAAGATGTCTCCAAGAGGGCCTCCAAGAAGGCCCGAAAAGGCCATGAGTTTTTGAAGGGCATTTGCTTTTTCTCGGCTTCCGACGGCCCGAGACGGCCCAAGTGCCCCCAAAGATCGCCCAAGAGGCCCAAGACGGCCCCAAGAGGCCCCCAAGACGACCCAAGATGCCTCCAAGACGCTCAAGATGGCCTCCAAGACAGCCCAGGCGCCCTCCAAGGCGTCCTCCAAGAAGGCCCGAAAGGGTCAAAATGGCCTCCAGGCGGCCGAGATGACCTTCAAGATGCCCACGTGTTCCCCGAAGGCTTTCCAAACCGATTCGGGGAACACATGCTCCGATAGCTTGGCAGGTCTGGCCTCAACGTTCGGCCACATAGGCGCTTCCAAAAAGGCAAGGGGCGGCGGTGATTCGCCGTAGGCGTCTTCGATAACGCCAACGTCTCAATACGCGCTGATGATTTCTATCCGCCCCGCATGGTGTTCCTAGATGCGCCAAGGCAGCGCCAAGACGCACCGACGCGACTCTGATATATCCCACTCTGATAGAGAGGGGGCCGGCGGCAGAGGGCGACGCCCGTACGGATTACATTAGCCAGAACGACGACAGACTCGTGCCTAGACGGCGCATCAGTTGCAGACGGCGTGTGTAAGAAATCAGTACAACAACAAGTAGCAATACCTCAACGCTGCCATCTTCAAGTCTTGCCGATTCAAAAAGACTTGTCAATCTATTTGCAGGGCGGCCTTTCCTAGGCCGCCGCACAGATAACATTGTACGACGAACGAGGGCGCATGCCTTCTGGGAACCCACGGTGACCTAAGACGCCCTCTGCGGAGTTTGCCCTGCCTCGAAAGTCGCGACCTCCCGTGTAATCCAACTGGCAATAAGTGGGATCACACTCACACTGGCCATGCCGTTAGCTGCCGCACTGGCCATTCGCAGCAGCCGCATTTTCCAATCTGCACGCGGCCCACCTGCTTGCTTCACGTATGCCTCAGCATCTGGCCAGAGAGGTCCAGGACAAAAAGGAAAACTATGCCAAACGCGCCCATGCCCCAGTACAAGGGGCTTACGCAGAGAAACAAAAACAGCACAAAGACCAACTTTAAGAGATCCACGCGAATTTCTTGGGTCGCCGCTGGACCCCCCGCTGCCTGGGATGGCGACCGAGTCGCCGCAAGGGGTGGCATGGAGGATGTTCCATCGCCGATCCCAGAAATCAGCGCGGACGTCCGAAAACTTATCCTTACGCCGAGTTTCGGCTCTCGAGGATGCCGAGGACGTCGAAATACTCCTTGGGGAGGCCGCAGGGTGGCCACCTGCACCGACTTTGGCCAGGCCAGTCCTGCGCCCTCGATCGATGCAGCAATGTGCGCGGCAATCTCGTGACGTGACGACCCTGGCGTTGGTTCCTGACACCGCGTTCGATACGGACAGGATCTGTCAGTCTTCGTAGCCATTCTGTCCGTACCCATTTCGATCGTATACCGATCCAGGGGCCTTGCAAAGCCCTGGAGTCGTCAACAAACTGCTCGGGATGAGAAACCGGTCTCTGGGGATGGGTCGAGACATCCAGGGGTCGACGTTGTGAAGAAATCGTGAAGTCGGGGGTCTGGGGACACCGCGTGCATCGTTCAGCCTTGGACGATCGGCGACTCGTCGACCGCCAGGTCGCTCCAGATCGCCCGACTCTGGGCCACTGGCGGCGCTCAACCTCGAACGCCCGTGGTGGGGTCGCCGCCGCGTCGGCACCACACCCCAGGCCCCCGATGTAATGATTCTTGAGCTGCGTCGACCCCAGAAGGTCCCGACCCACTCCCCGGCACAGGCTTCTCGTTCCCAGCCGTTCTCCGTCGGTCCTGGGCCGGGCGGGGGCGCCCCTGATGCCGAGAAGCTCTCGTCGTGACTCTTCCTTCGCTGCGCGATGGGGGTCTGGGCACGAGCCTGCCGTGTGCCCTCCTGGCTCGGCCAGGAGGCCGTGTGTGCACCGGTCCTGGGCCCAGGGCTGCAGTTCTCGCGCCACCACGGATAGCGCTGGACAAGGAACAGGAAAGGGGCGTCTCTGGCTACGGCGAGCCTCGGCCACGATCAAGTTCCTGTGCGTGGACCTCGGGAGCGGCCCGAACAATCAGAGCCACTCCTGAGTGCGAAATCTTGACTGTACGCCTTTCTGGCTTGGCATATATTGGCACGCGCGGACTGGGTGCAGAAGAAATGGGTACGATGCTTAACAGCAGTTGTTGTCCCAAACCGATGGCGGCCGCTGTTGGGCAGACGACCTCCTGCCTCAAATGCACAGCGCCCGCGGCGATGTCGACAGCGAGCCCAGTTCAGAATGACCAGGAGCTGCTGTCGGTCTACGCATTTTTTCCGCATCTCCGACTGCCCCCCCCTGACCAGGGGTCAAACATCGACCCCTGGACCTCTTCTGGGGTGCGTGCTGACCAGAACTTCGAAGTGGATCCAGCCGTGGCCACGAAGGCGCCACACGACGATCTAAAAACTCCGGAAAGTGATCCTCGAAGCCCGAACGTTCGATCGTACTGGCAGGAGCCCGTGTGCACCGACCCTTGGCCCAAGGCGGGCCCGGCCAGCACCGCTGCGGGCGACCACTCCGCGGCGCCCCCCGAGAAATCCTCGCCGCCCTGCGCGAGCGCGCCGGCGGCCTCAGCGCCGTGCGTGGCAGCAGCGAGCGCGCCGGCCGCCGCCAGCGCGCCGCCGGGCGGGGCGGGGGCCCACGGCGCAGGCACGAAGGCGCGGGCGCCGCGGCGGGCGGCGCAGGCCAGGATCGCGAGCACGCAGGCGGTGGCGAGGGCGGAGCGGGCCATCTGTCGGCGGGGCCCTCGGCGGGTTGGCAGCAACACCCGGCGGCTCGGGAAGAACAGAAGTCGAGGCGGCCGCTCTTTGCGGAAGGTCGAAGCGACCGCTCTTGGGTCGCGGCCTTCTCAAGAAGCCTTCCCGGGGCCAGAGTCGGGTCCGAGGGCCGTCGGAGAAGACTCGGGGTGGAGACCCGGCCCCGAAGGAGGGGTCGAAAGGTCTGGTGAGCCCATTGGGGGGTGTGTCCTCGAACTGTCCGAGAAGACCTCGCCGCACGGTCCGTCACCGTTTTGGGACCTGGAGGCCCTGGACGCTTGAGACATCCTTGGAGAACGATCCAAGTCCCAAAACCGTGCGGCCACCCCGAATCCCCACTGACTCATCACACGAACACCGCGCCTTTTCAAGGCCCGACCCATGTCTCGAACAAGCTCGAGCCGCAGGATGTCCAGGGAGGTGGGGCAGGCACGTGGCCAAGCGGCGCGCGAGCCCAAACAGCGCGAACCGAAACGACTGCGGTTGAGAGTCGCTGGGCACTAGACCGCCGTGAGCTGTGATCACAAGCGTCGGCCACAGAAGTGTCACATGGAGCCGATGGCTCCAAGGACGAGCGAAAACGATTGTGAGGACAACGACCACGGAGGCGGGGCCCGGAAAGAACGGGCGGCGGCGGATTCCACGCATGATCGGCGAAATGAAAGGGGTCTTACGCGAGACGGCATAGCGACCTTACCCGGTGGCTCATGCATGCCGCCAACGAGGAGTGCTGCGTTGGAAACGAAGGCGCTTGTGCGCGACCTCGCGCGGGCAGCTTGCGCGTGAATGTCCGTGCAAACGCACTAACTTTTTTGCGTCGCTCACATGGGCATCCAATAGGAATAAAACGAACCCAGGACGAGGCCGAATTCGGGTGAGGATGGATTTGGCATCTCTGAGATCTGGCGGCTCTGGGAAATGTATCGGACGCCGCGGCCTTCTCAAAGCGTTCTGGAACGCTCCGAGAGCGTTCCGGGACGCTCTGGAACGAACTCTCGTCCTAGCCCCGTCCAAAGGGAGCCAGAGACACACCCGGCTGGACTCGCGCGCGGAGTATATAGTCGAAAGCATCGCGCCGAACGCACTTGCGGAGGGCCGACGTGCCCGGCCACGCGAGTGCAGAGCTCCGGGGAAAGGCCAGGCGCCACAGGTGGTGCGTGTCTCGCTGCCTGGTGCGGTGTGGGTCCGAAGGTGCTCTCTGGAGTTCCAGGCTTCCGCGGTGGTGCCCCCTTCAATCGTCCCTGCGTCCCTCGTGGATGGTGGGAGGCCAGGCCGCTCAGGAAGCCTCACGATGCTGCCGTGCTAAATGCTCCAGGTGGAAAGGGACAAAGGAAGTGGTTGTTGTGGAGCGACCTCACGTCAGGATGAACAATTTGAACAACAACTGTAGCCCATGGAATCGGAGGATCCCTCATCTTCCAAATCCTGGGGCGGTTTCCTCGCGGCCTGGCCCATCGACCTGACCGCGTCGAGGTCGCACTCTCGCAAGCCGAAGGACAAAGGAGGTAGAGGGGGATGAAGAGGAGGCGGAGGAACGTCTAGACGCTTCGACACCAAATCACACTCTGTGCAGCGTCACACAAGCGGAGGAAGAGGAGGGAGAGACGGAAATGTGATAGGGGGAGGGTGATGAGGAAGAGGAGCAGGCGGTAGAGGAGGATGAGGAATTGTGCTGGGAAGTGGGGATGGGAGGAGTGGGCTGCGGGAGGAGGGGTGAAAAGGAAGAGGGTAACTGGCGGCCTCTATGTCGTCCTTTTTTCCGCAACGCATTGCCGATCCATGCGGAGGCGGCTGAGGAGGAGGGATAAGGATGACCCCCCAAGATCCCCTGGAACCCAAAAGAACAGCCAAGACCTTAGACTGCAATGAAGCCGCCTCCAGCTTCTTCAGAGCCCCTTCCCCACCACTCACCATCCCTTCTCCGCTCCGTCCTGGCTTCTTCCTTCCTCCTCCTTCCTCCTCATCTTCCTCCCTCTTCCTCCCTCTCTTCGTCTCTTCGTCTTCTTCTTCTTATTTTCCCCAATCAGAGCTTGCCTCTGTAGGGGTCCTAGTGGATTCATATGGTTAGGTGAGGTGCGTCACCCATTTCCGCGGCCCGCCCGGTTGCCCGGGTGCCCAGGTGCCTGGGTGCCCGGGTGCCTTATAGCCCTATAGCCTGATAGCCCTATAGCCCCATAGCCCTATAGCCCAATAGGCCAATAGGCCTATAGGCCTATAGCTGTATAGCATTATAGCTCAATAGCCCAATAGCCCAATAGCTCAATAGCCGTATATCCCCATATCCCCATAGCCCTATAGGCCTATAGCCCCATAGCCTTATATCATTATAGCTCAATAACCCAATAGCCCAATAGCTCAACAGCCGTATAGTCCCATAGCCCCATAGCCCTATAGCCCAAAAGGCCAATAGGCCTATAGGCCTATAGCCTTATAGCATTATAGCTCAATAACCCAATAGCCCAATACCTCAATAGCCGTATATCCCCATATCCCCATAGCCCTATAGGCCTATAGGCCCATAGCCTTATATCGTTATAGCTCAATAACCCAATAGCTCAATAGCTCAACAGCCCCATAGTCCCATAGCCCTATAGCCCCATAGCCCTATAGCCCTGTAGCCCTATAGCCATACAGCCCTATGGCCCAATAGCCCTATAGCCCCATAGCCCTATGACCCTATAGCCCTATAGGCCAATAGCCCAATAGCCCTATAGCCCTATGGCCTTACAGCCCTATAGCCCCATAGCCCCGTAGCCCCATAGCTCTGTAGCCCTACAGCCCTATCGCCCTATGGCCGTATGGCCCTATAGCGCTATAGCTGTATAGACCTATAGCCCTATAGCCCCGTAGCCCCATCGCCCTATAGTCCCATAGTCCTAGAGCCCTAAAAAGACTTTGATTGGGTTTTCTCCGGTATCATCTGCTTCTTATTAATCCTCCTCCTCCTGGGGGAGGTACTGAAAGAACGGCCTCTATGACCTCCTGCGCCATGCCGTACTCCCGGAGGAGCTGCTGCAACTTCATCTGCAATACCGTTCTCTGGGTAGCGGCCGTCTCGGCGGATGACACCTTCCGGGGCTGAGCAGCGAGGGTTTTGTTTTCGCTATTGCCTGATATTGCAATCTTTCCCTTGGTAGCTGGCAGTTTTCCGATGTAGTCGAAGGTGTTCGGTGCTCCAGGGGATGGACGGAGGAGGAGGAGGAGGCGGCGGAGGAGGAGGAGCAGGAGGAGCAGGAGGAGGAGGGGATGAGGAACAAACAAAGAGGAGGATTCACGAGGGGCAAAAAGAGGGGGCGACCGTCCCTTGGTGGGGTGGGGGAGGGCAGCGTCCGAAAACGAATACCATAGCGGACAGCGACAGGGCGAGGAGGAGTTATTGAAACCCAAAGCGCATCAGCGACGGTGCAATGAAACCTTTCTCCAAGTTCCCTCTGCATCTGTCCTTACAAGAATTTGGTCCCATTGCGGGAAGTGGCCTCTTAGAGGACAACCGTCTGATAATCTTCAATCGTGCTAAAACAGCATGCCTGGGATTTCAACGCCGCAGATCAACATGACTGAGGGGGCCTGGTAATCCTAATTCATACCAACACACAATTCCTGGCACTTCAACACCGCGAATCAACCTGACTGCTGCGACCTGGTTATCCTAGACCGTGCCAGAACAGAACTCCTGGGACTTTCAACCATTCGAACCCTTGACACTGTTGTGAACGTTGGCGACGAATGTGCACGGCACTAATGCGATAACCACATTTTTAAATCACCCGCCATCCATCCGTGACCATGTTGCAAGCTTTTGAAACAACTGTGTGCCGCGCTGTGGCGAAAACCGCACTTTGAACACCGCCAGCCCCTTATCCTTGAAACTGTTGCAAACAATCAAGACGAATGTGCGCGGCACTATGGCGAACCCCACGTTTTGAAAACCACCCGCCCTCCATGGGAGAAACTATTGCAAACTTTGTAATCGAATGTGCGCGGCGCTGAAGCGAGAATCGCATGTTGAAAACGACCCGGGCTCCATCCGTGAAACTGTTGCAAACTCCAAACTTCAAGTGCATACATGGGGAGGAAGTCTCAGGCGAAACGCCTGGCCCGCCCTACTGACACGTTAGAGGGGGAGGAGGAAAGAGTTATTCATAAGCAGGGGGAACATGAGGACCAGGAGGAGGAGAAGGAGGAGGATGAGGAGGATGATGAGGAGGAGGATGAGGATAAGGAAAACGAGGTGGAGGAGTAGGAGGATGATGATGAGGAGGGGGAGGAGGAGGAGTAGGAGGAGGAGGAGTAGGAGGAGGAGGGGGAGGAGAAGGCTGAGGACAAGGAGGAGGAAGAGGAGGAGGATGAGGAGGAAGAGGAGGAGGAGGAGGAGGAGAGTAATTCGGATGTTTGTTTCCCAGCGCAAGACGCCACCACCACCTCGTTTCTTTGTCAGTGTCTGGGAGCGCGCGCGAAAGCCAGCTGGAGGCACCTCCATGCAGGAGGGAAGAGTGAGACCCGAGCAGAGGACCAAAAAGGAGCAGCAGCAGAAGGCAGCAGCAGGAGGAGAAGTGGCAAGGGCGCAGAACGACGATCCCCTGCGGCTCAAAAAGGCCGCTAATACAACGCAAAACAGCGCACTGTGGCAACCCAGAAGGGAGGAGCGAGGAGGGGAGCGCGAACGCCGGTCAGCAGCGGACAAGGGCGAACAAAGCGACAGAAAATGCACGCGCAAATCGATCGACCCCTAGGTGGCAGAGTGGACGGAAAGAGGAGAGAGAACGAGAGCCAGGGAAGAGAGTAGGCAAGCGAAGATCATGGCCACGACCTGCTCACAGCGTGAGGCTCCACAAGTCGGCACACCCACTACAGCATAAGGCGAGGTACTGCAAGGACCGCAGCGCTGCACCTACAGCAGCTACAGATGGTCATAAGCGCGGGGCCACGATTCCCCGCAGTCATGCATGCCCTGAGCTGGCACGAGCGGGCTGACCCGCAGACACTCGACGGGACAAAACAACAAATCTGAACACTTAGTCATGCACCACAGAGCGAGAGAGAAAGAGGGAGAGGAAAGAAGGGATAAGGAGGTGAAGCCCTCACGCAGCCGCACTCAGAACACGGTGTAGGCGTTTGTGCTGGCGTCGGGGCTGGTGTCGGTGCTGGCGTAGGAGACGGCACTGATGTCAGCGTAGACGCACGTGTTGGTGCTGGCGTCGGTGCTGGTGCAGACGCTGGCGTCGGCGCTGTCGTAGGCGCCAGCGTTGGAGCTGGCGCCGTCCCTGCTTTGGTGGCCGCTCCAATTGTCTCTGCCTCGCTGGTGGTCACCTCGTCGCAGGGAAAGATGGTAGAGGCTCCAGTCGTCCCAGACGTCTTGTCAGCCTCCTCGTCCCCTACTTCATCAGTAGCCCCTGCTGTGGTGGCCGCTCCAACTGTCTCCGTCTCGCTGGTGGTCGTCTCTTTGTAGCAAAAGATGAGAGGAGCAGGCGTTTGGGCTGGCGTCAGCGCTGGCGTAGGCACTGGCGTTGGTGCTGGCTTAGGCGCAAGCGTTGGTGCTTGCGTCGAAGCTGTGGTCGGTGCTGATGTTGGTACTGGCGTTAGTGCCGGCGTAGGCGCAGACGTTGGTGCTGGAGTCCGTGCTGGTGTAGGCGCTGGCGTCGGCGCTAGCGTATTCGATGACAAACGCCAAATGTCAAGGAGATGTCGCCGATGCCAGATGTCACGGAGATAATGCCAATGTCAGATGTCATGCAGACGGCGTCGTTGATAAATGTCACGGGGATGTCGCCGATGTCTCATGGCACGGAAATGGCGCACCCCAACATAAATACCTGCCCGCATTTCCGCTCCAAGAAAACACAATTGTATTGCAATGCTGGATCTGGTCGTGGAGCGCAGTGCCGTGCTGATGGTATCCGTCATGCTTCTCCGCGCCGTACTCTTGAATGCATCGTGCTAAACAATGCCGTGCCGCGGGTAACCATAGTGATTCTCACCCTTGGCCCTGCCCGACGCGGCGACTGAGGGCCACTGCCCATTTGGCGGCAAATGCTGGCCTCAATCGCGGTGCGAACATGTGGTGCTGATTGCACTGGTGCTGCTGGGGACGTTGTACTGGCCTATCCACAATTTTCGGCGTGCCAGCCCATCCGCTATCGTACGGCAGAGGGGGTACTCAGCGGTCGTTCGATGGTGTCGGTGCTGGCGTCGGTGCTGGCATTGGTGCTGGCGTCGGTGCTGGTGTAGGCGTCGGCGTTGGTGATGGCGTTAGCGTCGGCGTTGGTGCTGGCGTAGGGGCCGACGTCAGCGTAGGGGCGTTGGTGCTGCTGCGCGGGGAACTGCTGGTTCCAGTCGTGGGAATCAAACCGGTGTTGCTGGATACACTCTTGCTGCTGCTGCACGTGGCGACGGTGCTGCTGTCCTCCCTGGAGGTGCTTCCATGCGTGCTGCATGCGGTCATCTTCGGGATGTCGATGCCGATGTACCGTGAGTCCAGGGAGGCCTCGGCGTTTCCATAGCTTGGATCCGCAACTATGATCGCAGTGCTTGAGTGCTGGCGCACGCAAGTGGACACGATGAGGAAGACAACCAATTTACATCCTCTGGTGCTGGCGCAGGCGCCAGTGTTGACGTGGGCGTCGATGCTGGCGTCGGCAATGCCGGCGTATGAGCAATGATGACATTCGGCGGGATGTCGAGACCAAGGGCTTACCGTAGGAAGCACTGTAGAGTTACCGCTGGTGTAGGTGCAGGTGTTGATACGGGCGTCGGTGCTGGCGTCGGCACTGGTGTAGGCGCTGGCGATGGTGCTGGCGTAAGCGCAGCGATGAAATTAGGCGGGAGGTCTGGACCAAATGCTGACCGCAGAAAGCACGGTAGAGTTGCTCCAGGAGTAGTCGCCGGCGTTGCTGCGGGCGTCGGTGCTGGCGTCGGCGCTGGTGTAGGCCATGGCGTTGGTACAGGCGATGGCGCGGTGATGAAGATACGCGGCAGATCTGAACCAAAGGCTTATGGCGGAAAACCCTGTAGAGTTGCTGCTCGCGTAGGCGCTGGTGTCGATGCGGGTGTCGGCGCTGGCGTCTGCGCTGGTGCAGGCGCTGGCGTTGGTACCGGCGCAGGCGCGATGATGAAACCATGTGGGAGGTCTTGTAAAGGCCTCACTCAGAAGACACTGTAGAACTGGTGCTGGCTGAGGCGCTGGTGTTGATGCGAGCGTCGGTGCTGGCGTCGGCGCTGTAGGCGCTGGCGTAGGAACCAGAGTAGGCGCAGCGATGAAATGAGGCGGAAGGTCTGGACCAACGGCTCCCCTCAGACAGCAATGTGGAGCTGCTGGCGTAAGTGCAGGTGTTGATGCGGGCGCTGGCGCTAGCGTCGGCGCTGGTGTGTGAGAGCTGGCGTTGGAGCTGGCGCAGGCGGAGTGATGAGCTTCGGCTGGAGGTCTGGACCAAAGGCTTACCGCCTAAAGCACTGTAGAACTGCTGCTGCTGCTGCTGCTGCCGTCGGCGCCGGTGTTGATGCGGGCGTCGGTGCTGGCGTCGGCGCTGGTGTGGGCGCTAGCGTAGGTGTCAGCGTAGGCACAGTGATGAAATTAGGCGGGAGGTCTGGGCCCGATGCTTGCCGCAGCCATCAGTGTGAAGTTGCTGCTGGCCGATGCGCCAGTGTTGATGCGGGCGTAGGTGCTGGCGTCGGCACTGAAATAGGCGCTGGCGTTGGTGCCGGCGTAGGCGGAGTGATGAGCTTAGGCGGGAGGTCTGGACCAAAGGCTTACTGCTGAAAGCACTGAGGAGGCGCTGCTGACGTCGACGCAAGCGTTGAAGCGAGCGTCGGTGCTGGCGTAGGCGCTGGTGCTGGTGCAAGCGCTGGCGTTGGTGCTAACGTGGTGCTGGCGTAGACGCAGTTGTTCATGCTGCCGTCACCGCTGGCGTCGCTGCTGGCGAAGGCGCCGGGGCTTGTGCTGGGCGTCGATGCTGGCGCCGTCGACCATGCTGCCGGAAACTTGTCTGACAGGGATCTCGGCCGCAGTGGTGGTAAGAGGGAGACGTGACATCCAGGTCGATGGTGCAAGAATTCCCAGGCCTTCGGCCGTGGCCGCACTCGCTCTGAGACGTTGGTCCAATTTGCGAATGTGGAGCAGCGTCGGGGTGCAAGAGGAAGAGGGGAGCACGAGGAATGGAAAAAAAATGATGTAGAGGACGACAAGAATCACTGCACTCGTCCGCGGACCCGGCGTCGGGCAGAAGGCGCACCCTCGCGTGGTCGTCGCAAAGTTGGTGCCCCGCTCGCCCTCTGGCAGCCGTTTCGGAGACGAGCGATCGCATCCGCGGCAATCCTCGTGCAGCGTCTGGTCCATGCAGTGCTGCACGTACTCTTGGCGGCTGGCTCGGGACTGATTGCGTAGATGGCGTATATGATGAGCCGTGGGATAGAAGACATATGTAGATGTTGCCTGAACCATCAAGTCGGTGTTCTCCATCGTGACTGCCAGCACGCTGTGCGCCAGCCCATGTTGAAGGATCTGAGGGCCCAGCCGGCGCCGTTGCCAGTCCCAGAGGGGAGGAGGATGGGAAAGTAGGAGGGTGGAGGGAGTGGAGCGAGGGGAGGGATGGGAGGGAGGGAGGGTGGAGGGAGGGAGGGGAGGGTGGAGGGAGGGAGGGGTGGATGGATGATTGAGGGAGGATGGGAAAGCAAGATAAGGAGGAAGGGGAAGAGGAGGAGGAGGAGGAGGAGGAGGAGGAAGAGGAGGAGGAAGGGGAGGAGGATGAGGAGGAGGAGGATGAGGATGATGAGGAGTATCTGCCAACGTACCCGCGAGGCCCGTTGAAGCGTGGTAGAATCTTAAATGTTGTCTAGTGGCGTTTCTGTAAGTCCTCTGCCCCCCCGCATCCTTCTCGATATTTTTTCTGCTTCTCACCTGCTCCCGCGGGTTTCTGAGTGCTCTGACGCTTCCATGGGGCTCTCCAAGGCTTCCAAGCCAGCCCAGGAGGTCCACCAAGCCCCACAGGGGCCCAACACAGCCCTAAGACGGTCCAGGTAGACCCCACGAATGTCTCTCAAGGAATAGGGACGGGATGTGTCACATGTTACGGCCTTCTGGGCGCTTGGAGCGTGGCAGCACAGAATGCTGCGCTGGCACGGCGACGGGACTTGCCGCAGGCAGCTGCCTCCTACACCCCCCTCACACTTTTTGGCCTCACAGCCTCGCGCGTAGCGACGCGGCTGGCACCGCCGGCGAGGGTCCCCAACTAACAGCGTTCCTCACGTTCACTCCCTGGCATTCCCGTCGAGGAAGCGTAGGGCTCACCCAGAAGGAGCCAATCTACGCGGGGACTCACGGAGAGGGTATCCGGGAGGGAAGACGACGTACCACCTGCAAGCGGTCTAAGAACGTGTGCAGCACCCAGGGAACAGACAACGACCTCAAACATGAGGCATGGTGGAAGAGCAACAAACGCAAGACGAAACGACAAGGCAAAACTGACGAAATAAAACATCCCGAACCGTAGCGGCGGCGAGCAAACAAACCAAACCGGATGGTGTCGCCCTCCCCGCGCGCGCGTGCTATCAACTCATGATTTCGTGAGGCGCGTGCCGTTCTGTTCCGTGACGTCGTGTCCTGCAGAGTTGTGCTTCTATCTTGCAATTCCGTCGGCCGTGCCGTGCCTCGTAATTAAGCCTGGCGTGCCTTGCCGCGACTTGTCGTGCCGTGCCGTGCTCCCACTTATCAATTCCGTCAAGCGTGCTGCGCCATGCCGTGGCGCTTGGTGTCGCGCCGTGCCGTGGTGCAATGTCATGCTGTGCCGTGCCGTGCCGCCGCTTCGTTTACATCGTCGTAGAGGGGTCAGGTGTTCCTTGGGAGGGTGGGTTGGGGAATTTGCTCGCACATGCTGTTTTTGGTCTCTCTTTGCCGGGGCTTGTGCTCCTTTTCCTTGCAGACAGTAGTTCCGAATCGCACGACGAGTCCACGATGAATTATCGGTGTGATGTGGCATGGCTCCGAGGAATAATTCGGTGTTTGATCTGCGCGCGAACCGTTCAGCCTTGCAGGACCTCCCCTCTCGGACACCTGAAAACCGACCCCGTCTTTCGCGAGGGTTTCGCGCAATGGGTCCTTCTCCGTTGGCCTCCATATATATAGAGAGAGAGAGAGAGAGAGAGAGAGAGAGAGAGGGAGGGAGAGGGAGAGAGAGGGAGGGACAGAGAAACAGAGAGTGAGAGAGGGACAGAGGGAGGGAGAGGGAGGGAAAGAGACAGGGACGGAGGGAGGGCAGATAACATGCACTCTCTCTCTCTTTATATATATGTGTGTATCTGTAGACGTTGGTGTGTGTGTGTGTGTGTGTGTGCGTGTGTCTATATATATATATATATGCATATATGTACATCGCTATGTACACATGTACGTAGCTGTACTGGCACAACCAATCCAACTACACAAAGAAACATTTCCGACTGGACTCGGGTCCCGACCCCCGACCGGGGAGGCTGGGCCCCGAGCGCCCCTGGCGAATCCGAGACGGCTCCAGATGGACCCACGGTGGCCCCTGAGGGCCCACGACGGCCCGAAGAGACCCCGAAGAGACCTCCAAGACGGGCCGAGGACTTCCCAAGATGACCCCAATATGGCCACACGACGGCACAGCAGGCTCCCAAGACGGCCCAAGGGGAGTCACCCAGGCGGCAAACATCATGGATTTGCCAACAAGGTGTTGTTACGGGTTTCGCATTGTCGCCTTCTTGGCCTTCCAAGCCTCCAAGGTCCCGAGAGGTGCCCAAGATGGCCCGAAAGGGTTTTTCAAAAAGGCCCCCGAGTGACCAAGGGGGCTCCATGGTCCCAAGACAGCCCTGCAGGGCCCCCCACACCGCTCCACAACAGCCCCACGAGACCCCCAAGGCGGCCCAGAGAGGCCAACGAGGGCCCCAAGATGGCCCAACAGTCCCCCAAGAAGGCCTCACACCAGCTTCAAGGGATTACCCCCCAAAGGGGCCCACTCGCAACCCTGGATTAGTACGGCGACGGCCAGATGGTGTACATATATACATATATATATGTATATATATATATATATATATATATATGTATGTGTATGCACACTAGAAGCACGCGCACGCTTCGCGCGCTTATGTTCCATCTAGGCAACTGGGCATGAGTACAGCATCCGTGGTAAAACCAGTGGGGTTCGAAGCAGTGGCATGGGCATCGAACGAATAGAGGATTTACTAACGATTTGCTGAGGGCGGGCAGTCGTGGCCCTGTACACGGACGCGGACTCATGGCTTCGACGCTCCACTCGGGTGAATCCAAACACAGGTTTGCGCCAACAGTGCTTAACCATGCCAACAAGTGTAACTGCAGGGCTATTCGATTCCAGCCTAAAATACCTTTTGCATACGGATAATGTGGACCACGGGGTGGCAGCAGCGGCGCTGGCGGCGCAAGGCGTGCCATATTCAGTTATCAACGTTTCTTGGCGTGGCCCCAGGTACTGCAGTGTGAGCTCGGAGCTCGCGCCAGTCCTCTGGGTCAAACGTGGGCTCCCTCAAGGGGATCGTGTTGCAACAGGCGCCATGGTGGCGTGTCTGGTGCCTTGAAAGTGCGCGCCAACTTCGGGGTGGGCGTTTATGGACGACCGCTCGATCACGGCTCGATCCCAGCACGACCTCTCCACGGGCTTGGCGACGACGGCGCGCTTCGACGCCGACGTAGGCTTCAAGGAGAACGAGAGCAAGCGCCAGTACTGGTCAGTATTGGAAGATACCAACGTCGTGAAGCACCTCGGCCTGGAGTGCGACCCCGCCCGCGCGGAGGTCCCCATCCGCCCTCGGGGCGGCTGGGCCAAGCTCGAGAAGGGCATTGCCGTCCTGAAAAGCTTTCCTGGCGCCGCTCGGGTACGTGAAGTCCTCGCGGGAGCCTACCTGAAGCCGCTCTGGCTGTTGGCCGTACCCTTTGCGGAACCCGTTCCTCGAGTATTGGTTGGGCTTTTGTTCCGAGCTATCCTGAGATCGAAGTGTACGTGGTGGTGTGCTGGTCGTTGGTGGTGCCGTCGTGTGAGCCTCCACCCACTGTACTCTCCTGCACTTCAAGCCATGCGTACGGTGCTGGCGTCGCTGCTTATTCCAAGCCGGCACTTATCCAACGCCTTAGCAACGCATTTTGACTTGCTGGGTCTGGAGTACGTCTCTCACAACGCCAACTGGGGCATTCAACTCCGAGTCGATCCTCATGATGACCCACGGGTGTTAGCTGCTACAGCTCGGCTCCGAAATGGGTCGCAGGTTTCCTGGACGAAATCGCCCGAAGCTCAACACGCAGTTCGTTCCGTTGCTCGGGTCGGGTGTTTGCAGCAGATCAATTCCTCAGGTTCGCGGGCCAGGAATGATTCTGAAGGAGCTGACGACATCGATGTGGAGGTCGGCAGTTCAAAGCGCTGGAAAGAGTTCGTGAGCTCGCTGAACACGGAGCAGTACCAACTTCTCGACATTTTCTTGGCAGCAGCTGGTCAGTCGCGCACACGTACGTGCGCCATTTTCCAGTGTTCACACTGTTGCAAGTTCTGTGATCATCCTTGGCCTAGTCTCTGGCACCTCTGGCAAGAATGCCCACATTTCAGTGCTCGCCGCGATGATCTGCGGCGAGAGTTTGCACTACCAGCCTCCTTTTGGGACGACCAGCCTCGGGCCACCAGCAAGAGCGGTTGGATTACCAGGCGGGCGGCGGCGACGCTGGCCCAGCGAGTCAAGATGCAGATCGCGGCGGTCTCGATGGGCATCGAGGTCTTGCCGAGGCTTACTCCAGAGTTCGGGTATGTCTCCACCCCCTTTTTGCATACGTACGCCGTATTTGATTACGCCGCGTGTTGTTTGCCGGAGGGCCTGAAGTCAGAAGAGGACTCGAGGCGTTCTAAACATCGTGGTTCTCGGAATTCGGCCCTCGATGGTCGAGGTTGGATCTGAGGATCTGTGGCATGTTCCCGGATCAGTGCTTGCATTCATGGGCTCCTGGCCATCGCTCGGACGTCCATTCCCTGTGTTCTTTTCGGTTCCGTGCGTGGCTTTTTCGCAGGATGATCCAGGATGCTCCTCAATGACCCTCGCCGAAGGAAAAGAGCACACGTCCGATCGATGCCAAGGCTCTTGCTCCATTGCTACAAGAGCTGGATGGCCGTGTGGTGGGCAGGGGGAGGGTCGCCACGTTGCGGCCCTGCCGCCTCGTGGCATGGGAGTGTCGGGTTCTCTCCTCGGTGCGGCCGTCGCCACCTCGTGGGCGCGGCGGCCCGCCCCGTGGGCGCCCGGTGCGCTGCACCACGTAGCTCGCATCATATCGCTCACACCACGCAGCTTGCACCACCAGGGGGTGCCCTGCATCGCTTGCACCGCATACCTTGCTCCACTTCGCGCATGTCGCCCCGCGCGATGCGCGCGACGCGCTGCTATCTTCGCGCTCTCGCGAGGCCACCTTGGAGAAGGGCAACTCTTCGGCCCAAGCGACAACGCGCGAAGCCCGAACAAGTCTTGCCCACGTGCAACAATGGGGTGCAGCGTGGTCGTTGCGCCGACGGGCACCGATGATGAAGGAGGGTAGAGGAATGAAGCCATAGCCCAAGGGGGCCCCGAACCAGTTCTGGAGGGCCCCGAGACGCTGGGATTAAGTAATCAAGAGAAGTCCCACGTCTGGCGGGCGGGAGGGAAGGGTTGGACGGCACTGGATGCGAGTGGGCGAGGCTGGGAAGGCGGCGGAGCCGGGACGGCCTAGCTGGTTGATGGCTCGCATCTGCCCAGCAGGAGGGTGTGGCTTTGGCCAGCGCTCGACTGCAGAAGAAAACAAGCTGGGCGTGATGGGGCAATAATGGAAAGGGCGAACCATGCCGCGGCGCACGATGGCATGGCTAGCCAGGGAGCCTTCAACAAGAAGCCGGGATCTCTTTCCGACGCCTGGTGGGAAGGAGAAGCTGGGTGGCCAGGGCGACGCGTGGGAGAGGCCAGAAAGGCGGCGCAGCCGCGACGGCCTGGCTCGTCGGGCAAACCTGAAGACATGACCTGGGTCGCTCGCGCGTGCTCCGCGGCAGGTTGGAGCTTCGGCGGGTGCTGGCTGGAAGGCAAGTTGGCCGTCAGAACGCAAGAGTGGGAGGGGCTGGGAAAACGGCCGTGCGCGACGGCCTGGCTGGCGAGGGAAACGTCAAACATGAGGCCGGGCACGTTTGCGCGTTTCCAGCGGATTGTAAGGGAAGGGCAGCAAGGGTTCCAATCGGGGGTGGGGGGTTTTTGGCAAAGCGGCGGGGCTGCGAAGGCCAGGCTAGTCGGGCAACTCAAAAAGAGGTGGAGGAGGAGGAAGAGGAGGAGGAGGAGGAAGAGGAGGAGGAGGCGGAAGAGGAGGAGGATGAGGCGGAGGAGAAGGACGAGGAGGAGGAGGAGGAGTAGGAGGAGGAGGAGGAGGAGGAGGAGGAGGAGGAGGCGGAGGAGGAGGAGGAGGAGGATGGAGGGGCTTGGGCGGGTGCCAGCTGGAAGACAAGGTTGGAATCAAGGGGCAATAAGGCCAATAATTGGAGAATCCAACAAAGCGGCGGTACCCGACAGCCGGCTAGCCAGGCAAACATCGAAAATAACACCGGGATCGCTCACGCGTACCCAGCGGGAGAATGGGGCTGGGCGGTAAGGGGTGCGAGCAGGAGGGGCCAGCCAGGTGGCGGGGCCGCGACAGCTGGCTAACAAGTCGGGCGAACTTGAAAATTTACGAGGCTTGCTCGCATGTGTCTGGCAGAAGGGAGGGGCTTCGGCGGGCGCTGGCTGGAAGGCAAGCCAGAACCGACAAGGCGGCGGTGCGCGACGGCCCAGCTAGCCGGGCAAATCTGAAACATAAAACCGGGATCGTTCGCACGTGCCCGCCGAGATGAGGTAGGGCTGGGCGGCAAGGAGGGTGCGATCATGAGGGGCCAGCAAAGCGACGGGACCGCGGCGGCCAGCTAGCCAAGCAAACACGCGAGATAAGACGAGGACGACCGCGAGCTGCCTGGAAGGCAGACTGGGCGGCGTCAAGGGCAAGACTGGAAGAAGCCAGCAAGGCGGCGGTGCGCGACTGCCAGGCTAGCCGGGCCAGCCTAGAACATACCTATACGACCCCCCTTCGGCTGATATGGAGGCTCGGGGGGGAGGGGGAACCCACGTCTCATTCAATCGAAATCACATCGATCGAACTCTCGATCTCACAACAGATCCCACTATCAATCTCACAGTCGATCTCACTATCGATCTAACGACAGATCTCATCATCGATCTCAAACCGTATCCCATTATCGATTTGGCACTCGAACTCACTTTCGATCTCACAAACGATCTCACGGTCGATCTCATAAGATATCTCACAATCGCTTTCCCAATCGATCCCATCATCGATCTGGCAAACGGACTCACTATCGATCTGACATTCGGATTCACTATCGATATCATAACAGCTCTTACTATCGGCCTCACTCTCGATCTCACAATCGATCTCACTCTCGGTCTCATGGTCGACCTCACAGTCGATACCACTATCGGTATCGATATCACCGTCGTTCCGACTATAGATCTCGCGAGCGATTTCATCATCGATCTCACAGGAGGCCCCATCACCGATCTCATAACAGATCGCACTATTGGTCTCACAACAGATCTCACTATCGATCTCACAGTCTCACTACACTATCGATCTTGCAATCGATCTCACTGTCAATTTGACAATCGAACTCACGATCGATCTCACCAACGATCTCATGTTCGATCTCAGAACAAGTCGGAGGTTGGGGGGTGAGATCGAAATGGAACGGAGAGCCCCCCTACCGGGAAATCGGTTTCGGTTTCGTGTTCGTGCGTGCCGTGCGTGCGGGCAAAGCGAAGCTGCGTGGGCGGGCGAAAAGAAAGTCTCCTCCGGCTGAGGCGCGGCTGGACCAAATGATTCCTGACTGGGGGCTGGTGGCGCGCGGTGTCCCGCCGGTGTCCCGCCTCCGGCTGAGGCGCGGCCGGACCAAATGATTCCTGACTGGGGGCCGGTGGAGCGCGGTGTCCCGCCGGTGTCCCGTCGGTGTCCCGATGATGATGATGATGATGATGATGATGATGATGATGATGATGATGATGATGATGATGATGATGATGATGATGATGATGATGATGATGCTGATGCTGCTGATGATGATGATGATGATGATGGTGTTGATGTTGACGATGATGATGATGGTGATGGTGGTGATGATGAACGTGTCCCGATGATGATGATGATGTTGATGATGTTGATTATGAGGATGTCGCGGATGATCATGATGATGAATATGATGATGGTGGTGTCCCAGTGAAGATGATAATGTTGATGATCATGATGATGTTGGTGATTATGAGATGATGAGATGGTGATGATGGTGAGATGGTGAGATCGATCGTGAGATTGATTGTGAGATCGATAGTGAGATCGATTGTGACATCGATAAAACGGGATCGGTCGTGCGATATCGATACTGCAATCTGTAGTGAGATCGATCGTGATATCGATAGTGAGATGGAAAGTGAAATCGACGATAACGACAATACCTGTGATAGCGATAGAGATATCGATCGTGATATGGATCGAGTGGGATCGATCGTGATATCGACATCCCTCACCGTTTCCAAGGCCTCCAGAACACGTTTCATTTTTTGTTTAGAGCCAGACCTCGACTGCTTGCCCACGCGCACGCACACGAGGACGCCCGCCTGGACATTCAAAGAGACGTCTGAAATGCAGCCAACTCTGACGGAAACGAATGCAGATAAAGAAACAGCGAAAGGAGGGGAGGGGGGGAAGGGAGCGACTTGAGCACAGGTAGCACCGGCGATGCAACTGTGGCGGAGGACTCACTCACTGGCCAGGATGCCCGTTCACAGAACTACAATCCCTCACCGTTTCCAAGGCCTCCAGAACACGTTTCATTTTTCTGTTTAAAGCCAGACCTCGACTGCTTGCCCACGCGCACGCACACGAGGACGCCCGCCTGGACATTCAAAGAGACGTCTGAAATACAGCCAACTCCATAAACACGCATAGTATGATCTGGCCGTAGGCCGCCCTTAAGAATGAATCAGTCTCCACATTATTTCAAGGCTTGAATTATTTACTGAAGCCTAAAGAGGGTTAGCAGCATGCTGAGCTAACTGTGGTGGATACGCGGCCGCTGACGATGTCATTCGGGCGCCCTCGAGAATCTGGTGCCGACACCCTGTCCGTGAGCGAAGCCCATGCCGCCCAGTGCAAAGCCGACGCATCGACATCAACTCCTGGACGTACCAACCCTGGAGCCGCGTCCGCTTCCGGAAGACAGCGCCGAACTGGCAGTAATCCAAAGTGACCTGGTAGCTGGACTTCAGCTGGCACAACAGATTGATGCCGGGCACATTCCAGAGCATGGAACCAATCGGGTTCTCCAATGTGACGGCAGTCTCATTTTTGATACAGGCCTGCAAGATAGCGATCGTGAATCGTGCAGTGGCGCTCCCGATCTGAATTCTGTCTCTGTCAGGGGGCCGCGCCAGCGCAGAGGGGTGCCCCCAGATGTGGGCGCGATCGCGGAGCGGCCCGCCCGGGCGGCCTGGCTGGCCGCGCCTGGCAGCGCTCCAGGAGGAGCAGGGCGTGCCAAGCAAGACGCCATCGATCAGTCCCTGCTGGATCCACGACAGCAG
Organism: Prorocentrum cordatum; assembly: GCA_963575745.1. Lineage (NCBI taxonomy): Eukaryota > Dinophyceae > Prorocentrales > Prorocentraceae > Prorocentrum > Prorocentrum cordatum. Next base: position 411,942 of record CAUYUJ010017137.1, on the reverse strand, counting down.
GGCCTGGCGCACCTCGCGAAGTGCGGCGTCCTGCAGCGGGCAGTCGGCGATCTCAAGGGTGACCGCCGCGCCGCCGGCCCGACGAAGGCCGGGGGCTTTCCGCTTGACGCCGGCGAACAGCTCTGCAGGAACGCCCCGCCAGCGCGGCCGCCCCTCCGCGCTCGGCGGAGCTCGGCGCCCATGCGGCGCCTCAGCGCCTCGGCCGCAGGGCGGGGCGGCGGGCTCGGCCGGCCCCGCGGCGGCCCCGTCAGTGCGGCGGTCGGCGGGGGCATGCCCGCGTGGCCGGTGGTGCGGGCGGCGGGCGCTCGCCGAGGATGAAGCTGGCCAGGCCTGCCTCCACCCGCGCGGCGAAGTCCCGGGTCGCCTCCGGCAGCTTGTTGGCCTCCCGGAGAGCCAGGGCCGCCTTCTCGTAGCGCCGCGCCGACGCGTCGCTCCGCCAGCGACCCCTCCTCTTGATCTCCATCAGCGGCCTGCGCTTGGAGATCGCGTCGAAGGAAACCCCGCCGTGCCGCAGGGAGCACAGCTGCGGCCACAGCACGCGCACCCAGCTGACGAGGCTGCCGTTGTGGAGCACCGAGGTCAAGTGGACGGCGTCGAAGGTCCACGCGGGGCGTCCGACCGGGCGCTCGCGCAGAATCTCCAAGTAGGTGCCGATCCACTCGTGCCCGGGCCAGTCCAGGAGGACACTCTCGTCGAACTCGCCCGTTTTGTTGCGGCGCCCCAGCTCCCGAGCGCCGAGGAGCAGGCCCCAGTGAGGGGGCCCGCCCGTCCCTCCACCAGGGGCACCGGCGACTCTGGAGCAAGCCCGAAGAGGTCGCCGGGGCGCAGGTACGCCATGAAGGCGATGAGCACGGCGACGGCCTCCTCGAAGAAGTTCAGCCACATCAGACCGCCCACGATGCCCATGAACCCGCTGAACGGGAGCGGGGCCCGGCTGTGTGCCGGGGCCAGCTTCCGCCATCCCTGAACGGCTCGCCAAGCCCGGGGGAACTGCCGCTGGGCCTTCAGCTCCGGCCAGAGGTGCTGGAGCGCCGCCAGGAACTTCGAGCCGTCGTTGGCCGAGCGCCCCCGCTGGTACAGAATGTCGAACCGCTCCGTGACGACCTCGTCCAGGGACCGGTTGGAGTCGCGCGTGAGCCCCGCGTCCAGCACGAAGTTCGAGAACCAGCCCAGGCGGCACAGGTAGTCCGCCATCGTCGTGGGCTGGACGGCCGACAGCTCCAGCACGCTCCTCTGCAGCACGCGCGCGATGGGCGCGGCCAAGGCGAAGCGCGCGGAGGCCGTCCGGGCTCGCTCCCAGGACTGCGTCACGTGCTTCCTCAATGCTAGGAGGCTCGTCTGGCTCCCAGCTCGCTTGGACCCCGCTGAAGCCCCGACTCTCTTCTGGCCTGACGGGTGCCAAGCTCCCTCTGGGAGATGAGGATCCGCTGCTACTGCAAGAGTCGTCGTCGGCGTCCGAGATGTAGCCGTGCAGGGCGGCCCGTTCAAGCTCCCTTTGCAGAGAGGGGCTTCCCTCGCCAGCCTTCCGGTCGCGGAGCTGCTGGTAGGCGTCTGCGAGCTTCTGGAAATCCACCCGTCCTGCCGCCCGCCGCCCTCGCGACGGAGCATCCGCTGGGTTCACTTCGCTGGGGATCCAGCGCGCGTGGAAGCGGCGGCCGGAGAAGAGTCCCAGCGCGGCATCTTCCCTGCAGGTAGGTAGGAGATGTCTCGAGCGTGCCCGGCCCTTGGCCAACGCCAGGGCTAGAGCCAGATTGTCCACGAGGAAGGAGGCGTGCGTGTTGAGGTGGGCCCGAGAACGGAGTAGGTGCCGGACGGACATGACCAGGGCCCGGCCCTCCAACCTCATGGCCCCCCCTCCTCCTGCCACTCCCCGAGCGTACCGAGCCGCCAAGTCGAGGAAGCCGCCGCCGAAGCCGGAACCCCGTCTAGCAACATCTCGTCGTAGGGCTTATCGTCGGTAGCCGTGCGAGCAGCCGGTAGAAGCCGAAGATCGTCCAGACCAAGCCCGAGCACTTCCGGTCGAAGTGCGTGCTCCCGTGCGCTGATAGCCTCCTCCGCCCGGTACCTCCACCTCTCGTCACACCTCCCAATAAACGCAGCGTCCCGTCTATCCCAGCGTGCGTAGCAGACCCCGAAACCGTCGGTCGAGGCATCGCTCACGTGCGCGACGTCGTTTTACTTCATGTGTGTGCTGTGCGAGAGGAGAGGGGGGAGGTCTCGGATCCATCGGAGTTCACGGGCAACGGCGGGCCAGAGGCGCACCGCGACCTTTTCATGGATCTCGGCGAAACTGCAACAAACATCCACATTTGACAAAGCTTCCCTGCGCAGCAGGCCGGGCCAGGTGAAGTGGCCGATCAACTTTCGAATCTCTCTGCCGCTAGCCCTCCCAGCGTCCAGAACAAAGTCGATAGCAAGACGCAATCTCCAGATACGTCGAGAACTCACCCTGATGACGCGCCTTTCCCCGTCGAAAAAGAGCCCAGTGAACTCACAAGTGGTCTGGGCCTCGGAGGCCTCGTGACAGCCCAGTCCCATTCCTTCAAGGAGATTTCGAGCATCATTAATTCGGGAACTGCTCTTGTCGGCATCTAGCGAGGCGACGGCAAAGTTATCTACATACACAGCATGCTTTACAGAGGTGTTGTCAAACATATGCGGGGCCCCTCGATCAGAGACCTCGTCAACACTGTTTAAACATATAGTTTTATCCCGTTAGAGACGGCAGCCTGACATAAGAAAAGCGCCCAGGACCAGCCCATAGGAAGGGCCCGGAGAGTGGGGGGGCAGGTAGGCCCATGCCGTGCGCGCTCCTCTGGCGAGAACCCTGGGATGCACGCAGTTTTTACCTCGGGCAATACAAAGAGCTCGCACATGCCGGGCTCCAACGCTACTATAGAAGGCCGCCTGCACGTCGCGCTGGGCGATCTGGAGAGGCTCCTCCCCGTCGACCTCCACTCGGCCCCAAGCGCCACTAGTGGGAAGCGCGGTCTTGGCGGGGGGACGGAAAAATGAATTAGCAGCACGAGTGTCAAACATCATGCGAAGCGATGAATCTTTCTTGCGGACAAAAAAGACGCCCACCGTCGCTGGGCGAGCGGCAGAGAAACTCACGACACCTCTCGCGCGCAAGTCACTGCAAAACTCGCCGTACAGGGCAGGGCGCTTCACCAGTGCAGGGTCGGAGTACACGGAGCCGAAATCGGGCCCGTCAGCAGTGGCGGCATCGCAGCTCCCTTCGCGAAGCAGACGTGATCTCCACTCCGTCCACATATTGAGCTCCCGGCCGTCAAGCACCTTGGACAGGTCCGCAGGCTCAGAAGAAACCGGGGGCAGCGAAACAGCGCCCGCACGATGCGGAGATGGGGGGCCCGCGGCGTCGGCTTCGAAAGCATAGCCTGCGCGGGCGCCGCAGTGCTCCCGGAAGGCTCCCGCGGCGCCCCCCATGTCGGCGGGTGGCGGACCGACGGCCCTGTGCGCCTCCTTCACGCCCTCCAGGCAAGACAGCTGTCCGGCCGAGAGATGATCAGAAGCGGTGCCACCGCCGACAGCAGGGTAACCAAAAATATCGTTGAGTGCAGTAACGCCTCGATTGCACCAAGCCTGCCAGTGGAGCCGCGACTCCGCCCGTCTTCTAACCGAACGGCACCCGCTCCTCTGGCAGTCACCTCTGTCGAGGTCAAAAGGAGGAGGGCAGGGGGGCAACTCACGAGGAGGCCCTCCTGCGTTGGTGCCTCCTGCCATGCTGAAAACTGCGAGCAGCGCGGGCTGGCGGCAGATGGCCAGGTACGGCGACGGGCGTGGCCAGGCCCCCGCCGCCGACGTGAAGGACTAGTCCTTCTCGCCCTTGAGAGCCTTCTGCTCTTCAAGGGCTTTGCGTCGCTCCTTCGTCGCCTGGCGCTCGTTCGCCAGCTCCTTGCCCGCCCAGGGCTCGAGCTCGGGCGCGATGCAGAGCATGCCCCGGGTGGCCGAAATGCCGAGGTACAGGTGCGAGTCGGCGAACGGGTTAGCGACAGTGTTCTTCTTGGGGTCGTTCTGCTTCCTGCCGGTGAACTTCTCCTTGTGCTTCAGTTCGATGAGCTGCGCCCTCCTGCGCGCCAGCTCCGCCCAAGCCAACTGCGGCGGGTCTAGCTGGTCGAAGACGGCGCCGAAGTACAGCAGCTTCATCGCCGCGGCGTGCTCGATCACTCCTACGTCCGTGGACTGCAACTTCCCGTCCGCCAGAAACCTCGCGCGCCTCTGCTCGGGGGTCTGGAAGTGCTCGGCGATGCACGAGAGCACGAACAGAGTGGCCCGCGGCCCGTTCAAGGGCCAGTCCTCCCACGATGACTCCTGCATCGCCTCCACGGACGAGCGGAAGTCACGATGCCTGGCGCCCAGCGCGGTGCGGCTGATGGTGAGAACCCTGGCGTCGCAGTCAGGCTTGCCACTGTCGTCCCCGGCGTGGGGGCCCAGTCGGGCGAGCCGAGCCATGACGTCGCCCAGCCTGACCTTCAAGCCCCCGGACTCACTGAAGACGTCCTTGACAAGGTCGTCCAGCCCAGGGTCGTTCAGCTTCGCCAGCTGCTCCTTCAGCCAGATGTCGTTGTCGATCTTGGAGCGCAGGGATCGCTGGGCCAGTCCTGCCAGCATGCGAGCCTTGTTGAGCGCCTCCAGGCCGCTGGCCCCGCCCTCAGCGGGGGCTGCCGCAGGAGGCGCGCCCAAGGCCCGCCGGATGTCGCGGGCGCGGGCCTCGGCGTAGCCGTCCAAGTTGGCGAGCTCGACCCACTCCACGAGCACGCTCACCCCCTGCACGACTGCGATCCCCATCTTGCCGTGCGAGACGACAGGGTCGTGAGTCTCGGCGCCCAGCGGGAAGCCTGGAACGGGGTCGGCCACCAGCCAGGCGCCCGCCAGGGCGGTCGGCGGTGGCGAGGCGGCCAGCGCGCCAGGGCAGGGAGCTCGAAGGCCCCGTCGCCGATCGGCGTCGCGGTGCCGTTCCTGCCGCCGCCGTCGCCCTCGGCGCCCGTCTGGGCGGCCGCCGCCGCGGGCAGAGGCTGCTTGCCCCGCAGACGCCGCGCCGGCCCTGGGGGCGGAGGCGCAGCGGCGCCGGGGGCCAGCGCGGCGAGCTCGGCGGCCTCGCCGCCGTCGCCGCCTGTGACCGCCAGCAGCTCCGCGAGGTAGGCGTCCCCCTTCACGATCAGCGACCGCTCGTACGACAAAGGGATGTCGCCGGTGAGGGTGCGCCCGTCGAAAAAGAGGTGGGCCACCTCTTCCGACGCCCCAGCAGGGAGCTCGCGCCTCGGCGAGAAGAGGACGACCCGCTCGAACACTTTCGCGTCCGAGTAGATCTCATCGTGCACGTCGGCGTCTGGCGTGGCGATCACCCAGTGCCCTGCGCCCCGTCCGACGAGGCAGCAGAGGAGCCTCTCGTGAAAGTAGCGGTCGCCGTGGTACTTGACGAGCAGCCTGTCGCCCGCGGCCAGCTCTGAGAGCTGAGCGTGAGAGCGCCATGCGACCTCAACCTTCCTACGCAACCCGGCATGCCGCCAGCGCCAGCGCCGACCCACCAGCGAGCCCTGGCCCGGAGGCGTCCGGCTCCGCCTGCACGGCCGTCTGCCGGCGCACCCCCGCGCCGGCCACCAAGTGGCACGCGTGCACCACCGCGGCCCCCACCAGCAGCCCGCAGCCCGCGGCCGCCAGCAGCGCGAGTGAGCCCACGGCCCCTGGCGCCCTGGCTGGGCACTCACAGCTCCCGCACGTGACCGCGGGGCATGAGAGCGTGGGCGTGGCGCGCAGGAGCTCGGAGCACGGCGCTGGGTCCCCGCAGTCCAGCGAAGGGCACGCAGGGCAGTGCTCTCGCGCCCGGGAGAGTACCACAGCTGATATCGGCAGGATATCGCGCACAGTCTGAAGGATGTCGCGGAGCTGGTTCATCCACTGAGCGACTTGAGCACAGATGGCACCGGCGATGCAACGGTGGCGGAGGACTCACTCACTGGTCAGGATGCCCGTTACCAGAACTACAAGTGATATCGATCGAGCGAGATCGATCGTGTGATCGATCGGGGGAGATCGATTGTGAAATCGATGGTGGGGTCCATTGTGATATCGATTGGGTGGGGCGTTTCGGCTCAAGGCTTCTGTTGCACTCGGCGCGCGGGGGAGGCGCGAAGGCGCCCACTTCGGTCGCGCGCTTCCTTCGGCATCGCTGCGAAGGGCCAGGCTGAGGCTTTGCCAGCCGAAATGCTTGGCGAGAATGTGGAGACGCTGGAGAACATGACCACCCAAACGGCCAAGTACGCCAAGTGGTACGTGAGGGTCCTCGACCCGAAGGTCATTGATGACACGTTCACTGCGAGTAGCGAAACAGTGGAAGTGCAAAAGTTCAGTTGCGTTTTGGTGTCAAACGCGCCCGCGCAGTACATGCTCGGCGCGGTGCCCGTCAGTTTCAAAAATCGGAATGCGGCAGTCGAAGCCTCCAGAAAATTCACGGCGGACTCCGCGTGGGAGCTCCGGACCCCGAGCTTCGACGCCAGAGCCAAGTCGGACTTCGTCGGCGGCCCGTTGAAATCGGTGGTCTTGCTTTGCAGCCCGTCCACGCTGACCCGAGTCCCGCCCGCCGGCGCGGAAGCGTCGGCGCATCTCGCTAAGGAGCTGCATATCGAATTGGACATCGAGGGCGTCGTGGGGCTTCTCGAGGAGAACGCTACTGGTTCAAACCAAAGGGCGGCCTTCGACTTCTGCGGCAACTTCCTCGGCATCGGCACTTCCAAGCAAGTCACTAAGAACGGCGACCTCCTAATGGTAGCCGAAGCGGAGTTCGCGGATGCTGGCGGCGGGAAGATCGTGGTGGCCGTGTGGAAAAGGGCGCGCGAGTACTTCGCCCACGTGCGCCCGGGGTCTGGCGTCGCTGTGCTCGGAAGCAGTGCTGCGCTTGAGAACGGCGAGGTGAAGATCAACATCTGGCCAGGGGCCCACATCGGCACCGTTGGCGATCCGGCCCAGTCTCTGACAAGCTTGGACGCCACCAGTCTGTCGGCCGAGGTGCTCACCGCCCAGTTGGCGCCGTCTTCCAGTGGCGGTTTAGCGAGTGTCATGAAGGCCGCGGCGCACTCCACGTGCGCTGTGGCGTTGGCCGACGCGATTGCCCACCCCCAGCCCATCGCGTTCCAGATCAACCGGTGCCTCCTGGACGCGCCGCTACAGCGGGGCACGATGCGCGCGCAGGACGGTCGTTTCCTCTTCCAGAATTGCCGTCTTCGGGATGCCGCCGGGGGGGTGGACGTAGACATGGTCACCGATGCCGCCCCGACACTCTACGACTGCTCGACTCCTGACGAGGTGGCGGCCCAGCTTGACGCCCAGTCCTTGACAAGCTCCAAGCACCGGTTCAACATTCGGGGCAATCTCCGCCAGGAGAACGGGGTGGCCAAGCGATGCATCATGGAGGTGGGCATCGCGCCTCTGGACGCAATGTTTTCCACGAGTGCCTTGCGTATGTGCTACAGCCTCTCCGTGGTGTCCGGCGATGTCGTTCTGCCAGTGCCTGTGGGTCGCATCGTCGAGGGCCCGCTCCAAGGTTTGGCAGTCTGCCGCGACGGTGCCAAAAACATCGGTGCAAACCGGGTGTGGCTGCTGGTGCGCGGCCAAAGCGCCACCAAAATGGAGTCCCTCGACGACGCGAAGGCGCTAACATATCAGGTTTTCAAAATGTCCTCGACAGAGACCTTGTGTCTACTGACCGACCCGACGGGGGGCGCAAAGGTAAGGTCACGGGTAAGGCGGCTGGGCGCGCGTTATTCAGGGTGGACGTCCGGAAACTCAAAGCCGCGTTCTTGTGGCTCAAGGCCAACAACCCCTACTACGCGAACGTGGGGTGGCGAGACGACGCCGCGGGTGCGTGGGCCGGAGACGGCGCGCAAGTGGGTGCCACCCGGGAGGCCGACGACGACTCCGCGCAGGTCCCGCCAGTCACTCCAACGTGTTTCGAACGGTGGATGGGGCTCGCCGTCTCAGAGGCCGCGGCAGGTGATTTCGGATATGCCATCGGCAAGCGAGTACGAACTCCTTTTGGGAGGAGACCCCGTTGACGCGGAGCCAGACTCTGCCGACGCACGGCATTATGACGCGCGGGGGCGGGCTCGGCGCCTCGTTGCCGAGGTGTTCGGCCAGAACGTGTACCGCATGGCCACGTCTCTGTCGCAAGACATCATCGCGGTGGCTCTGGCAGTGCGCGGTATCCTGGTTCTGGGCCCGCCCCAGGGGGGGGACCGTCCTGCGCGCTTCGGGCCATCCGCTCCCTTGATGCACATGACTGCCCGGTGGACCTCCATGTGTTCCGCGCGGAGCTGGATGCAGTGATGATAGAGCAGTGCGGCGAGGACTCCGAGGTCGTGCACGCCGGTGCCGCCGCGTCAGCCGAGGCGGGGGATGACATGGGCCTGCGAGAAGACGCGGTCCACTCGCTCGCAGGCGCGGCCGAGGAGGTCCTCGGGCGGCGAGACGAGGCGCCAGGCTTCGCCAGCGCGCGCCCCGCTGCGGACCCGCCTGCAGGAGACGCGTCGCACGGCCACGGTCGGAAGCTGAAGTATCCGCGCGTCGATCCGCCCGACGTGGAAGACGAGCCCGGGCAGGCCGTCCGGGAGGACACGCCGGGGTACATGGCGAAAGCCTCCCCGCAATTGTTCCCGCGCGAGGTCGGCGACTACCGTGGCGACAGGGGCGGCTTGCGCCGCGCGCTTCGCTTCGAAGAGTGGGGCCGGCGCGTTGTGCTGTGGCGCAACGGGCGGTTCGTGCGCCGCGCCAGGTTCCGCTACTGGCTCTTGGACACCACGCTCCGAGTTATGGTCCCGGGCGTCCAGCGGATATGTTTTCGCGCCAAGAAAGTGTGCCAAGACAACGCGCTCGATTCGTTGATGGGCAGGGGCAAACGCCGTGAGCTGGCGAAGCAGATGTCGACCGTAACGAACTTGATCCCGGGGTCCGTCGGCGAGAGGCGCAATATGCGCCAGCAGCCCGAAGCCATGGTTCACCCGATCGAAGCGGAGATGGCCGACTTCGGGATGAACGGTGGCGCCGGCAAGATCCCGTCCGGCTTTTGTACGCTTGCCTGCAGCGTGTACAAGCGGGCACAGCTACGCGCGACGCTGTTGAAGGCATGCCCTTCTGGTGCCGCCAGCGATCCCGCGTGTCGGGGGCGCTGCGCGCAGCGGACGCAACTCCCTTCAGGTCCAGACAGGGAGGCCGCCATGAACAAAACGTACTACCAGCTGTCAGTGCGGGACCCAGGTGCTGTGGCGTGGTACTGCGCCGTCGAGCTGGAGATGCCTACGGCCTTGACCGCGGCGTTGCTGACAGAGCAGCTGCAGTCCGACTCTGTGCCTGGGCACGGCGCACTGCGGAAAATCCAAGCGGAGTTGGGCTCGCGCATGGGCGAGGACATCACCTTGGGAGGCAACCCTGACCTGCGCCATTTCGGCCAGGTCGACGACTGGTACGTGACGTACGAATGGAGAGCGAATGGGGCATCATCCACGCGCACATGGCATTCTGGGTGGTCGGCGCGCCTCGCATCGACAAGATCGAGGTACCGCGTGAACGAGGAGACGAGTCAGGGGCCGTGGAGATTGACGAGCCTGTGCCTGGTCAACACGCCGTGCCGCAAGCAGAGGCCGCGGATCGTCTGGCCGCGTTCTGGGACCGCGCCTACACTGAATACAACGTGGCAAAAGCCATGTCGCCCGGGCTGCCCGAGGCAGTGCCAACTGGCGGGGGCCTGGCGGCAGGCCTTGCCAACGCCGTATCGGGCGCCTCGGCAGGTGTTGTCGGCGCGCGTCAGGCGCTCGGGCCCGCGGGCGAGAAGCAAGTTCGATCTCCTGAGAGTATTTCGTACGAGGCTCATGCCCGCTGTCTCTTGGGTAGCCTCGATGCCGGCGGCGCTGCTGGTGAACGCTACTGGGTCGAGCTGGTCGTCATCCTGGAGGGCTGCTCCAGAGCGCCACGTGACGTTCTGCAGACGGAGCTCCTCGAGCCAGGCATTGCCAGCTCGGGGGCTCGGCAAGCAAGAGCCATACTTTGCTTCGTCACGGCGCTGGCGGAGTGGGTGAACATGCGCGACTTGCACAAACCTTATGCCATGGGCCAACCCGCCAAAGACCAGCGGTGCGCGCGCGTCGACGACGAGCATTCCACCATGGAGCGTGTCTCTTGCAACAAGCTGTTCCCTCGCGCGCTCGGTGACCCCAGCGCGGAAACGGTCGCGGAGGACCCGCGCCGCCGCGATCTGCGCAGGTTATGGCGGCACGGGACTGCCATTTTCTCAACAACTTCGCCCCCATCGTCATGCTGGCCATGCTGTCCAACATGGACTTCAAGACCACGTTGACCAAAGACGCGGTCATCGAGTACATGGCCAAGTACATGGCCAAGTCCGGCCAGGGGGCGCTGATCAAGGTCATGGAGCACAGTTTCTCCGTGTGCATGGAGAAAGCCAGAGAGTGCCAGCAAGGCACCGGGTCCGCCGTGCTCCAGTGGTTCAACCTCCAGTCGACCAGCGAGGTCAAGTCCCAGCTCCAGTGCGTGCACCTCATCTTCTGGGCTCCGCGCTTCATGTGCACACGGGAGTTCAGGGACCTGTTCCTCAAGGCCGAAACCAGGCAACCCAAGGCGATGACAAAACCCGTGGCCGATGATGACCCGGGCGCTCGCATCGTCCAGAAATCCCAGGCGGAGCACTACGCGAGCCTGTGGGAATGGAAATTACCGTCGAATGCTGCGCTCTCCAAGCGGCACCCGTTGACAGCGGAGCCTTTGTGGGCGTTCATACTTCGCAGGGCGGGGGCGCCAGTTCTTGACGGCGCTACTCTTGCTGCCTCGCAGGCCGAATTCGAGCGCAACTGACAGACCTTCTTAGAATTGCTCCGGTGGTGGGAATTCAGGCGTTGCTTCAACAGGTCCGGCGACAGCGTGGTGCTCAAGCCAGCGCCCGACATCGTCGTCATCCATCCTGTGGGCAGGTTCGGTCAGGCGAAGACTGATGCGCAGTGGCGAGACGCGTGCATCTGGACTCTTCTGGCGCACTGCAACCATGGCGAGACGTGCAAGGGAGCGTTTCGGGGCGCCGAGCACCTGGCCGGTTTCACCGACGAGGCTGTGGCCGAGCTGATGCAGCGCTTTGCAGCCGCCCAGCCCGGCGAGCGCTTGAGTCTGCGCCGGGCGCCATGCCCTCCGCGCGTCGCGAAGGCGTGGCATTTAGGGATGGCGCGCCGTGCACAGGCCGAAGAGAGATTATCCCAGTGCGACCCTACCTAGGAGTTGGAGCCTCCAGGAAAGCAACATTAGCAGCAGCAGTAGTGGATGCTGTGCTGCGCTATGCTATGCTACGCTCTGCTCTGCTCTGCTCTGCTCTGCTATGCTGCGCAATGCTATGCTGGGCTAGGCTAGGCTAGGCTATGCTGCGCTATGCTATGCTGCGCTATGCTCTGCTCTGCTCTGCTCTGCCCTGCCCTGCTCTGCTATCCTATGCTTTTGCTTTGCCTTCGCCTTTGCCTTCTCTTTTGCCTTTGCTTTGTTGCTATGCTATGCTCTACTATGCTATGTTATGTTGCGCTCTGCTATACTATGCTATGTTATGCGTTGCTATGCTGCGCTATGCTGCGCTCTGCTATGCTCTGCTATGCTAGTAGGCTGTGCTATGTTATGATATGCTGTGCTATGTTAGGCTATGCTATGCTATGCTGCGCTATGCTATGCTGTGCTATGCTATGCTGCGCTATACTATGCTAGGCTATGCTATGATAGCCTATGCTGCGCTATGCTATGCTATGGTATGCTATGCTATGATATGCTACGATATGCTGCGCTATGCTATGCTATGCTCTGCTATGCTGTGCTGTGCTATGCTGCGCTGTGTTATGCTGAGCGATGCTAGGCTTTGCTATGCTATGCTATGCTGCGCTATGCCATGCTGTGCTGTGCTATGCTATGCGATGATATGGTATGATATGCGGAGCTATGCTATGCTATGTTTGACTATGATATGATATGCTATGTTATACTGTGCAAAATCTGCGCTGCGCTATGCTGCTCTGCACTAAGGCAAGCTAAGGTAAGCTAAGCTATGTTAAGCTACGCTAAGCTAAGCTAAGCTAGGCTATGCTAAGCTAAGCTAAGCTAAGCCAAACAAAGCTAAGCTAAGCTAAGCTAAGCTAAGCTAAACTAAGCTAAGCTAAGATGAGGCAAGCTGGGTGAACCCAGGGGGCGCAACTGGGGGAACCGCGGGGCGGATGCTGGGGGGGCCGCCCGGGGCGCTTTCCACTGCCCGGCCCTCTTAAGCCCAGAGAGTAATAACCCTTCTAGGCAGAGCCTAGGTAGGGAAAAACGGTCGACCTCCCGAGTAGCAGCTGCTCTCGCCCCGGCGCAGTACATATTCGTTGAGCACGGCGCGGGCTGGAAGCAGAAGCAGTGGGTGGACATTGCCGCGGCGGACCAGGAGGATCAGAGGAAGGCCGTTTGAGACGCTGGGAGTTGGCTTTGGGGGGGCCCTCGTCGCCATGGCTGCGCGCAGCAAGACCAATACTTCGAGGCGATCTAAGCCGTGGAGACGAGAGGGGCCTCACAAGGCCCCCATGAGGCCCCCAAGAACGAACGAACTAATACATTTGTTCCCGGGTGGGGGAAATGGTATCAAGGCTCTTGACGCCGAGGCCCTTAACACCGAGGCTCTGAACGCCAGGGCTCTCCAGAAATAATGACCCTGGGAGTGGTCTGCGGACCGAGTTTGAGACGACTTTTCGTTTCCAGCGTTTCAAACTGCCTTCTCCGAGAGGAGGCGACCGAAGCGTGGCGCAAGGCGGAGCTCCGGCCAGTCTTTGGCAGCGCGGAGAAGCGAGACGAGGAGTTTGTGATGGAAGAGGAGGACAACATGAATATCCAAGAGGCCATGGCGTCTATCATCAAAAAGGAGCTCAAGTGGACGCGCTGCGAGCTGCGCGATTCCCTTCTAGAGGCGGAGGTCGCGGTGCCTGTCGTGTCCTCCATCCGCAACTACATTTCCGCTCTCCACGCGCAGTGCGGAGACGCCGATGCCGGCTTTCCCCCGCAGTCTTTCAAGTCCCACTCCAAGAAGAAGCTGCAGGCCATTCTTCGCATGCTCGGCCGCGCGGGCCTGGAGCTCGGTGGGGGAATCGATGGCCGGAAGCCAGTTCTGGCACAACGACTGGCGCGCTGGCTCAACCGAGCCCTGGCGGCAGGTCACCGGGTGCCCGGGGGCGCGTCGGGCAGCGACGGCGACGGCGCGGACGATCTAGGAGAGGGCCAGCGGCCACGGAAGCCGATCCTGCTGGAGCACGCGGCACATGTTGGTGAGATGCCGCGGAATGCCGTTGTCGCGGCAGAACAAGCGGAGGGCGCCTTCGGCAGAACGTTGGCGACGGAGATCAACATTGATTACCCGGACGCCGTGGGTGCAGACACAAAGGAGGAAGAAGAGGCACTGGCGGGCCACCAGGTCAACCCGAGCGGAGTGGATTATAAATGCATCGCGTGGCAGCCAAGGGCGCCAGACGATGTCAAAGCCGCCGCAGTTGGCTGGCCAGCCACTTTGCCTGCTCGCCCCTTGGAGCGGTCTGACTTTCTCGGGCGTCGTAGCGAAGCTGCGGGGTGGCCTGGCGGAGCTCGGCAGGACATTCCACTCCGAGATGGCGGCTGCTCCGGCAGATTTCGACGCGGCCGCGCAGATACTCGATCCGACTCAAAAACTCTTCGCGCAGATGCTGGCAGAATGGGCAGACGAGTGGGTGGCGTGGCGCCAGGCTTTGCCAGCGACGGGCGGGGTCCCAAGAATCGGGCTGGCACTCAGACTTGCGGTTCTGGGCGCGGCCGGCACGGGGGAGACGCGCGCTGCCCAGATCGCAATCAACCCGGTCCGCAAGAAGTTCGGGTCGCACGGCAGTGTCCTCACAATGGCCTTCTCCGGCGTGGCAGCAGCGAACCTCGGGTGCGGCGCGAGAGCGATCGACGACATCTTCCACGCGAGCCGCGATTCCGCGAGTGACGACTTGGCCGGAGACCAGTTGGATAATCTCGTCGACCTGCTCGAGTACGTGGAACTGTTGCTTGTGGACGAGGTGTCCACGTGTGGGGCCGCCTCTTTCGAGATCGTTAGCAGGCGTATGCAGCAGGTGGCGCGCGTGCTGTGGCGCAGACGATTTCGCTGCCCACCCCCGGCAAACATGGGCCCGTTCGGCAGCATCGGCGTCGTTCTCATGGGTGACTTCGCACAATTACCGCCTGTGCTGGCCACTAGCTTACTTCCTGGCATGCCTCGCGTGGGCGCGGGCGGCCCGACTGTCCGAACCATGGCGCTGGCCGGCCAGAAAACCTTCGCCGAATTTGAAGACGTCTCACGTTTGCGTCGTATTCACCGCCAGAAGGGTGCCGATGCATTCAAGGAGTCAACTATGAGACTCTGAGATGCGGCGATCACAACGGAGGATTACGCTCTCTGGAAGACCCGCGAGTTGGACGCGATGAATGGCCCGGAGCTTCAGTCTGCCAGCCAATGCGCGTGGCAGGGCGGCGAGTCTCTCATCCGCGAGGGGTTGTCTCTCGTGTTGTCGGGAATATCAACGGTAAGCAATTGGCCGCCAGGGCACCCCTTCACGGCGCGCCAGGCTTTGCCAGCGCGGGGGGCGTCGTCGCGAGGACAGAGGCACGACGCAACGACCCGCGCGGATTGCAAAGGAGTGCTGATGACTTCCGACAACTCCGCAGGGCACTACACCTGTGCGTGGGGGCGCGGGTGATGTTAACGCAAAATTCTTTATGGGGCGCCCCCGCTGTGCCCCTCGGGCTCATGAATGGGGCTCGGGGAGTGGTGGTCGTCGTCATCGTGTGCGCCTCCCCAGGGGGGCAGCGCCTCGCAGGGGTCGGCCATCCCAGCTCCACCGTCGGAGAGTTTCCCCGGGGGGGGCCCGCTTGCCCAGTTCCTGACTTCGTGGTCGTGCATTTCCCCGCGTACAAGGGCACCGCTTGCTTCGACAATCTCCCAAGGACCTGGGTGCTGGTCCCCTGCGCAGAGGTGCGGCACAACACCTTGCCGTCGTTGGCTCGCGCCGGCATGCCCTTGCGCCTGGCGTGGGCGCTGACCGTCCACAAGTCGCAGGGCATCACGGCGCACGAGGGCTGCGTCGCGTCCTTGGCTGGGTGTCGCGGAACCAACCCGGTGGGCAAGCTCGGGGTGGCCTTCGTGGCATGGGCCCGTGTCACGAACTGGGAGTCCATGGCCTTTCAGAAGCTCCCACTCTTGACAGATTTTCTGTCCGCGCGCCTGACGAAGGACTCCTTCGCCAGGGCGCAGTTCTAGAGCAAGGCAGACGCCATGTTTGCCAGACTGCTCGAGCGGAGAGGCACTTCTCCTGAGGCGCTGCTGGCTGAGCGCGAGCAACACTTGCGGGCCGCCACGCTCGCAAAGGAAGGGCGCGAACCTAATGGCGCTGAGCTGGCAGATCTGCGGGCGACGCTGTCCGCGGTGGGCGTGGCGCCTAGCAGCGGCGGCGTCCCCCGGTACTGCGAGGAGCAATCGGGCCGCAAGGCCGCCGGCTCCAGGAATATTGTGGCCTCGTTCCGCGCGCAGAATCCGGAGAAGAAGAAACCGGGCCAGGCTTTGCCAGCCCGCGGGGAGAGACAACACCTCGTCGACACAGTCGGGCACTCGGGGGCCCGCGGCTTCGGAGGCGGAGGCCGCGGCTGAGGCCTCTGCGGCGGCGACCATGATCGACGTGGGCTTCGACGAGGTTGACATCGCCCGTGCGTTGGAGCAGACGTCGTTCCAGTTCCGGCAAGCGTTGGTGCTCCTGCTCAACGACCTGGACGCGCAGCGCACAAAGTACGACGCACTCGAACGGTTCCGCCGCCATTCTGCCAAGACGGTCCGGGCTCTGGACTGCGAAGTGTTGGAGGGTGGCGACGTCCTGACGCAGTGCTCGCAGCGCGCGCGCGCAATGAGTCGCAATTCGACGCGCGGGTCTGGGGCCTGGGGCAGTATGCGGGCCGAACCACAGGCGCGTGCTTCTGGCTGTGCCTCGCAGCAGGCCCGGCCGAGCGCGGGCCGGACGTCGTGGCCCAGGTCTTGCCGGGCAACGCTCCAGCCCATCGAGCGGCAGACCAACTGACAGCGCGCGGTGCGCAGCGGTCTGTCGACTCTGGCGTGCGTCACTCGCCTTTGGGCGTGGTGGCGGAAGCTCTGCGGACCCGGTTCTGCGTCGGCGAAGCCGCCGTGCTGCTCAGAGCCGACATGAAGAACATAATATACACGGCCTTTGCTGGCCTGGATGTCGGGGGCGCCGTGCGCGCCGAGGCGCTGTGCGCTCGCTGGGTGCAGAAGCTGGCAACCAAAGAGTGCGCGGACGAGTTGGTGGTGATGTCGGCCGCCTTGGAGTTCGGCATCCGCATCGCTGTCGCCCCTTTCGCTCCACCCACTGCGCTGGCGCAGTGGGCGATCCTGTCTTATGGGCCAGGGAACGCCGCCGTCGTTGTTTGCGTGGGCAACAATGATTTGTATTCTGTTTATCTGTCGCGGGAATCGTGATGGCGCCGGGCGCCCGCGCCAGATTTTGCCAGCGCGTCGCAGCTCCGCCTCGTTTCGCTGCGCGCGGCGCGCGCGCTGCCCGGAGCTCGTCGCAGCGCGGAGGAGAGCCAGGCCACCTTGCCGAGCAAGAAGTGAGTGCAGGGGGTACGGGCTGCGCCAGGCTTTCCCAGCGCTTCCGTATTCCCTGACCAGATGAGGCGCGCATTCGCTGGCTTTCCAGCCGATTGCCCTGCTTCGGCTGGCGGTGCCTTCGGATGGCGGCGTGAGCTTGAAAACGCACAAAAAGATACTTGCGGCGGCGGTGCGTCGTCCTCGACCGCCGAGGGGCCGCCGTTGAGCAATGTTTCGAAGCGATTAAGGCAGTGGCGACGACAGGGGCCTTAGGAGGCCCCAAACAAAAAACCGCCCTCGTCGTTCGCCGGCAGCGGGCGCTTCCGGGTGGTGGTGGTGCCGAGGCGCCGATGAGCGAAGGGTGGCGTGAAGATCTCAACGCCATGGCCCCCAAGAGCGAGCGGCGACGCAACGATCTCCATTGTTGCCCGTTGTTGGGCCCCCCTCCCAACCTCCTTATCACCGGCAGGGTGGTCGTATAGGTCTCACCATCGATCTCCCAATCGATCTCACCATCGATCTGCTAATCGAGCTCATCATCGATCTCACAGCTTATCTCACTATCGATCTTACAACAAATCGTACGATCAGTCTCATTACCGATCTCACAATCGATCTTACCATCGATCTCAATATCGGCCTCACAAGATATCTCAAACTCGATCATTCGATCGATCTCAATCTCGATCTCACTGTCGGCCCGACTATACATCTCGCAGGCGAACTCATTATCGATTTCACATCAGATCTCCCTACCGATCTCCAATCAGATTTCACTGTCGATCTCACAACATATTTCCCCATCGATGTCACAACAAACCTCACTATCGATCTCATAACAGATTTATCTCACTATCGATCTCACAACAGATCTCACAACATATCTCACTATCTATCTCACCGCCGCAACGCCGACGGGACACCCCGCGCCGCCGACAGCGCGCCCCGCGCCACCGACGGGGCACCGCCGCGCCACCGAAAGGACACCGACGGGACACCGCCGAGCCACCGACGAGGCACCCTGGGCCACCGCGCGCCGGGGGCGGGGGCGGGCAACCAGCTCCACAGCCTCTAGCCACGCTGGCATCATTCCTCTCGCGCGTCCTCGCAGCTCGATCAGGTGATGAGGAGGTCTCACGATCGATCTGATCTCACTACCGAGCTCATGATCGATAACACCACAGATCTCACTATCGATCGCACTATTGACCTGACTATCGATCTCACTATCGATATCGCTATCGCGCCACCGACGGGGCACCCCCCGCCACCGACGGGGCACCCCCGCGCCGCCGTCGGGGCACCGCCGCACCACCGTCGGGGCACCTCCGCACCACCGTCGGGGCTCCTCCGCACCACCGACGGGGAACCCCGCGCCGCCGACGGGGCGCCCCCAGAACACCGCGCGCCTGGTGACAGGGCGGTCAAACGGCTCCGCGGCCATAGCCGCGGCGGCGTCATTCCTGTCGCGCGCCCGCGCAGCTTCGCCTCGCCCGCGCGCGCGGCACGGGCGCGAAACCGAAGCCGATTTCCCGTTGGGGGGCTCTCCGTTCCACGACGGCCTCACCCCCCCACCTCCGAACGCTGGGGTCGCGCGAGCGGGAAGGGCCAGCCAAGCGGCGGGTCCGCGATAGCTGACCAGTCGGGCAACCGTGAAAAATAACGCCCGGGGCCGCCCGCAACTGCGTGGCATGCTTTGGCGCGCGCTGGCTGGAAGGCATGCTGGATGTCAAGGGGCAAGAGTGGGAGAGGCCAGTGCGGCGGCGGTGCGAGACGGCCTGGCTAGCAGGGCAGACCTCAATAATAAAACCAGGATCGCTCGCGCGTGTCCGGCGGGAGCGGGTGGGCGGCAGCGGGTGCGAGCAGGAGGGGTCAGCCAGGCTGCGGAGCCGCGACGGCTGGCCAGTCGGGCAAGCTTGAAAATGAACTGGGTCGCTGGCAAATGCTCGGCATGGGGGGGGGGGCGGCTTGGGCGCGCGCTGGCTGGGAAGCAGGTTGCGCCTCAAGGGGCAATCGTGAAAGAATCGAGCAAGGCGGCGGTGCGCGACGGCCCGGCTGACCAGGCAAACCTGAATGGTAAAAGCAGGAACGCTCGCACGTGCCAGGCGGGGGAGACGGACTCCGTGGCGGGGGGTGCGAATAGAAGCGACCGGGGATGCGGCGAGGCCGTGGCGGCTGGCTAGTCGGGCGAACTTGAAGAATGCGACCGGCATCGCTCGCATATGCCTTGCAGGAGGGGGGGGCTTCGGCGCGCGCCGGCCGGGAGGCAAGCCGGGCGTCAAGGAGCAAGAGTGGGAGAAGCCAACGAGGCGGCGGTGCGCGACGGCCCAGCGAGCTGGGCAACCCTCGTAAACGACGCCGGGATTGCTGGCGCGTTCTCGGCGGAAGGCAGGGTGGGCCTGAGCGGCGAGGGGCGCGAGCAAGAGGGGTCGGCCAGGCGGCGGGGCCGCGGCGGCTGGCCAGTCGGGGAAAGTTGCAAAACGAGACGGGGATCGCTCGCAAGTGCCTGGCTGGAGGGAGGGGCTTCGGCGCGCGCTGGCTGGAAGGCAAGCCGGGCATCAAGGGGCAAGAGCAAGCGAGGCTCGGGTGGGTGGTGATGGGGGGTGGTCTCACTGGGAGGTGAAGATGAAGCGGCCCTCTTCTTCACTCCCCACTTAAGTCACCCCCCGTTGCCGCCCGCCCGCGGAGCGGGGATGCGCGACGGCCTGGCCAGAGGGGCAGATGCCCAAAGAAAAACTGGGGCCGCTCGCGAGTGCTCTGCGGGAGGGAGGGGCTGGGCGGCAGCGGGCGCGAGCAGGAGGGGCCAGCAGGGCGGCGGGGCCGCGGCGGCTGGCCAGTCGGGCAAACCTGGAAATAAACTGGGATCGCTCGCAAGTGCCTGGTCGAAGGGAGCGGCGGCATCGGAGGGCGCTGGTGGGAGGGCAGGTTGGGCGTCTAGGGGCGTGGCGAAGGGCCAGCAATGCGGCCACATGTGGCGGCCCGTCCAGGCGGGTACACCTGATCGCCCGCGCGTGCCCGGCGAGAGAGACGGGCTGGGCGGGGGGGGGAGGCGCGACGGCCTGGCTAGTCAAGGACACCTCAAACATAGAACTGGGATCGTTCACGCGTGCCCGCCGGGAGTGATGGGGCTCGGCGGCAATGGGGTGCGAGCAGGAGGGGCCAGCGACGCTTCGGGGGCGCGACGGCTGTCTAGTCGGGCAAACTATAAAAAACTGTGGTTGAACCCAAGCTGAGTGAATGCAAGGCTTGTCGTCGAGGGGCAAGAGATGGAGAGGCCAGCCATGCGGCAGTGCGCGACGGCCCAGCTAGCGGGGGCAAACCTCAAAAATGACACCAGAATCGCTCACGCGTGCCCGGCGAAAGGGAGGGCGGCAAGGGGTGCGGGCAGGAGGGGCCAGCCAGGCGGCGGAGCCGCGATGGCTGGCCAGCCGAGCAAACATGAAAGTAAGAGTGGGATCGCTCGCAAGTGGCTGGCAGGAGGGAGCGGCTTCGGCTGGCAAGCTTCGAACAATCAAACTGGGATCGCTCACGCGTGCCCTGCGGGAGAGAGGAAGGACTGGGCGACAAGGGGCGCGAGCAGGAAAGGCCAACAAGGCGGCGGCACCGCGACGGCTGGCCAGTGCCCCAGCCAGTACCCGGAGGAGGCGGAGAAGGCGAGAGGGCAACAACTCTTTTTGGCTTCTCAAGGGTTTCCGTGGGAAGCTTGGGGCGGTCTCGAACCCCCTTGAAGGCATCTTGGCAACTATCCTGAATCATCGTGGGCTCTCTTGTGCCATCTTGGAGGCAAACTGATCTTAGGCAGTCTGGCGGCCTTCCCGGGTCCTCTTGGGAGCTCACTGGAGGCGAATCTTGGGGGTATTCAGGAATGCCTCCCGATGTTCCAGAGGTGGCGGGCACCTTGCCCGCGTATCTATACATTTTGTATGTATATGTATGCATGCAGAAAGAGACGGGCGTGTATATATACATGTGGGTATATATACATATATACATACATATACACATATATATATATATATATGTGTGTATAACTATATGTATATATATAGACATATGAATTTACATACACATACGCATATATATAACAATAAAACAACTACATTTTCACACACGACATTGTTATACATAGTGTATATGTCAGTATATATATATGTAGATCGACAATACATAGAACAACATGTATACATGTATACAGAGAGAGAGAGAGAGAGAACAAAGAGAGAGAGAGAGAGAGAGAGAGAGAGAAAGAGAGAGAGAGAGAGAGAAGGAGAGAGAGGGAGAGAGAGAGAGAGAGGGAGAGAGAAAGAGAGTCGGGCGTACGCGAGGCTGGGAGTAAAGAGCCTCTTCTCCACCCATATCTCGAACACACCGAGAACATCCAGGACACCTCCCCCGAATTCGCTTGAACACACATCCTAAACCCACTTTCTGCTCCCCTTCCCCCTTCCTCCTCCCGGTCCTCCTCTACCCTTCTCCCTTGCCTTCCTTGTTCCTCCCGGCGGCCTGTGCCGAGATTTCCTCCTCCCTCTCCATGATCAACTGGCGGATGGTGCGAGCCGCCATGATCAGCTCGCGCTTCCGCTTCCTCATCTTGTCCTCCCGCAAATTTTCGTGTGAAGCTCCTCTTCCTCTGTCTCCTACCTTTTCCAATCCTCCTCCTCGTCCTCCGTCATGATCAGCTCGCGCTTCCACTTCCTCATCTTGTCCTCCCGCAAATCTCCGTGCAAAGCTCCTCTTCATCTTCCTCCTCTGTTTTCCAATCCTACTCCTCGTCCTCCGTAGTGATAAGCTCGCGCTTCCGCTTCCTCATCTTGTCCTCCCGCAGATCTCCGTGCAAAGCTCCTCTTCCTCTTCCTCCTCCCTTTTCCAATCCTCCTCCTCGTCCTCCGTCAGCGCACCTGGCCCCATCGGGACCTCTCAAAGCTTTGCGCGCCGTGGGATCTCGCCGCTGGCGTCTTGTGAGGGGAGAAGAGAGGACAAGCCCGTGCAAACTGACTACGTTGCTTTCCCTCCTCTCCCGACTCACCCTTCTCTTTCTATTCATCCGCCCCCTCCTCCTTCGCTTCACCTCCTCCCTCTCCTCCTCCTTCACCTCTCGTTCTCCTCCTCCTCCTCCTCCTCCTCCTCCCCTTCCGCCTCCTCCTCCACCTCACTTCCCATTCTTCTTCTCCTCCTCCTCCCGCCCTCCTCCTCTTCTTCCTCCTCCTCCTCCTCGTTCAGGCGACTATTCTAACCCGTGGTCGCCCGCTCGCCTGCATTCTTCTCGCTCCTCCCCCGAGGGATGGGCGGGGAGAAGGATGAGAGGGAGGAGGGGGAGGAGGATGATGCGAGGAGGAGGAGTAGGAGGAGGGAGTAGGATGATGATGATGATGATGATGATGATGATGATGATGATGATGATGATGATGATGATGATGATGATGATGATAATGATGATGATGAGGAGGAGAAGGAGGAGGAGGAGGATGAGGAGGGGGAGCTGTGTAAACCCAAGACTCATCAACGATGTTGCAATGAACCCTCCCTCCAAATTCCCCCTTCACAAGTCCCTACAAGGATCTAGGTTCACTGAAGGAAGTCCCCCGTTTGAAGACAAGCGCCGCGAACTTCAACGCCGCGAATCAACTTGCGTCCAGCTGACCCTGAATCGTGCCAGAACGCCAGTCCTGGACTTCACAACCGCGGGTCAACGTGACTGTTGTGACCTGGCAATCTTACATCGTGCCAACACACCACCTCTGCGACGTCAACCATAATAGTCCTTGAATGTTGTGTCAACTCTTAAAACGAATATGCCCGGCGCTGAAGCGAGAACGACATGTTGGAAAGGAGTCGCCGATCATCCGTGAAACTGTTGCAAACTTTTAAAAACTAATGTGCGCGACGCGAAGGCGAAAACCACATTTCGAAACCCGCCCGCCCTTCCATCGGTGAAACGCACGTGAACTTTCAAGACGAATTTGCGAGGTGCCTAAGGCGAGAACAACATTTTGACAACGGCCCGCCCTCCATCCTTGAAACTCTTCCGAAGTTTACAAACGAATTGTGCACGGTGCTCAGGCGAGAGCCACACTTTGGCAACGGCTCGCCCTCCATCCATGCAACCCTTTCAAACTTTTATCGAGAAGGTGCGCGGCTGTAAAGCGAGAGCTACATATTGCAAGCGGCCCACCGTCCATCCGTGAAGCTGTTGCGTATCATAAGCTTAACGACCAAATATGGTGAGGAAATTTAAAGCGAAACGCTCGGCCAACTCTACCAACACGTCTCGGGGTGCGACAGGGAGGAAGTGCTCATACGGAAAAGGGGCGGAGGAGAAGGAGAAGGAGGAGGAGAAGGAGGAGGAGGAGGAAGAGTAGGGGGCGGTGGATGGGGATTTGAGGGAGGAGAGGGGGGAACAGGGCTGAGGAAGAGGAGAACGATAATGAGGAGGGATGAGGCTGATGGTCAGGATGGGAATGATGCTGGTGAGGATGATGAGGAGAGTGAGGGTGAGGAGGACAGGAATACGGTTGGATGTGATCGCTGGCTTCTGGGATTGCAGGGGGTTCTGGCGCGGATCCTGCGGGGTCATCCCCATCCCTTTCCTTCCTCCTCATTCTTCTCTTCCTCCTCCTCCTCCTCCCCCCATCACACTCCTTCTCCCTCCTCTTTCTCCTCCTCCTCCTCCTTCTCCTCATTCCCCCTTTTCTCCTCCTCTTCTTCCTCCTCCTCCCTTTTTCCAGCTCTCCTCCTCCTCCTCCTCCTCCTGCTGCGCCTCCTTCACCTCCTCCCCCACCTTCTCCTTCTTCTCC